>JAIFZK010000002.1:12942500-13437500 GCA_027481765.1 Tenualosa thibaudeaui
CGGGCTCTCTCTCTCTCTCTCTCTCTCTGTGTGTGTGTGTGTGTGTATGGAGAAGAGGTGCTCCTAATGGCACAGCGGTACACACTCTCTCTCTCTCTCTCTCTATTGCTTGATGGTGCTTTAAGATGAAAGGATGGTGCTTGAAGAGGAAAGCCTCTCTCTACTTGTGCACTGAAGCCTGGTTCTGTCTGGACTGGCCTGCATGTTAAACACACCATCATGCTCTCAGAACCAACCCTGTGGCTCTTCTGGGGTGTGGGAAGAGCAAGAGTGCGCGCACGCACACACACAGATCTGATCGCTCGATCTTTTCGCTCTTCCTCCATCAAGACTTTTCCTTATCACCGCTCTTCCTCTTCCTCCATCAAACAACCCCGCCCTCTCATGTTCTTTCTTTCCTTTATTTCAGCATCTCTCTGTCTCTCTCTCCATCCCACCATCTCCCATCTCTCGCCATCACCCTTTGCAGGCTTTTACTTGCCAGTGTGTGTGTGCATGTGTGTGCACGCGTGCGTGCGTGCGTGCGTGCGTGTGTGTGTGTGTGTGTGTGTGTGTGTGTGTGTGTGTGTGCGCGAGGCCTCAGGAACGGCTGCGTACTCTTTGAAGTCCTCCAGCTTGAAATGACACAGAAATAATACCCCCCCGCCAACCCGCGCTGAGACGGTGTTTCGACACACCACACCGGTCCCAGCCTTAATTTGGCGCTCCGCTGTTCCTGATAGCACCGCAATCACAGCACTTTACATAAATGATTTCACATGGAATAAATATATGTACATACAAGTGCTCAATGGGGAAAGGCAGGAAATGTCAAAATAATTAAAGAAAGATGCGAGCGATAAATTGAATTTGCTGGAGAGTGCGCTCTTTAGTGTGGGAGACTGGGAGAAGGATGGGTGGGGGGGTAACATCATCAGAATTATTCGACCGGGTCACACACACAGTTTGTTGAGAGGGCTTAATTGCATACACTCTATGTAAATAGCACTTCAATGACTGAGGTGTGTGTGTGTGTGTGTACCTGGCTGATGAGGTTGAGGAGGGGCTTGCCCTCGGAGCCCACCAAGCAGGTGAGCAGCTGGGGGATCCAGGCAAGCCACTGGAGGGGAGGAACACCGATGCAATACTTGTCCACCGCGTCGGCCAGCGCGTTCTTATCGTCGAAACTCAGCAGCCACAGCACCTGGGAGGGAGAGAGGGAGGGATGGAGGGATGGAGAGAGAGAGAGAGAGAGAGAAAGAGAAAGAGAGAATAAAAGAGGAAGTGAGGGACAGAGAGGAAAGAGACAGAAAGGAAGAATGGGGGCATAATAATCATTTTCATTGTACTCTTGATACTCGTGCAGGCTAATCAGACATGCAATTCTTGGCATCCCAAAAGTGTACACATAAACACACACACACACACACGCACACACAGGGCCCCAGTCACAGCTAATGGCTTAATGGCTCGTTAAATGATATCCATGGCATCTCAGCTTACGGGTGGGGAGGGTGCAGGAGGGGAGGGGGGCATTACAGCTCTTGGACTGGGCGGCCGAGAAGCTTCTGGTAAGGTATGGCTAGCTGCTGATGACGCTGTGATGGAGGGAGTAGGGACTACGCTGGCATTGGTGTTGGGGTGAGAGGGGTAGGGGTACTTTGGAGTAGGTGAGGGGTTGTGCCTCCCCCCTCCCGGGGCTCTAATGGAGACATTAACCGCTGACCCCGCCGCGTCAGTCGGCCAGGCCACACAGCTTGCGGCTAATTACCGATAATCACCATGCAGCCATTCCCATTCATCATCACTAAATTATGGCAGCACCACCGGCAACACTCCCCTCACATTTTAAACCCCTAAAGCCTCCCCCCCAAACCCCTCCTCTCATACACTATAGAAACACGAGAGGTCAGCAGGATTGTAGAGGCCCATAATTTAAAGTCCCCCCCGAGGGTGTTGTGTTTGGTTGGTGGGCACGGTTGGGAAAGAGCCAAGGGGACGCAGGCTGGCGTGGGGTGGAGGGGTGCAGTGGGCAAGCGCAGGGGTGGCAATGGGGCCTGTGGTGTTTGCAGCACTCCAATCAAAATACCACCTCGGGTGCCAATCAACTGATTTGTACGCCGGTGTCTGCACTAGAGTGGTCAGGCGAGACCCCAACACACACACACACACACACACACACACACACACACACACACACACACACACACACACACACACACACACACACACACACACACACTGTGAGCATGGCCATAACTAAGTAAGTAAATAAATAAATAAAACAACCAAACAGCCTGCACAACAACTCTGAACTTGTGTGTGTGTGCACGCGAGAGACAATTATCATCACTTGCTGTGCAGTTTCATTAGCGCCACTCACTCGTTCATTTGTACAAATAATTGCCTTATTCCCCCCCCTTCAGTCTCGAAGCGGCACGTCACAAAGCTAATTAAACGCCATTATCCGCTTCGCGGCTCAGAGGCAAACGAGCTCTGCGTCACACAAACGAGCAAGCAACACAAGCACCACTTCTATAGCGGAGCGGGTGGGGTGGGGTGGGGTGGTGGTGTGGGTGCACAAAAGAAGAATGAAAAACATAAAAATCAAACATCATGCTGTTCTCTCATTGGCTTTTGGGCTCGGCTGATCCTCCACCCACCTGCATTGATTAGGGCGTGTTGCTTACACTGAGACTTAAGGCTGTGTGCACCCGGGTAGGAGATAGCCATGTCGTATTGATTGACTGGAGGTGGATTGTGTGTTTGTGTGTGTGTGTGTGTTTCTCAGTGGAGTTTCATTGTAGCAGTGTTTGTGTGTTTTTACTGAAGTTTCATTGCAGCAGTGTGTGTGTGTGTGTGTGTGTTTGTGTGTGTGTGTGTGGTGGGCTGAGGTCAGAAATAAGACAGGTCTGGTCAGATTGGACTGACACAAGGGGAATTAAGCTCTTTACCCCCTGCTGCAGGGAGGTCCCACTTCAGACCAGTGGGGACTGGACATAATTGGAGGGGGAGATGGGTGTGTGGGAGAGAGGGGGGGGAGGAGAGGAGGAAAGCGAGAGAGTGAAAGAGAGAGAGAAAGACAGACAGACAGAAAGAGAGAGCAAGAACAAAGGAATGAGAAACCAAGGGAATGAGAAACAAAGAGAAGGGAGAGAGAGATCAAGAGCCAAAAATGACAGTATTAAGGAGAAAAAAAAACAGACAAACAATAATAAGAGAGAAAATAGAAAAGAGGTGAAGTAAATATGGTGGGATGAAACATGAGAGATGGAGAGGCAGAGGATAAAGGGGAGATGGAACAGAGATCCACTGGAGATGGAGCAATGAGGAAAGAGTAGTGGTGTGTGTGTGTGTGTGTGTGTGTGTGTGTGTGTAAGAGGGGGCACAGAGGCCATGCTGGAGCTGGTTAGGGCTCGCTCACAAACACACACACAGGCCAGGATTGATGGCCTGCATCGGGGGCCACATCACTGGGGGTGTTAGTGGCTGACCTCCACAGGCGTGTGTGCGTGCCGCTCAGGGTGTCGCATCTTATCAAGGCAGAATCTCTGGAGAGTGGCCAAGCCATGCCTGGAGACGTTGAGAGAGTCTCTCTCTCTGAGAACAAAGACAAACGCACCGCAGTGGCACAGCGGGGATCCTTTGCTTTTGGCTGAACGCAGAGCTTTTTAATGCAATGCAAATTGTGCTGCACGAGCCGGTTGTAAATTCAGACACAGTTTGCGACATCAAAAAATGCAGGGGCAAGAGGGGAAAAACAGTCTAATTGTAATTATTTCCTGCTTAGCAAAAGACTTTTAAACTGCACATCCCCCGCCCCCCTCTGCTTTCACTTGTGTTCTTTCGCGTTGGGCTGCATGCTTTGGTGGGCGGCTCCGGTGCTGCAGCACGTGTCCGGCAGCATGTGTCCAGGTTCTAGTCCCTAAGGAGTTCCACATGGCCCCACAGTGGAGTGGCAGGCAGAGGCCTATTAGCGCTGTCAGGCAAACTCACACCCCTGAGAGTGAACAGCACTGTGTGTGTGTGTGTATGTGACTGAGTGAGAGTGAGAATATGGGGGGGTTAGGGGGAATCAGGCAGAGATAACGGGAGAGGCAACCTACCCAGGCGTTTCCTCTTTATTCTACTGGATTTGCAGCTTTTTCATTGTCAAATATCACTAGCATGTATTTTATTATTATTGATATATCAGTGTTCAGCCCAATGACATAGAATCTGGAGGACCAGCAAGGGACGTGTGTGTGTGTGTGTGTGTGTGTGTGTGTGTGTGTGTGTGGTGGTGTCTCACCTTGGCCAGGTACTTGCGGGACTTGCTCTCGTTCTGGTGCCGGCAGGCGTGCAGGTAGCAGGTGATGGCTGAGACGCCTAGCTGCGGCTGGCGCTCCTTGACGAAGATGTTCTCCAGGTAGTCGCCCCACATGGCCCAGGCCTTGACCAGCACGTCGTGCATCTGCACCGCCGCCGAAAACGCCTTGTTCGCCTCCTCCGACCTGCACAGAGAAAACATGACAGATGAGGATGGAGAGAGAGAGCGAGCGAGAGAGAGACAAGAGAAGTGAACCCGAGGCACAAAGGTAAAGAACGAGTGCAAAGGGTAATTTACTGTGAAAGTCAAGTCTCTCTTGATGATAGTCATATGGACTGAATGTACAAGCAATCACTGAATTAATATCCGCTGGTGTCAGCGCAGCAGGTGGAAAGTGGTTGAACAGCAGTCGATGGCAAAATTGATTTCAATTTCTATATTTCTCAGAACTTTGCTCAACTCAAATTCCCCAAATGCTCCCTGAACATGTCTGGGTTTTAATACCTCGACAATGTTCAATATTTCATCAGTGGTTGGGTAGTGGAGGGAGGGAAAGAGGGAGAGAGAGGGAGAGAGAGAGAGAGAGAGAGAGAGAGAGAGAAATCTCAGCTGCAATGGACCCCAAAGGGGCTGCTCGCAACACAGACAAAAACTAATTTCGGGCTATCTATGTTTCATCAATGTTCGTTGTTTTTTTTTTATTGTCAAGGCTCAAATAAAATACAAAACAAAAGGACTCGGATGCTACCAGCTCCCAGATGTCAGGGGCTCTTACAAAAAGCTGATAAGGCCAATATCTCCCATCATGCCCTAGTGATGGACATTAAGGCCTCTTTTACTGCCCTGTGCTGGGAGGTTGTTTAGAATGAGGCTCTGAAATTATCCAACAGAGAGCTAAGTGAAGATTGTAGTCTATTCCAGTCCATCAACGTTGGTGAGAGTATTGAGACCAAGATAGTGAGAGTGTGTGTGTGTGTGGTGGAGTATATGAGGGGCCAAGAGAAAGATATCTCCCCAGTCAGTGGAGAATAATGGGACAATGAAGTGCGTGTGTGGAGCCTTTGACTCAGACCAGAGCTGTGTTCTTGCCAAAGAAACCTATGAGGGTTGGGGGTGAGGGTGTTTGTACATTTGTGTGTGTGTGTGTACATTTGTATATACTGTGCCCAGCATAAATGAGTACACAAAAAAGTAACATTTTAAACAATATGTCCATGAAAACAAAAAATATTTCCAAAAATTTTGCAGACTAAGTTTAATATCACATCTGCGTAAAATACAACACAAACGTTTGCTTAATAATATAACTTCGATTACATATTTTTCTCAAATAGGGTGGGAGTACACCCCCAACAAAACTACAGCATCTAGTATTCTGTATGGCCTCCATGATTTTTAATGACAAGTCTTCTGGGCATGGAATGAACAAGATGGCAACATTTTGCAACATCAATCTTTTTCCATTCTTCAATAATGACCTGTTTTTGAGACTGGATGTTGGATGGAGAGTGATGCTCCACTTGTCTCTTCAGAATTCCCCATAGGTGTTTGATTGGGTTCAGAACAGGTGGCATGCTTGGCCACTAAATCACTCTCACCCTGTTCCTCTTCAGAAAGCCAACAGTAGCCTTAGATGTGTGTTTAGGATCATTGTCATGTTGGAAAAGTGCACCACGACCAAGTGCACGGAGTGATGGTAGCATTTTCTTTTTCAGTATAGAGCAATACATCTCTGAATTCACGATGCTATCAATGAAATGCAGCTCCCCAACACCAGCAGCACTCATGCAGCCCCACATAAGGACACTACCACCACCATCCTTCACTGTAGACACCATGCATTTTTCTTTGTATGGATCACCTTTGCGACGCCATACAGTTTTGAAGCCATCAGTTCCAAAAACATTCATTTTGGTCTCATCACTCCTCAATACAGAGTCCCAGTAGCCTTCATCTTTGTCAGCATGGGCCCTGGCAAACTCTAGGTGGGTTTTTTTGTGCCTGGGCTTTAGGAGAGGCTTCTTTCGTGGACTGCATCCATGCATGCCATTCCTCTGCAGCGTATTGTGTCACGGGAAACAGTCACCCCCCGTTTGGCTTTCTACTTCTTTAGCTAACTGTTCTGAACTTATGTGCCGATTTTCTTCAACCCTTCTCATCAGAAGACGCTTCTATCGAGGTGTTAACTTCCGTGGACGACCAGGACGTCTCTGTGACATGGTTGCAGTTCCATTTTTCTTAAATCTTTGTACCACTTTTGCTACAGTATTCTGACTAATAAGTAAAGCTTGGCAGATGATCTTGTAGCCTTCACCTTTCTGGTGTGAGGAAATCATTTTCTTTCTCAGGTCTTGTGTCACTTCTCTTCCATGTGGTGCCATTGCTGACAGCAGGAAATGGGGAGGGGTTTTCTTAGAGTAACACCCTTTTATTGTCAACTATCTGCTGGACTAATTGAATAATTAGACTCGCCTGTGGTTAAATTCTCTGTAAATCAGACATTTGTAGTCTAAAATCTTGCTTTGCCCTGAGACTTTCAGTGGGGTGTACTAATTTTTGCTCCCCCCTAATTTGAGTAAAACTGAAAAATATGTAATCTATGTTGTATTATTACGCAAACTTTTGTGTTGGATGCTACGCAGATGTGATATTAAACTTAGTCTGCGAAAATTTTGGAAATATTTTTTTGCTTTCATGGACACATTGTTTAAACTGTTACATTTCAAAGGGGGTGTACTGATTTATGCTGGGCACTGTATACATAACGTGTGTGTTTGTGTGTATACATATGCAAGTGTTTGCATAAGTGTGGGTGTGTGTTTGCTGAAGCTGCTTCTGTCCCATGAAGACCACCCACTGTACTCTCCCCCTCACAAATAGGCTAATCAGAGACAAAAAGGCTCCTTTGCCTGTCGTGACCACTGCTCTCAGGTCAGCTCAGCCCTGTGTCTTAATCAAAGAGCCTGAAACAGCCTCTCTCTCATCTCCTTCATTAGCCTGCTGCAGCGGAGGCCAAAGCCATGACCTGCCCTCACCACCCCGTGATCCTCCACCTTCTCACATGAGACGGCTGGCCACACCACACCACCCTCTTTTAGCAGGTGGGGGTACGGAGAGACCGGGCACCACCTCTCCCTCAGTTTCTCTTTGTCTTGCTCACTTTTTTTCTCCTCCCTCTCCCTCTCTCGCATACATACACGTAAACACTGTGTTAATATTCCCACAGCAGCTGTGTGTGTGTGTGTGTGTGTGTGTGTGTGTGTTGGGGTGAGAGGGGGGGTTTGGATGGTTAGATTAGTGCTGATGTGGAGGGAAAAAAAGCGACTGGTGCTGCTGATGATGGGAGATTCCAGAAATTGCTACCGAGTTCATTATTGGCCTGCGAGCGTTTAATAAGCAGCCTTAGTCAAGGCTGCACCCTGGGGGTCATCATCATTCTTAACTATGATGAGACGGGTGTGTGTGTGTGTGTGTGTGTGTGTGTGTGTGTGTGTGAGAGAGAGAGAGAGAGAGAGTGTGAGTGTTTGGGACACAGAGGGTGAGCATGACGCTATTTAAATGTCAGGCTTTTGATCTACACTTTTTTTTTTTTGCAGCAACTTGCTTCCCAACTTTCCTGTGATGGTAAAGTGAAGTATGCTTCAAGTGCAAGCTTCACAGGTAGAGCAGCACAAGCTGCAGGCATACACTGGAGTTAAGAAAATAGCCTTTGGCTGCTAGTCAGAAGTTGTGTTCACACACACACACCTTTGAGTGCAAACTGGGAGATGTGAAGAAGCAGCAGAGGAACACATGTGTGAGCGTGTGTGTGTGTGTTTGCGTGCGCAAATGTGTCGAATGGGTTCTACGCCAGCATCTTGTCAAAAAGCTCTCAAGGACACCTCACAGTTTCAAAAAGTATGGAGCACTAAGAAGAATGGAGAAAGGCAGAATTTCTCATCTCATCTGATATATGTGTGTGTGTGTGTGTTTTCCTTAGATATGAAGCTCTTAATATAAAACCTTTTCATTTGACCTTTACCACTCAGCTTTCATTCCCACACAAATAGAGACATTTTTCAGCAAATATATATATTTCATTATAGTGTGCTGGATATGTAGGGGGCAGAGAGTGTGAGAGTGAGGGATATGTAGTGGCTGAGAGAGAGAGAGAGAGATATGTAGGGGCTGAGAGAGAGAGAGAGAGAGAGAGAGAGAGAGAGAGAGAGAGAGAGAGAGAGAGAGAGAGAGAGAGATGGAGACCCAAAGCCAGACAGTGACTGAAGGAGAGACATAAAAATAGAGCACTTGAGCCATGGGAGGCTTGGCCTTAAAAGCAAACTGATGCTTAGAAGGACAGCTGCTGGTTGGAGGGGACAGAGCAAGGGCCTGATGCAACACACACAGCCAGAACTGAGGATGAGACGCTTGTCTGGGAAGAATGGGGAGGGAAGGATGGAAGGATGAAGGAAGGGAGGGAGAGAAGGAAGAATGGAGAGAAGGAGAGAGATGTAGAAGAAGAGATGGATGTGTACTGGGAAATAAGGAGGGTTCAAAAGAGGAGAAGAGAAGAGAAGCTGGGAGGTCATTATGACCACTGATCAGGATAACATACTTATTGATTTGAGCGAGGAACATGCCCTTGAGTGCGTAGAACTCGGCCGTCATCTCCTTGGTGAAGTACTTCAGGTTGGTGGACTCAATCACCTCCAGCCCCTGACAGACAAACACACAGACAGAGAGACAGAGACAGAGAGAGAGAGAGAGACAGGGAGGGAACGGGGGTGAGGCAGCAGCACAAGATCTGACACGGATGGCAATTCATCTCCCATAATGCAAGAACACGACTGTGTTGGTGGAAAACAAACTTCCCAGCGAGCAAAGTGAACAAGAGAAAGTATGCATTAGTGTGTGTGTAGGCTGAGGGAAAAAAGATCAATCACCCCCATCCGAGACACTAATGCAACCCACGAGTGCCTAAGGGATGCTCCTGCCAAACACAAGTTCAGACTTGGATGATCTACCATGTACCGGTGCACATCATCCGTTTCCATTACAATGCCATTGGTAGTGTACTGACACACACACACTTTCCAGTCCCTGCTCTGAACCGTAGGGGGTGTGAAGGGAGGCTCTTTATTGCCTTCCAAATTAAGCCTGGAGGTCTGACAGGAGCGGGGGACCCCTGTGGCTCCATCGCCCACAGAGGAGTAGGGGAGTGTGTGTGTGTGTGTGTGTGTGTGTGTGTGTGTGTGTGTGGCGGGTGGTGAGGAGAGCAGCTAATCAGTCCATCTGAGAGCTGAGGGGTGAGTTATGAGGCACTGAGGAAGATCGGAACAGGTCCAATGACTAGGGTAAAGAAATGGGGGGAGAGAGAGTAAAAAGAGCGATAATGAGAGAGAGAGAGAGAGAGAGAGAGAGAGAGAGAGAGAGAGAGAGAGAGAGAAAAAACAAGGAAGATGGAAAGCAAAAAATAAAGAGTCAAAACAAGAAAGAAAAGAAAGGATGGGAGAAGAGGAGTGAAAATAAACAGCAGCTGTGTGAAAGACTGGAGCAAAGGAGGGAGAGAGGGCAAGAGAGAGAGAGAGAGAAAGAAAAATGACATGAGAGAAAGTAAGCAAATAAGAGTCAGACAGGAATAAGAAAAAACGAGCGAAAGGCAGACAGTGAGACTGTGAAAGAGGGAGAGAAAGAGTGAGAATAAGAGAGAGAGCCAATGGCGCATTAACAAGCAGCGCTCGGCTGGGCCGTCCCTCATTAATCAGAGCCGTGGCGCCTCTCCCACAACCAATCAGAAGACGGGCAGGACTCTGACCTCCAGGGCCGTAATGAGAGCCGTCTGACTCTGACTCGGAGGCGGCGAACAACATTAAAACAAACAAACAAGGAAATAAAATAAAAACAGGGGGACTGACCAGCGGCAAGAACAACTTTAAAGAGCTGTAATAGCCGCAAGATCTAACAGGCTCATTTGGACTCAAAGAAACCTATCTTGCGATATGATGCAATGTGGACGTAACAGAAATACTGAGACGTAGCTCAAGACTTGAGGCACTTGAGAAGTAGTTCAGACGAGGTATAAAAACGCATCAACTGAAACGGGTCCCCTATTAAAAAATAAAAAATAAAAAAACAGCTTGCTTTGATTCCGTGAGATGTGTTTGTCCAAACAGCAATGCCACAATATAGAGTAATAATTTGATAATGATATCCTCCCCACACACCATCCAGGCGTCACACAGATAAAGCAGACTAATCAAACGGCCGTAAGCTCCATGGGGGAGGGTGTGTGTACCTGCATGCATTCGTTCTTGCCCATGACCCCTGCCAGCTGCAGGTAGCACTTGACCTGCTGGCGAATCTTCTGGAAGCAGTCGACTATGGGCACGGTGGGGATGGTGTGGATGCGGCTCAGGATGTCCAGTGCCACGTTGACCAGGCCCTGCTTGCGGCCGATCTTGCCATACTGGATGATGGCCGAGGCCGAGGCGTGCACCCCCAGCATGGCGTTGTTGGTGTTGGGGTCGTGCTGCGTGTTGGTCTCGTATGCAGACACAATGGCTGGAAGAAGGAAGGGGGGAGAGGAAGAGTGAGAGATGGAGAGAAAGAGAGAACAAGAGAGAGAGCAAGAGTGTATTTAATACTACTGAGTCACTGCAATTAGTCATTCACTGTATAAATGTTCAAGATATTCATAACAATATGTCTCAAGCAGCTTGAATTTTGATTCCACACACACACAAACACTGATAAACCTTTTATATAAATGTTAAATGCAAAACATGTGTGTGTGTACCACCATAAATTCATTCCGATTAATTCAGTAACCCTATGTAACCCACATTTCATTACCTGTATTTATACATTGACAAGTAATGACAATAAAGTTGAATCTAATCTAATCTATGACAGCTTAAGCAGTTAGAGTAGCTCTCTGCCTTCTTGCTTGTCTTTTTGAATGCAGGCATATGTGCTCTACCTGCGAGTGCATCTGAACATTTGCATGGGAATATCTCAATTGTGTCGCTGCACTTCAGACTCCCACTCAGAGGCAGGCCAAACACTTCACATTACCCGCGCTTGCAAAAGCGAAACCCTGACCTCGACCCCCGCAGCCTCTCCACACGACAAATTGCAGATTAACAGGGTTCATGAACAGGTGTCTCTCCTACAAGAGTGGGCGCTGAACAGAACAGCGCCTCTCAAGCTTCTCTGCACTGGATCACAATCATAAAGGTTCCATTTGCCACGCTTGCATTTCAACCATCGTTAAAAACGTTAAGGGTTCGTGTTAGCAATCAACACTAGTCATACAGAGAACATTGTGAGCCTGAAGGCCTATTTTTGACCTCGGTGGCACTTGCTGTGAAAATGACGAGGCGTCGGGAGGCACAGGCACGTTTCCTCCCTGTGAGCCGAGATAATGACCATTAACAGTCGAGCACTGCAGAGGTCTCGTCTCGCTGATGTGGATGTGCGTTACACCCCCCGCGCATTCCATTTATTCCCGTTAGCACAGCAACCCGCCCCAGTGCTGACCGGGTTGTTACACCGACGTGTAATTGGCTCTCTGGGACAAAAGACGACAAAAGGAGCTAAAAGGATTCGAGACCAGAGATATTTCACTTCAACTCAACTGAGCCTTGATATTTATGCCTTTGCTCTCATTGTAGTACAACAGCAACTTTATAGGGTCATTTGAGATCCTGACTCTCCTGACGGGTCCAAGGTAGGTAGGTTTGTCACCCGACTGGATTACCCTACACCCAACATTCGCGGCAAATTCTAATTCAATTCAATTTCTCAGCAAAACACATTTTACATTTACTTCCAATGTACATGAGAGTGTACTCATTTCATGCACTGCATCCCAAATATAACCTGTTTTTATAGCCTATATTACGCAAACTTTTTTTCCCCTCGCCATCAAGCCATAGAAGGTTCCAGAAGCACAAACGATGCCTACACATTGGCTCTATGGCACCCGTACCTTGGTAGTGGTGCTGGCGCCACATGAAGATGCTGCTCCAGTGCGAGAGGTCGTCGGAGACGATGGGCAGCCGGTTGCGCCAGGTCTTAACCACCGTCTTCATGTCGTGCAGGCTGGTGTTGCGGCCCAGGTTGGCCGGCTGCAGGCCCAGGTTGATCTGAGCCGCCTCCTGGAGCTCGATGATCTGCTGCGCCGCCTACCAGAGGCCGCGGAAGACCGAGAGAGTGTGATAAGAGACAAAGAGAGAAAGACATTGGGAGTAAGACAGTGAGGGAAAGGGAGGGATAGGGAGAGAGAGAGAAAGAGAGAGAGAGAGATCAATTTTCAGGTTCTTCAAATAACAATAAAGCCTTGGATACACAAAAAGAGATTTTTTTGTATAAAGTTGGAGGCAGAAGACATGAAGAGCTGGATGGTCTTGTCCTCTGTATCTTCTATGACACCCCATCCCATCACCCTTACCCCACCCATCCTTTGAGCATGGGTGCGATGCTTCAAATCTCAAAGCCACTACCGTCACTACATTAGAAGCTTACCATCTTTATTGGGAGGGAAAGGAGCTAAGGGGAAAAGGAAAGTCTAGAAAAATGAGGTTTGCGATGCCCGAGTGAAATGGAAGGATCGATGGAAGTGAAAAAACTATTTACAGAAAGACAGAAGAATAGAATGGGAGTGTGTGTGTGTGTGAGAGAGAGAGAGAGAGAGAGAGAGAGAGAGAGAGAGAGAGAGAGAGTTCTACCATATCTAATCATCTTCCATGAAACACAGACCTACGCAGGGGGATTCTCTGGCACTGCCTCAGCCAGCATAATCAATCCAGTTTAGAAAATTTGTGATTCCTTAATTACACCTTTCTGTTAATCAATACATTTTGATGGAGCCGTCGATAGGCTGTGGCCAGGATCTGGACAAATCTGCCTGGCCCAGATTATTTGAGGAGAATCTGATCAGTGCCAAACAGAAAATACAATTAAGAGAGTAAGGAAGATGCCAGAAAAAAAAATAGTGGATCGTGACGTGTAATCTACTACATGATTTACAACAGGCGAGTGGGATATTCTAGAAAAAAGCTATTAGGACTTTTAAATACCCACAGCCTGCACAGCCTGCTTTAAAGAGATAAATGTGCCAAATCACTCCAAAGACTGCCCAAATCAAATCCCCCGAAACAAAATAAATTAGGCAATACAATATTTTTCACAATTATCTGTTAATATCAGCTGATGCCACATTATAACCTTCATTTGGAGGGCCAATTCATCATGTAGATTTAATTTTCTTGCAGGTATTTAATCAATCGCTATCTGATGGGACAAAGTAATTACTGCCGCTTAAAACTTACTACCACTCTCTTCATACGCATCCCTTAGCTCGTACACACACACACACACACACACACAGTCCTGTCTCTTTTAATCTCTTCTCCAGGAGACACTATTTTCACACCCTTTCATTTTTTAAAAAAAAATTCTGTCCCTCTCTCTCTTTCGGCAGTTTAGCATCTGAACATGTTGAGAGGGTTGGCGGCAAGCCCTTTTAGTTATCAGTAAACAGTGCCACGTCGCACTTAGCCTGTACACGCGCCAGCACTCGAGCGAATGTTTCACACCCCCAATCTGGTCCAAGAGAACATGCCGGCGAAATCAACGCCAACTCTGGCATATCGCACTGCAGCGGACACACACAAATGCTGTTGGCTTCATATCAATACACGACACCAACGCGCTCACCCAACACTGCTCGCCGAGTGCTAGCTTTTGCAGGACAAAGTTAGTTGTCCTCCGAGACACATCTCTTTCCTCCACACCTCAACCCAGGCATGGGTGTGTGAAGTCATGCCTCTGGGTATCCTGGCTTGTGGTACCACTAAGGTTGCCTGCTTAGGAGTCTGGCTTTCACTAATCTGCAGGTTGGCAAAAAACGAAACATAAAAGGGGGGGTGGGGGCTTTGGGGTTGTTATTTGCCTACAGGATTCCCAGAGAGAGTCCTTAGTCAAGGAAAGGCAGAGACGACCAGAGGCGTGTGTATCTTTCTACCACGATAAAACAACTACAACACTATAACACACACACACTTTTTTCATCTCTCACTGTCTTCTATTACTCTGCAAAATCTCTTTTCCATGCACAGATTCACACACACCATCTTTAGTGCAAAAACATGCCTTCGCCTTGCCTTTAAATAACATCTCCACCCCGATGGCATATTCAAACAAAAGTGCTCTCCAGTGCTGCAGCCCACACACACACACACAGACACACACAGAGTGGTGGGCGATTGTGCTGTGTCTGTTTAGGTGGCCGTTGCTCAGGTTGAATTTTAATGCCAGACCTCCTTTCAGAATGACAAAAGCGCGAGTCAACATTATCTCTGGCACTTTAACAGAATGCACAGGGACAAAAAAAGTGTGAGTGAGTGAGTGTGTGTGTACGAGTAAGAGAAAGAGAGTGTGTGTGTGAGAGAGAATGACTGAGAGAGTGTGCTTGTAAGATTATGTGTGTGTGTGAGAGAGTGAGTGAGAGTGTGTGTGTGTGTGTGTTTGCACCAGGTAGAAAAGATGCCTTAAGTACAGGAACAGGGCAAGAGAAATGGCACTGAAGACAAGCAATTATTTCAGAGACAATCTTGGAGCAGTTATAAAACTGGTGGTTTCAAAAGGTGGCTTCAATGGGGGGCATTTGGCTGGTGAGGGGTGTGTGTGTGTGTGAAAGGACACTCATTTGTTTGTTGTGTGTGTGTGTGAGAATATGAATGCATTGGTGTGTGTGCATGCGTGTGTTAGTGTGAGAGAGTGAGGGAGGAAGAGAAAAAGAGAAAGACAGACAGAGAGAAAGAGAGGGGGAGACAGAGTCAGACAGAGAGAGAGAAAGAGAGAAATCACGACTTCTCCTCACCTGCAGCAGGGGTGTGTGGACGTGCGAGACGATGTGCGGCAGCCTCCTCCACTCGCGTATGGCCAGACTGGAGGCCATCTCCACCAGGCGCTCGATGAAGCTCAGCTGCTGCTCCTCTGGGTGGCAGATGGCCAGGTAGCCCCGGTGCATGTTCACCTTCCACGCCATCTCCTTAGGACAACTCAGCTCCACCTGACACACAGACACACACAGTTTTAGTCAATCTTAAGTATGCCAGAGGAGAGACTATGTCTGTTTACATACACAGCGCCCGTCTCCAACATCCCTTATTACAGCGACCAATGGATTGGCAGTCATTAACTTTAATGACCATATATCCAGGGGATAGAGAGCTGCTTATTTTGGGTGACACCTCAACGTAAATGAATAAAGATCGTTCTGTCTGTGTGCATGACACACACACGCACACACACACACGTGAGTCTATTTTCAACCCTCTGCTTTAAGTCAAAATGATCTACAATTTGTACACAAAGCCACCCCTAGCTCAGTAAACCCCCCCCCCCCCCCCACGCATCAATAGAGATTAAAAGAAGGTGGGGGAAGGGCTGATTTGGGTCTTCCACAGGCTGACCTTGGGACTCATTTTTAAAAAGCACATCAGAGGAGTTGCTGAGTTGCAGGCTTACTAGTAAGTGAGTGGAGACAGAACACGAACCACCCCCCCCCCCCGTGAGACCATTCCCATCTGCAACACGGACAGCTCAGTCCCACTGCAGTTGGCACACCTACATGTCTTTCCGAAAACGGCATGGGGGCCGGGGCCAAATGATGGCTACATTGTAAAACATGATTTGAGACGTGCCGTGGAGGAATGTTATTTTCCTGCATAGAGGAATGCAGCTGGGACAAAACCAACGCTTCAGGGGGAGAGGGAAAGAGAGAGAGAGAGAGAGAGAGGAAATGAAGAGTGGGAGAGAGGAAGGAGAAGCGGGGGGGGGGGGGTTAGAGAAGCGGACATGGAGAGAGATGCTTTAGGACATAGAAAATGTTGGAGAGAGAAAGAAGGAGAGAGAGAGGTGGACAAGGAGAAGAAAGAGAAAGAAAGAAAGAGAGAAACGGGGGGAATGAAGAGTGGGAGAGAGGAAGGAGAGAGAGAAAGAGAGGTGGACAAGGAAAGACAAGGAAGGGAATAAAAAAAGAGAAAGAGAAAAAAAAAGAGAGAAAGTGCTAGTTGCTCTGCATGACACAAGTGATGGAGAGTGGTGAGGAGAAAATTACAGCCATCGGTCAACATGTGCTTATCACCCTGCACCCCCACCCCCACCCAGCCTGGCCCATCCCTGCCTCCACCCACAATCCCACCCGCCCCTCCAACCCCCAGTGTTTGATGAATATCCTAGAGACAGTGCTGGCCTTATCAAGCCAGCTTTAATTGAAAGGTGGGGAGGCATTTAAAGCCTCCTGTGCCACTCAGTGGAAGAGAAGAGAAATAGAAAGGGAGGGAGGGCAGAGAGAGAGAAGGAAACAAAGGGGACAAAAAACAGACAGAGGGAGTAATGACTATAAAGAAAGGGAGAGAAGAAGAAATGACTTCCCAGCAGATGTTTGGGCAATTATTCAAGCCCATATCCGTAAACATTAGATGCAACAGAGAGAACAGGAATGAAGAGAATGGCAAAAGAAAAGCAGTGGAGAAAGGGGGGGGAGAGAGAGACTATGTGTGTGTGTGTGTGTGTGTGTGTTGCTAGAGTGGCAGAGAGTCAGACAATTTAATTAGGCGTCACCTTAGGACAGCAGACCCAGGTGGAAGCGCTCCAAGTCTCCTTGAGGAGGGAGGGAGTCGGCTGGCCGTATTTATAATGTGTCGGGTGGCGCCATCACATTGCTCTTCTACTCTGTTGTTGTTGCTTTATGTTTTATTATTAAAAAATAAAAAAGGACGCTCCATAAATAAGCCTCCAGCTGGGAAAGGGCTTTCTTGGAGTCAACAATGCAATCTGCCAAGAAGCACAGCTCAACTTTCTGTACAGGAAGGAGGGGTATGGGGTGTATATGTGTGTGTGTGTGTGTGTGTGTGTGCGTGTGTGTGTGTGTGTGTGTGTGATAGACAGAGGGAGAAAAAAAATGTGAGCAAGAGTAACTGAGGGAGAGGGTGTGAGAGTGTGTGTGTGTAAATGGGTGTATGTTTCTGAGAGAGTGTGTGTGTGTGTGTGTGTGTGTGAGTGAGAGTGAGCTAGATCATGCTTTACAGACAGTGTCCAAGTCTAACTTTGCACGAGGTGTCAGGGAGGAGATAATAATGTTTCATTAGGGACAGGTGGGCCAAAAAGCTGGCCCGCGCCAGTCAATTGGCGTTATGAGCGATACTCTCATGAACGACTAACTGTACTGATCCGTGTTGGCATGTTTGGTTTCATGCCCCATGTGGTGTGCCAGGTGTCTCACTGGACTGGGCTGAGGTGGCACAACCGGCGTCGGGCATGCGTGCGTGCGTGCGTGTGTGTGCGCGTGTGCCAGGGCCGATGCTGGGCAAACTGGCACCGTCTGTACTTTATGGGGTGATCTGCACACCCCAAGGTACACAACTGGTAAACAAACAAATAAATGCACAAACAAGACAGACACAAACAAAAACATCTTTTAGTCACTCCCTTCCCATCTATCTGTGCTGATGAAGCCAAATACTTTGGCTTTATATACTTTGAATTCTACAGTGGACTGGTTCTACTTTCACTAACTAGCTGATCAACCTGCCTGAAGACATGTGATTCAGATTGATCAGATAGAATGATTTGGCTTTCTGAGACCTCTGACACCATTGGCACTAGATGGATGGACTGCAGGGTGGTTTACCTGGGCCAGAGCTTCCTTCATAGCGGTCCAGTTGGAGACCCTCCAGGCACACTCCAGCACCAGGTAGGGGTTGGTGTGGCCCTTGGACTGGCCGTACTCCGTCAGTGGCTCCCATTGATTGAGTTCCTTGGAGCACCTGGACCGCAGGGGTGTGGGTGTGTAAGGTAAGGAGGTTAGAGGAGCAGGCGAGAGGGAAGCACAACAGCAGCAGCCAAAAGGTTTTGACTAAACTCCCACACACACACACACACACACACACACACACACACGCGCGCGCGCATACACACACACGCACACACAGACCATGCACATGCGCACGCACACACACGCACACACACACAGAGGCACGCACAAACACACACACACACACACAAACACAAACGAAGGTGATATAAATGTCACTGTGCTTTCAATGCCCTTTGAATTACACAAAGTTCCTAACTCCATCCTGCACTGGTTTAGAAGAATCTGCTGAGTTCCACTCAGACTCGGCACAGGAAATAAGGTCAACCACCCAAAAAAAAAAAAAAAAAAAAAAAACATGGAAATGAACAGTGGGTTTGAGCACCATCACTTCATAAAACAAAACCCAAGTAAGTATTAGATGAGATTCACTCCAAGAGAACAGCAATGCACTTGCTGCCCGTGGTAATGAAATGCCAAAGGCCCAGAATGTATTGCACATTCGGGAGCTACTTTCTCCGGGCCACATCTAGACAGCGTCAGGTTCTCAAAGGTTATGAAAGAAATGTTACTCCGCTCCTGGCGCTGTTGCCGACAGCATCTGCATTAAACAAGCTCGACCCACGAAGAACAAGATAACTCATCCACACCTGATTTGGACTGCTTTCCACAATAAAGGAGTTAATTCACGTGACTAATTAAGGTTTGATTTATTAATTGAAAAACTAAAATCTGATTATTCTGAATCGCTTGCCTAAAAGTACTTGACATGATTGAACTTCAGGCTTGTTGTTGATGTAGCTGACATTGATGTAGCTGCCCACAGCATAGGGCTGTTTAACAATGGGAGAGCAACCACACATATTTATATGTGAGCACACTGTGTGTGTGTGTGCTCACCGAATCCAGTGGTCCTCCCACAACTGGTACTCGGGGAAGATGGCGGGCGAAATGTTGCTCCTCTCGTGCTCCTTCCGTGCTTTCTCCATGGCCTTCTCATAACTCTCTTGGGCCTACACACACACACACACACACACACACACACACACACACACACACACACACACACACACATCTCAAACTCCATGACACACACATACTTATAAGCATTGTTTAGCAAAACCGATATTGGCATTGCTGGAGTTTACGCATCTTTATTTTTGACCTGGTTCTGGATCAGTAGACAGTTTCCAATATTGAGTATAGAAGTGTATGAAATTATTAGTAAAAAAATCCACAACCTGGTTCTGGATCAGTAGAAAGTTTCCAGTATTGAGTTTAGAAATGTATGGAATTATTAGCAGAAAATCCACAACCTGTGCTTGCGTATTGGTGTGTCTTTTGGTGTGTGTGTGTGTGTGTGTTGTTCTTGTACCTATGGGGGTCTGTGTGTGAGGCTACTGAAAAGCCTCTGGGTATTGTGGACTCTGCCAGCGGTTTTTACTTGAAGACTTTTCCCATGGGGTACAATGAAAGCTGTCAAAAGCTTGAGCTCGAGACTTCTGGAAGTTGTAGTTTTTTTTCCCCTTTCTTTCTTTCCTTCCTTCTCTCCCAAATGAACAAACATTGCTGGGAGAAGAGCCCTCCTTGCCCACTGCAGCCAGCAAAAGATTGATTTATGTGATGTATCTGTGCGTTTTAATGTTGTGTGTCTGTGTGACATATGCAAATGCATCTGTGCATGCATGTATGTCAGTGTGTGTGTGTGACCCTGTGCTAACCTGCTCGAAGAAGCCGTGCTGCTCGTAGGCGATGGCCGTGCTCGTCTCGGGGAATTTGCAGCGTTTCTGCCACAGCCCCGCCCACATGTCCTCTTCCTGCAGCAACGAGTAGAGCTCCGCCAGAGAGTCCAGGATCTCCTGCGGGACACACACACACACACACACACACACACACACAGAGACACACAGACAGACACACACACACGCACACACAGTACATGTGTGTATGTGCACAAGCACACACAAGCACGTACAGAGTTAACCCAACACATTTACACAAATATACAAAAACCAATATGAATACACCAATGTGGCCATGAATATGCCGACAGTTCCAATGCACAGCTCTCATACGCACACACGCACGCAAGCCCAAAAGAAACAGCCATTTAGACAAACTTACACAGCCACAAACCCATAGACCACAAGCCCGTGGTCCCAGACACACACACACAAACAGTAAATACTGGCATCTTTCTTGAGGTATAGGACCTGCCTCTATACATACACACAGACAGAGTTTATTTGAACTTGCTCTCTGCCTGTTTGTACCAGGCACAGTGGTGTAGGCTGAAAGTCAGTTAAATATAGGCTTGGGGGCCATTTCCATATTCTACAGACACACACTGCTCCCAAGGCTCCTTAAGAAGACAGAGAGGGGGGCGGAGGGGGTGGGGGTGGTTAGGGGGCAGACAGTGGAGGTTGCAGAGACATACAGATACAGCTTTCAAAATGCTATAGGGATTCGAACTGTGTGTGCATGTGTGTGTGTGTGTGTGTGTGAGATAGTGAGAGAGGCCAGGATGGGAGAACAGATGGAGCTGGTAAACAAGCGGAGAGGGGCTCATGAAGACAAGAGGACCCGTTTACGATGAGGGTGCCGGGGCCATCGGATTGTGCTTCGAATGCTGAGTGATTCAGCCAGTGGTCTGTACTGCATATGGGTGTGTGTGGTTTTACACGCACTACTCTCTATTGACGTACGCATGCACTGATGCTTTTTACTAAATTTCTACTTCTGAGAGCGAGTTGGTGTATCTATCAATAGCTGTCTGCAGTGCGGCCTTGAGGCACCAGGCCAGGACACCCCTGGGCGTCTCTGTGAGCAGTTGCAGGATCTACACCTGTTTTGTGTGCTGAGTGGTAGTAAAGGTTCACCCTATTCATCTATGCAAGATTGTGCATGTGTGTCAAATTCACTCAAGGAACTGTCCCCATTTTTCTCTCTCTATGTGTGTTGTATGTACATGTATGGTGTGTGTGTGTGTGTAGCTGTGTTTATGTTTCCATCATCCAAATCCCATTTCTGAGTGTCTGTGTGATTCATTCACTCAACTGTGCACCTTTCTACTCTGTGTGCGTGCGTACGTATATGTGTGTGTGTGTGTGTGTGTGTGTGTGTGTGTGTGTCTGGTTGCGCACCTGCTGCGGCGGTGTGATGCTCTCCTGCTCGTAGAACTCGGCGCTCTGCTTGGGCTTGATGTGCAGGCTGAGGCCCTTTTCGAAAGCCTGCGTCTCCAGCATGAGGGTGGAGCGCAACCACAGGTTGTGCGTCTTGCCCAGGTACTTCAGCACGCACGGCCGGATGGGGATGGGCGGCACGCACTGCGACATGGCCTCCACAAAGCAGTTGAGCGCGCTCGGCTGGCAGTCCCGCTGTGCCTGGTGGCTGCCGCTGCACAGAAACGGGCCCATCTCGCCGCTCAACGCCTGCCGGGGACAGGTCAGAGGTCAAAGGTCAACAAATCAACAACAGTCAAACTAAACACTCTTTAGAATTGAAAAAAAATTATCCACGTACAAAGCACCATAGCGGATGAAGACTACTGAATAAAGCTACTGGACCATGATCAGGGTATAGATCCTCTATTCAAAGATGTGGATCTGATTATCATGAGTTAAGGTAATGAAGACGTGAAAAAGACTTTATTAATTGCTCTCGCATTACAGATCACCCGCTAACGGCACTGCGCTATATGTGTGTCTAGTTTAAGGCCTTTTCCTCTGCCCAAGGGTCTGCTGGTGCTCATTAACGGTTCCTCTGAAATTCTGGAGTTCAAAACTCTACTAAATCAGCCTCTGGTGTTTATACATTCAGCCTGGATAAAAAGCTTGCTTTTTGTATCTTTTTTCCCTCTACAATGCATTAAAAATTAATTTTTACGTTCACACAAGGACAGAATTTGTCATGGATCTCAAGAAATGAAAACAAATTGCTTATTTTCCACGATTAAATCGCTTATACAATTTGTACTAGTGGAATTCATTAAAAATAGACCACCATTCCAAAAAGGATTTGGTCCACACTCACCTAAAGGAGTGAGTGTATGTGTGTGTGCATGTTCCCACTCTATCACATCAAAAACCTAATTGTTAAAACAGAAATCAGCAACCTAAGCAAATAAAAAAAGAATAAAAAAAAAAAAAATCCTCTAGTTGCTGGAGCTGTTATGTTGTTAAAACAGACAATCCCTCTGTGTTTGCTCACTCAACACTGGCACAACAGCTATAGGAAAGAGGAATACAAACACAAACACAAACACACACACACACACACACACAGAGTGGAAAGTGTATCAAAAGTCCTGTGGGGCATTACCACTGAAAGAGCAGCCAGCAGGACCCCCCCCCCCCCCCAACCACCAATTTAAAATTACAGGTCCATTCACAGTTCACTGAGCACCACAATGACTATTCAGAACAGTGTTTTTAACATCCTACATATGCCGACATACACAAGCCTCTATAAGTACCAGTGCTTGCCCAAAAATAAATGGAGTGGTAAAGTTCAATGATGTTCTGTTTGAAATCTGTTTTAGGACTTTGGTGGCTTTCTGGTCAGACACTGCAATCTCGTTAATGACTTTGTAGCTTAGCTTCAACAAAAACACATTTTTTGTCGTTTGGTGGAAGGTTTCAGAAAGTTGTGGGGGAGTTAATCATTTGAGAGAGTGTGTAGCGGTTGTACAAGAGTGTGGCAGTGTGTGCGATCTATGCGTCTGAACATGCCCTGCATGAAAATAAGAGGCTCACTTTGGCGTAACCTCCAAACTAAAAATCGCTCTGCTCGAAGCATGACATGACGGCTGGCGTTGCTAAAATTTCCTAATTAAGAGAGCAGTCCGTTCTTATTATCTGATGGCATATTCATTAGATTGAATGTCTGGTCTCTTTCTGACCCTGTTCCTGTTGCCACAGTTACAGGAAAAAATATAAATAATTTTTGAATGAAAAAATAAACAAACTGCCATTTGGGGGCGTGGGGGATTATATATAAAAACAAACAAACAAAAAAAAAAACATGCCACTTCTGAGGCAGATCTCTGTGACTGGAATGTGCTTTAAGGAAATTATTATGCTGCCATCTCTTCAAATCAGGAGTCTTAAACAGGCCTCTTAATACAGGCGACATCTGGACCATTAAACTTCCTCTCGACTTTGCATAAATGAAGGAGATTTCTCCTCATTACGCTGCCTGCTGGGCCAGGGGCACAGAGGGGGAGCGGAGTGTAAGCAGTTGGCCAAGAGTGAGTGTGAGCGTGTGTGTGAGGAGGTTGGGCAGTCAGTCCCCCCCCCCCCCGGGAAGAGCCGCTGCGAGCA
Organism: Tenualosa thibaudeaui; assembly: GCA_027481765.1. Taxonomy (NCBI): domain Eukaryota; kingdom Metazoa; phylum Chordata; class Actinopteri; order Clupeiformes; family Clupeidae; genus Tenualosa; species Tenualosa thibaudeaui. The sequence goes on from JAIFZK010000002.1 coordinate 12,965,974, forward strand.
GAGATTGCACCAGAGCGTGGGGGACGTGGGGACGGAAAAGGCTCTGGCTGTAGCAGCATAACAAGGAGAAATAAAGAGGAAGAAGAGGAGGAGGAGAGGAAGAGGGGAAGAAGGCCAGTGAGTGATACCCTCTGACCGCTAATAGGGGCCCCTGGGTGCATGGATTTAACACAGAGAGGGGGAGGGGAGAGGGGTGGACAGAGGCCACCCTGGGCCGATGGCTCCATGCGAGGGACAGCGACCTCTGCACAAGACTTGCATATTACTGGAGCTCATTTGTCAATGAGAACAGAGTGTGACAGGACTGGAAATACAGAGGCCCGGGTTCTGTTTTCTCTCCACATGCAAATGAGGATGAAACGGAAGCAAATAGCAACAAACGCACAAAGTGTTTAGGGTGAAAAATCGCCACCAGAAACAGAATGAGAACTTCACGGAAATGGAGAAACAAAAACATCTTTGTATTAACATGGTAATGCTTGCTGTTAATTTTCCTCCCCACCAAAGTTGCATATTTTGCATTCCTCAACACAGTTGATTAATGACTCCCTGAGTTAGAGGACATATTGAGCATGCGTGAAGGATCTTTGTGTTTGTGTGTGAATGGTGCATGGGTAAGAGTGTGTGTGTGTGTGTGTGTGTGTGTGTGTGTTTATGCAGACGTTGAGTAAAACCAGTATACCTCCTGACTGTGTGCAAATGTCCTGTTGGAAGTGCAAATTCCTGTATTTTTATTTTTTAATGTTAGGCCGCACTTGGACTGATGCTACAGAGCTGAAAAGTTGAAAACAGGTGTATTATTGTAAAGCTACTTCCGATGTGCGTGCGTGCGCGTACTCACATGTTGCTGGCGGTCGGACAGTATCTTCCAGAGGCGGGGGAACAGCTGCACCCAGGTCCTCTCAGCCAGCGGCGTGGCGATGTGACACAGCTGCACCAGCGCGTTGAGCAGCGCCCCCGTCTGCCAATCACAAACACACACTCAGCTCCAGCCCACCAATCAAACACAGTTTTTCTTTTTCCACCCTGCCCAACAAAAACTACCTTTCTTTACAAAATCCATCAATGCACCCCACCCCCCCGCCCCAGCCTTCATTTAGCTAGCCCTAATTAATGCAGGCAGAAGTGAGTGTATTGACCAGAATGGGGGGGAGGGGAGCTACACAGCATGCCAAAAAGAGGGTTAAGTGCCTCTAATCAGTATGATTCAGGGGTGTCTCCAAGCCTCAGAGACCTCAATCGATGGACGGAGATGCGTTAAAAGCAGCGCTGCCTAAACAGGCGGCATCAGTCAGGCAGAATTGCTAAGTTCCTCTCTCCCTCGCTCGCTCGCTAAAACAAGTACTGGCAAAGGCCCGTTCATAACGGAACTTGAAATGGGATACGCACTTGGGGCCAAATTGTAGACAGAGAAAGCCAAACACACACACACACAGACACAAACACACACACAGACACAAACACACACAGAGCAGTTGGACACAAAACTAAGAAGCAATGCATTAAACAGTGGTTTAGAAGGTTGTCACAGATTTAGAGTCTTTCGACCTGACTGTCTACAAGCACCGTCATGTTATCTTTAGGAAGTCAGATGCAGTAGCCCAAGTAATTTCATATATGAGAAGCATGTCTTCAGTAACATGTGTCAAGTATTGGCCATGTGGGAGGTCAGTCTCCACTTGTCCTTTCTGCAACCTTCACCTTAACAAGTCAAGGGGTCTCACTGATCCTGGGTCAGATCAATTAAACATGAGCCGGGGCTGGTCAACAACGGCTAAGGCGGGTTATGGAGGTCAGCATGTGACGAGGAAAGAGGGGTGTGTGCGTGTGCGTATGTTGTGTGTGTGTGTGTGCGTGTCCTCTGACAAGTCTTTGTCTCTGGGTGCTGGACTCAGGGTCAGGGTGAGGAGAGTGTGAGTTCAGAGCGGCAGGCAACTCCATCATTTATCCAATGGCTTGAATATCAAATGCCACAGAGGCTGGCCATTAAACTCGAATCAATGCCTGGTTTGACCTTGAGCAGTGCGGCTCAAAAGCTCAGATCAAAAGCAAGCTAATGGCAGAACATTCCGGTGGATGACCCCAGGAGAGGATGGACGGAACGAGCCAAGAAAAAAGAAATTGGCAGGAATAAATGAAAACCATTTTTTTTCTCCCCATGTTATCATACCAGCTGAAGATTCTGAATTTCATACTCCTTGACACACAACTAGTTCACATCCACTTATCAATACAGCTGTGGACTGTACACTGCAATCATCACCATGACCATCACGATGTCCACACAAATCAGCCACTGTTCACACAACTCCTCCACCAGTCAGCCACCCCCACTCAGCTACCCCCTTTTCTAGCTTTAAAGAGTTTAGCAAACACTAACTGAGTGCAGTTAAAGTTCAGTACTGTGACTCGGAGCCCCACCATGTCTTTCGAACGGTTGGCCAAGTGCGAGGGAAGGTGATGGTGGCGGAAGGTTGCCGCTGAGCTCGGGGGGACAGGTCACTCCGAGTGCTCCTCATGGGCATCACGAAAACTGGCAGGGATTTAGAGCTCTTTTCACTAGGCTGCCATCTGGCATCTAATCAAACACTACGAGGAAGACAACCACGACTTTGACTTCAAGCTGGTGGCATGTCAGGCCCTTATCCCTTCCCTCCCTGTGGGAGGTGTGCTTTCAATGGAAGGGTGAGTCAAACAACCACCCCCATCCTGATACCCTCTACTGCTTCTGGCCTACAGGAAGGAGGTTAAGCCAGCTCTACAGAGACTAAAGACAGGATGAGAAGGTTGAAGAGGGGCTGGAGAGGTGCACAGAAGGATGGAGGTTGAAAAGTGAGTGAGTGTGTGAGCGTCAGCGACTTACCTTAACCTCACGCAGAGAGTCCAGGAATTTGTCGTGGCGGTTGGTGAGCATGTGCAGCTGGTTGCCAGCATCACGCTCTGACTGCTCCTTGGTCTTGGGCAGGCTGGTCTGGTCTCCCGGCGCCAGCTCGATGTCGATCTCCACGTCCTACACACACACACACACACACACACAATAGACTCAAAACCCGGAAACAGGAGGAAATAAAACAAAGTCTTGCACTGAGCTGTAGTGAATGAATGCAGCATTTCTCCTGACTTTGGCATGACTACAGCACAGACACACTAGTAATGGTCATTAGTGTTCTGACTACAGTCAGTGAGGGGGAATTTAATAAGAAGCGACTCCAAAAATATTTTGGTTGCTTCTGTGGCGCTCTAATGAGAGAGTGAGGCCAAAACACAACAGGAACAAATTAAACAGTGAAAATGAAGTGACATCTCACATTTCTTCAATGCTTCTTACAAGTCACTGTTACTGTGCGTGTGTGTGTGTGTGTGTTAGAAGGAAGGCTGAGACTCTTAACAGCCATGACTGCCTTTGTCTGTGCGTGAGAGACACTCCATAGGCAAACTCGGTACGGCCTTCCCTGAGTGTGTGTGTGTGTGTGTGTGTGTGTGTGTGTGTGTGTGTGTGTGTCTCACCTCCTCTTTGGTCTCGGTGGTGTCTCGCTCACGCGGCTCCTGCTTGATGTGCGTGGCCATGGCGAAGGCGGCGCGGTCGTGGCTGTCGGCCAGGTTGATGACGTTGGTGATGGAGGGTAGCATGGAGCCCTGGCAGCTGGTGCCAATCACCGTGGTCTTCTCACACACCGCCAGCAGCAGCTACACACACACACACACACAGAACAGGTCAAAGAGGAAGGGCACCACTGAACAATTGCCATCAGCACCAAGCAAACAGCACACCTGCCCACCTTAACCACTGCTACCTTGGCAACACGAAGTGTAAACTCTTCTGTCAAATATATTCCTGTCTTTGTGTGTGCGTGTGTGTGTCACGTATCCTAAACGCATGACACTAGCCAAACAGCACTGGGATGACTCATTCCTAATTAAAGTCTACTAAGTAATGGTCGCGCTCTACTAAACGACAGGAAGATGGCGGCCTCGGGCTAGGACCTGCCAGAGCGTGGAGGGGAGACGAGAGGAGAGGAGAGGAGAGGAGAGGAGAGGAGAGGAGAGAGGGCACCCGCCGGCGGCTGGCTACCCGGACGCTTCATCACGCCGCCGCGATGAATCAGCAAATGCCAGAGCAGCTCTGGCTCTCCTCCTCTCCTCGCCCGTGCGGAGCAGCGCCATTAATAATTCAGCCGGGCGCAGGCGGCATTGATTGTGGCACCGCTGAGCCCGGGTGTGATTTTTCTTACAAGTGCCGACCCCCACTACACCCCCCTACCACCATGCGCACGCACGCACGCACGCACGCACACACCTCTCCTCCTCCCAACCGTCTAAAACAACAGGGTGGAGCCGAAGACACTGTGAATTACTGTTCAGTCTCAGTGCAGGGAGAAGGAGGAAGAAAGAGAGCGAGAGGAGAGAGTGATGGAGAGTGGAGAAAGACGTGAACAGAGGCACGAGAACAAAGGCGGCGGCAGGTTGGGTAACAGTTGTTTCATCCCTGTCAACAAAGTGCGCACTCAACGTTTTGGAACAAAGGCAAATTGGGCCCCAACAAGGAAGAGAGGGGTTGGGGGGTTGGAAGGAAAGAAAAGAAAGAGGAAAAAAAACAAACCAAAAAAAAACAGCCTCAGCCTTTGTGGTGAATATACAGTTTCACAGCAGGATATTCCAGTAAGTCACAGCGTGTTTGAAATTGCTGAGCACCCCTCAGAAGAAATAAGGCATAATTCAGCAGCTATACTGTGGCGCTTGTGCACAAGAGATAAATCAGTTTTTAAAAAGGGGGAAAAAATGTATGTTAGTGTTAAGTATAAGTACTTAAAAGGTAGAATCTAGTATAAGTACCTAAAGGAGAACATTCCCTTTGCTAGTCATCAATTGGGCCACGTGGCCACTCATTAAGAGTTAAATGCAGGCAACTTCTACTTCAACCAATTTTGATAACTTGAATATCATAGAATTGCCATTTTTGTCAAAAAGTGCAGCATAGGACTTTTCAAAAGTCAAAAGCGCTTTTGCATTAGACATTTAATGCTAGTACCATTCAAATCATAGAAGTCATCAGTCCTTTGTAATAGAAAGGCAGATAAGACCATGCACACCCATAAATGTGATGGGAATTAGCCACCAACATGAACACTCTTCATTTAAGTATCCTAAAATGCTTCATCATGGCTGCTACACTGGTTGTTTGATATTTATTATCCATAGACTGTTTTAAGAGAGTTCACGTTCACGTTTTTACAGTTGAAAGGGTCCAAGCAGCCATCCTACACAAGAGCATACATAGCATGGAGCAGACTAGTTCTGCTGATGACATGAGAGTCTGTGTGTGTGAGACTGTGTGAGTGAGAGAGAAAGAGAGTGTGTGTGTGTGTGTGTGTGTGTGTGTGAGAGAGAGAGAGAGAGGGTGTGTGTGTGTGTGTGTGTGTGTGTGTGTGTGTGTGTGTGTGTGTGAGAGAGAGAGAGGGTGTGTGTGACAGTGTGAGAGAGAGTGTGAGAGTGAGAGTGTGTGTGCGAGTGTGAGTGTGTGTGTCACACACCTCAATACACTGCTTGATCCAGAAGTGGCTACCCATGGCCTCCCAGTTCTGGGAGCAGCAAATGTACAGGAGCCTCTCGTAGACGCGCCGCTTCATGGACGAGTCAAACACCTCAAAGAACTTGGCGCGGATGTGGGGTTGTGTGCAGCGTAAGCCCGAAAGGAAGGCGGGCTCCAGCTTGGATGTGATGTCACTTCCTGACAGACTCTCGTCCCTGTGGAGAGCCCATGCAACACAGTCAGTCTTGGTCAGTCTTCATGAAACAGCACAGCAAATGCTTTCCAGGTGGCAATTTTCAACAAAACTCCAACCTGCTTTTGTATTTTGAATTTAGACATCAATAACAGCCAAAATATCACAAAAACACAAACATTTTCATGACTTTTACAGGGTTTCTTAAATTTGATTTGTTTCTATTTATGTCTGCATGTAAGTATGACAGTAAATGTGCATATATCACATCAGCAATGTTTCCATTGTCACTAATGAATCTCCACTGTGCAATGGCAGACCCAGACAGAGGAGAGACAGATCAGGTCAGGACAGGATAGGTGTGCAGGGGTCTGAGACAGAGTCGCAGGTGCACTGTCTGGCCCTTGGCACGCCTGGCTGGGAGACCCCTGGCTGGTGGCACTCGCTTTACGTCATGGTCTACTCAGCGGCTCCAGGTGCCACCTGCTGCCCACCTGTGCCACCGCAACCTGGTCGCTCAAAAAAAAACAACCCCCCACCCCCACCCAAAAAAAAACTACCGCGGCCGGAGGGGTGCAGGGTGAATGGGGTGTGTCGGTGTGGCGCTTCGGTTGCCATGGCGACAGCTGGCAGCCTCCCGGCTGTGTGGAGGAGCCTGAGGCGGCGTTGGCAGTGGCACCGTCAGACTGGGGCGTGATTAATCTGTGTAATTACCTGTAGACGTAATTAACGAGGTCCAGGAACTGGGCGTTCAATTCAAGGTCATCGGGAAAACGCTTCTCAATGTAGGTCATCATCTTCACCAGCAAGATGGACTTCTCCCTCAGATTAGGCATCTGGGACAGGGGAGAGAGAGTGTGAGTGAGTGAGTGAAAGAGAGAGAGAGCGAGAGAGAGAGAGAAAGAAAGAAAGTGTGAGTGAGTGTGAGTGAGAGAGAAAAAGATTGGGTGGGGGATCATCAATGTATCCTTCATCCATCATGGAGGGGACTAGATTTAGGCAAGCTATGACCCGCAACTTTTCTTTTTTTTTTTTTTTTTTTAGATGACCCGAAAGCCATATGGTGGACAAAGGCCTGCTTGTTGCATTCACACAACAAGGTGATAAACTGTTGCGCTATTGACTTTTAACCAAGTGGGTAATTAAGTGTTTCTTCGTAACCTTCCGCCCTTCGCTGAGGACAAGACTGGCTAAGACGACAGATGGGTAGTCATACCTGGTTGGCAGCCATGGGTGAGTTGTTCTTCACCCACTCCTCCACAATCTTAACCACTGAGCGCAGGATCTTGGGGTCGGGTGACTTCTCGATGAGGGAGGTGATGATGACCTGGATGAAGTTCTTCCTCATCTCCATGCTCATGACGGACAGGCGCGTCTTCACCAGATCCAGACTCAGCATCACCAGCTCGCTGGTCACTGTGGTGAGAGGGGAAGGAGAGGATGGATGATCACATGTTTCTATGCTATGGTGCTGTATTTATTTTTAGCTATGGAATACTGAACGATGTGTGAAAATGATTATCATTAAAAAAATATATTCTATCTAGATCACTTAGCCCTTGAGTCAAGTACCACTGGCTCAATTCTGAGAAACAAAAGTAAGTATATTACAAACTGTTTACCAAACAAACACAAACTCCTTCTAAAATGCACACCTCGCCTACACACTTCAGTTGACTAAAGTGCAGTGGCAGATGAGGGAACAAATAAAAAAAAACCTTCACTTTAGTCGAGGGAACAAGAGAGGATGTTACAAAGTCACGCTGACAGACAACCTGAGCAACAACTGTTTGCAAGTCTCTCCCCCCTTGGGCAACCCCAACTCCCAAGACTGCTTGCTGGTGTCACCGGAGCCAAACAAACCCAAGTCTGACATACTGAAATGTTACAGCCCAACACCCTCCAGCACTGTTGGTTTTTGAGGCAAACCCTCCCCCTCTCCCACCTCCCCTCCCTCTCTCTCTCTCTCCCTCTCTCTCCCTCTCGCTGGGATGCCTTGGTGAACATCTTCCAGCTCAGTCTGGGCTCCACCCACGGCAGACATCATTACCCAGCTATCAGAAGCCAGAAGCCAGACGCCCAGGCCACAGCTGTGCAGCTGCAGCCACAGCCAGGACAAGCATAGAGGGGGAGAGAGAGGGAGAGACAAGAAAGAGGGAGGGAGGGAGGAAAGACAGAGCAATGGGGGTGGAGGGGTGGGAAGAGGGAGAGAGAAGGAATAAGGGAGAGAGAAGAAAAAGAATGGAAGGAACGAAGGAAAGACAGGAGAGCAATAGAGGCAGGGGAAAGAGGGAAAGAGAAAAGTGGAAGAGAGAGAAGAGAAAGAAAGGAAGGAAAGACAGAGAGACAGAAGAGAAGGGGTAGGAGAACCAGAACCAGGGAGACAGAGAGGGACAGAGAGACAGATAGAAGGAGAGAAGAGAGAGGAAGGAAGGAAGGAAAGACAGAGAGATAGAGACAGAAAAAGAGAGACAAAGGGAGGCAGAAAGAAAGAAGGTCCCCAGAATGGGAGCTGTGAAGCCAGCCGTCATTAATAGCCTCCTGCCACAGACTGTGGATGGGAGACTGCTGTTGTTGTGACTACAGCCGCTGGGGCTGGTGGCCTGGCTCACAGGCTCAGAGGCGCAGGGCTGGAGGCCTGTCTGAGGTCTCCCTCTGCCTCGGCCACTGCTGCGCCACCGGCCAGACAACAGCAGTCAGGCAGCCATGTCTGAGTCGGGGGAATATCAAAAGGGCCAGTTCCAGACAGATGAACCGCACCGAGCTGCTTCCTAATCCACGCTCCCTGGCAACCCCAGATTTATTATTTAAACCAGTGTCTATGTGTGTGTGTGTGTGTGTGTGGGGGGGGGGTTGATCTCACTCTGGAAGAGTGGAAGGGAAGAGCAGGAATTAAAAAAAAAAAGTGGTTCTCAATTTACAAAAGCCTCCAATCAGTATTTTTTCCCAGTTAATTAGACTAGGCTGCGGAAGTAGGGAAGAGGGAGAGAGAGAGAGAGAGAGAGAGAAGGAGAGAGGGTAAAAGAGAAGGAGGGAGCGTGAGAGGGTGAGTGAGGGGGACAGATAGAAAAGAGAACGGTGATCAATTCTCCCAGTGCTGCTTGGGCTGGACTCCACATGGAGCTGACTGGGAAGTAAATGCAGGGAGGGAAGGATGGATGGAGAAAGAGAGAGAGAGAGACAGACAGACAGACACACAAACACATGGGAGGGTGGATCACAGTGACATTGTGGTTACTTTACACACTGACAATCTGGCCCACCCCCATCTCACCTGACCTGACCTGACCCGACCCTGAACGCAACACTAGTGACACTAGTGACCACGGGTCAAGTGGGTCTTTAAGGCAACAATCTGATGGCTGCAGAGACGCCACACAGGAGATGAGGTCCACTATTCCCCTGGGACTGGGGGGCGAGCCTGGGGCCTGTTAACACTAGTACTCCGCAGCAGCAGGATGATTCAATGCCTCATCAAAGGCAGGCAGAGGCATGTGGTGGTTGCAACACCCAGTGGTCAAATGGGGACACAACAAGTTGAGGGGCACCAACCAACACCCCTCCTACCCCCACACGTCCCCCAAAAACCCTGAGGACCAGGAGGTTATTGTGCGTGTGTTTGAGATGTGGAGATACAAGCGGCGGGATACCGGAGACAGGTGAGAGGGAGATGAACGCAACTCTGTGTTACGGGCGGGGCCAAAAGGGGGAGTGGGAGGGGGTGCATGCTCCCCCACCGCCTTCTGAGATAGGAGCTCCCAGGCACGATAACAAAAGGAAGAGAGGAGCCTTCACAAGGGGTGAGGAGAACATCGATAAAGGCACGCAAAGATGAGCCAGACAGATAGATGGATGGATGCATGGGGAAGAACTTAAGAATCAGAGAGAAAAAAAGAAAGAAAGAGAGAAAGAGAGGGGGGGGAGAGAAAGAGAGTGAAAGAGAGAAAGACTGTGTACAGCACTGCTGATTCTGAAAGGAAGCATCAACAAAAAGCCTCACTGTGTACAACAGACAACCTAAAGCCTCTGGCAAGTGTCACAACTCTCTCATGGCCTCTGACCCAGAAAGCCTGAGCTCAATACAACTCAATAGGCAGGACAGAGAGAGTGAATGTAGTGAAGATTCGCATGTTTATCTATACAGTGCATCTGTGTGTGTGTTCGTTAGCTCGCACTGGCCCTAGGAGTGGTCTGTGGGCTTAGGTGCTCACACACCATCTTCTGTACAGACCACCTATTGTGAATGCCTCTGTGTGTGTGTGTGTGTGTGTGTGTGTGTGTGTGTTCACCTGCGCTGGTCTCATTGGCCCCAGGAGTGGTCTGAGGGCTTAGGTGCTCACACACCATCTTCTGTACAGAACACCTATTGTGAATGCCTCTGTGTGTGTGTGTGTGTGTGTGTGTGTGCACCTGCGCTGGTCTCGTTGGCCCCAGGAGTGGTCTGAGGGCTGAGGTGCTCGCGCACCATCTTCTGTACAGAACACCTATTGTGAATGCCTCTGTGTGTGTGTGTGTGTGTGTGTGTGTGTGTGTGCACCTGCGCTGGTCTCGTTGGCCCCAGGAGTGGTCTGAGGGCTGAGGTGCTCGCGCACCATCTTCTGCAGCGAGCGCATGAAAACGGAGATGAGCCGGTCAATGTAGCTGGGATTGTAGCTGCAGGCCGACTTGAGGATCATCAACGTCCCTGGAGAGACATGGACAGACACAAGACAACTCTTAAAGTCTACGAGATGCACAACAGCACCGCAGACCTAGACACAAACATACATATACTTACACATATATACATACATTCATAGATATATTAAGTATATAAATAATTCACACACACACACACATATATATATATATATATATATATATATATATATATATATATATATATATATATATACACACACACACACACACACACACACACACACACACACACACACACACAACTTAAACACCTGGAGAAATGAAATACTGTTTTCTGATGGCTGACAGGGTGTCCATTATTTCATAATGGAACACAGGTAGATCTGGTAAAAAAAACTTTAATCACCAATCCACCGCTCCATTTTGTAGGGCTTTCAATATCAAACAATGCCACAAGAGGAAAAATGTGCTTTACCAGGACTGTAAACAGAAGAACTTCAACTGCAGCTAAAGTGCAAATCTTGAAAGCAGAGGGGGACAAAGAAGGAAAAAATATCCCCTCTGCAAAAACAGGATGACAGTCTAGACCCCAGCAGGGAGAAATGAGGGGATCCACCTCCTCTGGTTCACAGACAGCATCTTAACTGGAGGAACACAATGAAGTTACGTGGGAAAGGAAGGTGGTAGTGGTAGGGGGTGTTGTCTGGATCCCCCAGCATGCATCGGGGCAGCCTCGGGACTCTCCACTCGGCCTCAGCCTTCACCGATGTCTTTGGAGGCAGCCTTAGCTTTTTGTCACGGTCATTGTATTACAAGGACTTGTTTTTTTGGTCGCAGGGAGGGGAATTTAACCGAGTTAGCAAGAGAAGAAGCGAGCGAGCAAGCAAGCGGGGGCGGGGAGGGTGGGACCGCTGGGCGGGGGGGAAAGGAAAATGGAGCTTGAGTAATGCCTTTCTTTGGGGACGTGACTCAGGGGAGGGACAGGGGACGGAGGTGGTGGGGCAAAGAAGCGGGGAGACAAATGTAAAAAGTCACCCTCGGCGAGACACATGCATCATCACGGAGCGGTGCGTAACTTGAGCTTTCCGCCAGGGCTGCACTACGGCGTTTTTATTGACCAGCAGAGCCATTTTTGGGACAATATCAAATTGATGCGGATTTAGATTGTTATCCAATAGCTTTTTATCACCTTTTTCATCCCCCCCCCCCCATTTAAAAGGAAAAAAATAAAAATCTATTCCTCCTCCACATGCCCACTGTTTCTTTCCTGGCTTTAAACAACAGGCTTTTTGATGGGCCATGAGGCCCGCTCACAGATGAAAAGAAAGGACGGGAAAAAAAAAAAGAATATTTCAAATTAGAAATCAATCTCCCGTTTGTTTGCCATAAAATAAGGCGCGCTCGGGACTAAAGTTCAGCCATTATCGCACGCTCTTTACGGTGGCGGGAGGAGGTGGAGACTGGTCGCTGCTGCGGCTCGGAGGCTGATGGGGAAATAAAAAGGTTATGGGCGTCCATTTGTCACGGGGTGGGCTGACAGACAGGGATATTTGGCATGTGGCGGTGGGTGGGATGGGGTGGTGTTGGCTTACCGAAGAGCTGCGTGGGGTTGGCGCTGGTGGCCTTCTCGTAGTTGGTGAGGCCTTCGTAGATGACCTTGCCCACGGCGGCGTACAGACACTCGAGCTCCTCGTGTTTCGATGCCACGTTAGAGGTGCCTGCGAGGCGCACACAGACACACAGAGAATAACGGCTAAATAAATACGTTTTCATTTGCTAGACATTCACACAGTCTGACAGTCCAATTGCCACATAATGAAGGGGAAAGAAAAAAAACAAAAAAACAGACCCATCTTCTTAACATTTGACACTACAAATTACTAGATCACCTCTAAAAGACCCTCTAAAAAAAAATAAGACATTTGCCATTTCATACACCCAAATTAAAACACTGACACACATACAAAGCCTCTTTCTCCCCCTCTCTCTCTCACACACACACACACAGATGCTTTTGGGGGTGGGGGTGTCAGACAGTGTATGTGACTCACTGGGCTCGGTGGGGAAGATGCTCATGAGGCGGGAGAGCAGCGAGTGGACGGCGCGCAGCACCTTGGTGTTGCTGCAGGTCATGCAGGCAGCAATGCCCCGCTGCAGGGGCTTAAAGTGGGCCAGCACGCCTGCCGGCTGCAGCACCGTCAGCAGGAAGCACAGGATCTCCAGGCCCGTGCAGATGTTGGAGAAGTTGGCCTGCGCCGGTTGCTCCTGGAGGACCGACCACACACACACACACACACACACACACACACACACACACACACACTCCAGTGTTTTAATACATCTCCAGTCAGCATGAACACGGTATTAACACCCAACTAAACATTAAAGGGGGGGGGGGGGCATGATACACAATTTTGTAACTGATTAGGTGGGGCAGGGAAGGTATGGGGACGATGCATGTCTGTGTGGAAAAAGAGTAAAAAGGACCCTATTCAATGCCAACCACACTCCAAACACGTGGACAGGGAGGCACAAATCCATTGTGATACGCTGGAGAAGGGAGGCGGCTCCAGACTGGCCCTCGGGGGCCCCATCTACCGAGACTGCCCTATCAGCTCATCTCTGAGCATGGAGCCCCTGAGCGGAGCTTATCTGTGGATCAGTAGCACCGAAGCACGGAGGCTGCGCTGGTGGTTTAGTGGTTGTTTAGTGTTGAGGAGATAAGAGGTGTGGGGGACAACAGGTGGTAACACACTGCATCACGGTGAAAGGGGTTCCTCTAGGCCGTAGTCAACATTTGAAAAAAGAAAGGAAAAAAAAAAAACACAACAATACACAGTGGGAAGGTGGGGAAGAGACATCTTCACAGATGCATACTAATAAGATGTAGGAAAAAAGAAAGACTGTGCGAGTGTGACAAGAGAGGGAGAGAGAGATGCACACAGAAAAAGAGAAATACACATTGAGGGAAAATCAGGAGCAAGAGACACCACAAAGAGGGGGAGAGAGAGGGAGAGAGGGGGGGGGGGGGAAGAGAGAGAGAGAGAGAGAGAAATGGAGGAAGAGGTACACATAGAAAGGGGGTGGGGGGGAGAGAAAATCCTGAATGTTAAGAGCGCTGCCTGCTGAGGCTGATAACCTTGTCTGGCTGTGGCCGGAGCCAATCTGGGCACGCTGCAATAATACTGCTAATGAGATGACGCCTAATCCCACGTCCATCAAAACACACTGGGCTGCACGGCGCCACCAAATCCACGCGCCGCACCATCACAACTCAAATGGCAGGATCTGGGAGGAGGAGTGTGTCCTTGTGTGCATGCGTATGTGTGACTGAGTGTCTATGTGTGCCTAATTAAAATGCTATTAATGCACTTTATTATTTAATTGCTACTTCTAATTTAAAAACGCTGCCATCAATTTCGCCATGTTCCTCTTGACGGTCCGTGAATGTATCGCCACTCGACGTGAGCAACGGGGCTTAATTCGCTTAATCCTGACTGACCCTAGTCTGTGCGTCAGCGGCGTATGGTTAAGAGCACTTCATTAGGCGATGGAGCGAGCGCTCGCTTTTAGCGAAGCAGGAAACAATGGATGGAGCCAAACGATGGTGGCGGCAGTGATGGCAATGATTGTGGGGGTGGGGGAGGAGAGGGACAGAGAGAGAGGGGGGGGGGGTGTAAAGAGAGGGAGAGAAGGGGGAGACAGCTGAAGGCTGAATGTGGCAGTTTAGGATTGAGAGGCGTGGGAGATGAGGCGTGCCAGGGGCGTTTAGCACCTATTGGAGGGGCTGCTGACACCTCTACATTCAGCGCAGAGAATGCACACACTCCAGGGCGGCACAGTGCAAGAGGATGCAGCAGGAATGAGAATGAAGGGGATGGATATACAAGGAAGAAATATGGCACGCCCATGGGAAGTGCACAAACACACCGCTGTGTGTGTGTGTGTGTGTGTGGTCAGACTGTGATAGGGACAAGTGGTGAGGGCTTAAGCTGGTAACAGTTGGCAAGAGCAAGTCTGCTGCTGAAGGCATTACTCACACAGCTGAGATGAGAGACCCTTGAGAGGGGGGGGGTGTGTGTATTGATTCTGCCACAATCAAGTCTTTGAGTGGAGAAGGGGTGAAAGATTATTGCTTTGCATCAATGTGAGACGATGAACTATAAAAAGAGAGAGCTTAAAAGAGTGCAAGAAATTTCTAAAACTTCGAAGATCCACACACACACACACACACTCAGGCTGGTGGCAGAGTTCAGCATTAGACTTGGCACACTGTTGCAAGTAATTACATGTGAGCTATTAACCTGCCATTACCTCCCTTACACACTGTACTGGAGGAGACATACACCAGACAGTAGAAAAACAATGTGCAACTTGTCAACAACGGTCAGAATTGAGGTTGTGTGTGTGTGTGTGTGTCAGACACACACACACCAGCTGAATGCGATGGAGAGACAAGAGAGTGTGAGGCTAACATTTCCATCATTACTTTGGCGAAGCTTTGCGCTAATGAGGTGCCGATGGAGCAGCTAGGAAATTAGCCCATTGCTCACTACTGGGGTTTGGCAGAAGCTTCTGGAAGCTAATTGATGAGACGAATGCTGTCGGTTAACTCGACGTGCCGCATGGATTTATGAAAAAAGTTGGGACGGAGAGAGAGGGAGAGAGACAGACAGACAGACAGAGAGCGAGAGGCAGAAAGGCAAACAGGATGTGATGTCATATGGACGGGCGTAATTACCACGGTCATGAGCAGCTTGTCGAACCACTGCAGTTTGAGCTCAGCACGCGGCCACATGTCAGTCCGCAGGGCCGTCTTCATCAGGTTCACACAGCGTCGCGAGAGCAGCTCACCGGGGGAGCCCTGTACGTTTGTGCTGTCGTTCACCTGGTGGGAGACATCACACACACACACACACATACACACACACAGAGTTCAAGGCTATTCTTACACACAAGTCGGTTGCGCTTTGCTCCAGTTCGTTGAGGCTACGGGCAGGGCACTGTGCTGTTGTGATGTTCTTTCGCCACAGACACAGACAGCTCTGACAGATTAAGGTCTGTTTTTTTCCAGACAGTGGACCGAAATCTGGGCCTGGAAGCATACTCCACTGTCTGAGTGGAGCTCGGCCAATGCTCCGCGGCCAAAGAAAGAAAAGAGAGGAACAATGACACAAGGCCAGCTTCTGGGTCCAAAACCCTGTCTCAGCCAGAGATGCACAACACACCCTTGTGCTAGGGGATGAAAAACAAAGCAAGACCGCAACCAGTGTGTTTGCTGTGGTGGGTCACAGACTTGGCACGGGGGTCAGCAGGACGCTGGCCAGTTTAACGCTGGTCAACCCAAGCCAAGCGATCCGCCCTGGTTTCCAAAGCTAGGGAGGGGCAGGTTATAATTTTGGTGACCAGAGGATGGACCAGATTGCCATCATGGGAAGAAGGTTTTGTCGGTCAGATGTGTAAATTGGATAGGTGGGGCTGACATGGGGTCATGGAAAGGTCAAAGGGGGGCACGGCGGGGACACTTGAACTCACCTGGCACGCTATGCGGATGAGGAAGTTGACCACGGTGTCAGTGTGCTGCTTGTCCACAGGTTTGGTGAGGAGGGTCTCAGCACCTGGCACGGACTGACTACGACCGAAGACCTGAAAATGGAGAACAAAAGTGAGACTGGGTGAACAAATTCCGAATAAATGTTTAAAAAAAATGAGAGATACTGGGCCATATTCACCAATCTCTTGGAAATTATTTCTCTTACGTTTGTTCTTAGGGTCCCATTTAAAATATGTAAATTCTCAACTATTTTACAACCGCAGAATTGACGGACAGGAAAACAATTATTTTGCACAAACAAGTCACTGTCTAAAAGGTTCAAAGGTCCTGAGTACTGAGTGTGAGTGAGTGAGTGAGTGTGTGTGTGTGTGTTTTGTTTTTATCTATGAACAAATTACCAGAAGAAAAACATCTCCATCTCAAAATCCTAAAAAGGATGTAAATGGGGTCAAAAGCAGATTTCTTTTCTAAGAATGGTTGTTGAATGAAGGCCACTCACACTCAAACACTGCATTGTTCCATGCCGAGATGTTGAATAACCCAGCACAATAAAACAACCACTTACACCTTCATGCAAGGTACAGCCTGAGTACACAGATATTAAAATGTTGAGGCACTTTCTACAAGGTCAACTTAATCCAGCAGAGGCTGAATAACAATGGAGGTTTTCGGAAAAGGCTGTGATATTAGTCATGATGGACACTGTGGGACATGATGTGGACATACTGTGCCTACGGCCCCGGTGGCCGTGCGGAATCGCTTAACGTCCTGCCCTGCGTCCATGGATGCGGCCCGCTTCACACCACTTACTCCGGGCGTGGCGCCATCACCACTGGACCCCGCTTCAGCCTCCGCTTCCGGCTACACACACAGACACACACACACACACACACACACACACACACACACACACACACACGGGAGGGAGGAAAAGAGAGAGATGGAAGAGTCTTTCGTTAGACTATAACATCAGAAGGGTTTGTAGTCTCCTCCAGACAGAGAGGATTGATTGCTGTTCCTAATAGCTTTTGCAGATGACCCTTCTCCGTTAAGAGAGACTTGAAAGCTATCCATATAAACCTGACTTGCGCTTTCAAGAAGTAAACAAAAAGCACTTTTGACTGACTGACACCGCTTTGAACTTTCCAAGGTCCCCAGAAAGACCTCAAAATAGACAAGATAAAATTGTGCGGATAACTGCCCTTGTTTCCGTCCCTATCCCTGCCCTCAAAACCTGTCTTTGACCTCTTGACCCCTCCCATCTGACCTGCTGGTCCTTGATGCGTTGCAGCTCCCACTTGATGACCACCTCGGCCAGGTCCACGGCCAGCTTGCGCTGCTCGATGGTCACGCTGGGCGTGAAGCCAAGCCGCTGCATAGCGCTGATCATGTGCTGCACCAGGTGATGCCTCACTGGGTAGTACACCTGCAGACACAACACATGCGCACACGCACACAGACACACGTTATATGTATGTAAACTGACAGACGTTACATGAATATCAACTCACTTTTTAAGGTTAGGCGATTAGTCTTTGTGTTTTGCCAACTGGGAACCGGCTCTTTCCGAGAGTCATCATCTACCTCTCTTTGGTAAGACTGTTATGGGGCTGTTGTCTGGGAGAGAAGTTTTACCTGCATGTGTGTGCGAGATTAAAACAATGCAGTCTAATAACGGTCTCTGGACATGGTTTCTTGATTCATTAGCCTTGGATTCTCACAAACACCCAACACGTCTGCTTGAACTTTACCACCTTTGCTTTTCTGCACAACCTTCCATCTTGTAACTGGTTCCCAATGCTTGGAGTTTTAATTAAAACAGCGCAAACTTACTGTTGCTCTACTCTCAATTTCAACAACAAAGTGTATAATACTGGGCTCTACTCTGTAGTGTGTGTGGGTGTGTGTGTGTGTGTAGCTCAGTACCAAAACTTGGATTTGGATTGTGATGCTCTTCACTAGAAGCAGAACACACTCTACTCTTAATACAGCCGTATGAAGTTCTACTCCATACTGAGTGTATTAAGAGACTGACAGTGCAATGAGGTGAAAAACACAATCCCAAAAATGTGGACGTGCATAAAACAAGGTACTACTTTCAGGCTACACAAACAAACACAAAATTACACAAAGTGTACTGCACACAAACTAGGAAGCAAATTATCTAACAACAAAAAAAAAGAAAAAAGAAAACAAGTTACTCAACCTGTATTATATGGAGAATCATTTGTGACCCAGCTTTAATTATACTTGCCTATCTATTCTCCATTAAAGATATGTCATAAATAATTCTCCACTGCGTTACACACAAATTTCACCCAATAGATAATAGCAGCTGCTCTCCACAGACAGTGGAGGGTGCAGAGGTCTGCTTGGTTGGTGTGGACTGACCCGGAAGTGCTGCACGATGAGGTGGAGGATGTGCACCAGCTGCGGCACGGTGTGGCCCTCCTCCACGATGATCTTGCGCGTCCAGTGTGTGAGCATCTGGTGGCCGTCCTCCATCCGTGCCGGCACAGCCGGGGTGAGGATGGCCATTGCCTGCCGCACAATGGCGCGAGCCTCCATGGTGTGAGCCTTCAGCAGGCTGTGGAAGACCTATACACACACACACATATACGCACACGCACACACAAAGGAAGACCGAGATGGAGGAATCTTTATTATGGTAGGTTAGGGTGTGAAGTGTTTGACACACGCACTCACAACTGCAAAATGAAAAGGCGTTATGAGTATAGATCAGAGCTGAACAGACAAAAATTGCAAAAAAAAAAAAAAACAATGGTAACGTTTTGAACAGACATGAGGTTTTGGAAATGTGCAGAAGTGAATCTCAGCCTACTCATAGATGTAAAGACACTGAAATCCATAAAAACCTTGGGGTTTGGGTGTGCTTTTTCCTCCTCCACAAAGAAACCCTTAAGACCACAGCCTTGACTCACATTACAAAAAATACAGCTTGGCATTGAAACAGTAGATATAAACAAGCCCTGGGGCTTACAGACTTGTCAGCAAAACCCAAATGAAAACAGAAGTGTTGTGTCAGAGGTCAGAACACTTTATATACACAGTCGAGAAACATTGATCGCTTCATGTCTATCTATGCCAAAGTGTACTGGGAAGACAAAATAGTGTGAACATTCTGCCATCTCACCACAACTGCATTCTTCGAGACTGACAGACTCGCCCCGTCAACAACCTCCTCACCTGTAGCACGATCTTCTTGTGGATGGCGAACTTGGCGATGATGTGGGCGAGCAGGAGGTGGCCGCTGTACTTGCAGGCTGGGTCCACACAGGCTTTGGGCAGCAGGCAGGGCCAGGCGAAGGTCATGAGGCGTCGCAGCTTGCTGTTGCGGCTCTTGTTGTTGTCGTGGATGTGGTGCGGTGCGTGCTCCACCAGCAGCGTGGAGAAGTGCAGCAGCTGGATGCGCAGCGAGTCCAGCAGGTCCGCCTGCTTCTCCGGGTCCAGCACCTGGGATGCGGAGGAAGAGGAGAAGTAGGTCATTGCGAGGCAGCACAGTCATGGCAAATGGACTACAATGACATAGTGCTATCCTGTATTTCCTTTGAGTAACCAAACATCACATTCAAATTCACCCATGATGAGGCTGCCATGCAAGGAAGTTAAAGAAGATCAAGAACATGAAGGTCAAGAGGAGACCCTGACCCAGATATCTGCCAATAAAAAACAATCTGTGATCTGAAAATAGGGAGCAGAGGGTTTAGTCAGTGGCCAGATTAGCCAGGAGCCAAAGGTCATTAAGGGTAGCGCTAAGCTAACTGCTGCATATGCTGTGTTACAGCAGTGCTCATTGTACAATAGGGCTACTGGGATAGAAAACCTTCATAAGAGCGCTCAAAAGCCTTCATAAGAGCACTCTAGTTGAATCGCGGAAAAAAAACGGCATGACGAACTGAAAGCAATGACGTCCGTCGTCCGTGAGTCGTCCGCATCTTCAGCCGCAGTCTGCGGCCTCTAATCTTGTCACTGAACAGGTAGGAGAAATCGTCAAGCCACATCTGCTGGGATGAAATCCCATAGGGGTGGAAGTGTGGGGGGTGGGGGGTAGCACAAGAGCAGCCTCTTGCCCACCAGTGTCTGCTCTCGCTCTATCAAAAGGCAGTTCAGATAAGCGGGCCTCAATGGAGTCCCTCTCAAATCTGCCATTCACACACTGACAAAAGCCAAGCCCCAGGCAGCAGACAAAAGATATGCATTGTGGCTAATCTGCACTCCACACACACACACACACCACCAACACGCCATTCTACTCCACTCCGCTTCGCTAAGAGCCCTCGGCATTAGGGAGCAGGGGTTTGTGGGGCCGTTTTCCATCACAGCTAATCAGTACGGGGAAAAAGAGGAGGAGGAGGAGGAGGAGGAAGGGGGAATCGATCCAGGGCGAGGAAGGAGGAGACAAATGAGGGGCCGTCAATATGGGAGGTTTGTCAATGCTCTAATCCCATTCTCTTAAGGAAAGGCAGCCCAGGACGCACGCGGTCATACACACACACACACACACACACAACAAAACACGATGACCTTTATGGGGCGCGGCGGTGACATTTCAAGGCCCCGGCACACACACACACAAGCACAAACAGCCTCACACACACACACACACTCTTCACTCCGACTTGACAAATGAACGCTTTGATGAGAAGGGACTGACAGCTCCGCCTACAGGGGAGGAGAGAAAAGGGAGAGAGGAGAGTGGTGTGTGTGTGTGTGTGTGTATATGGAGGGAAGGAAAGTGGTGTGTACGGGGAGGGAGGATTTGATGCATGAGGGTTTAGGTGGGAAGTGTCGTGTTGGGGTGGTGCGGCACAGGTTTTGGTTACCTTGGTGATGAAGACACTGGTGATGCTCTCGGGATTGTCTCCCTCCGGATTGGGTGGGCCCAGAAGCTGCTCGCCCTCACCCTTCTCAAAGCTGTAGAGGAACGCCGGGTTCAGGATGTGCTGCAGGACCTGCAGGGACCCCACACACGCACAATTCAATTGTGAATTTTACACTGACGACTCACTTGAAGTCAAGTCCAAAAACAAAGCTACTCAGGAGAAAACAAATATGAAGGTTATGCATTTATCCTGCAAATTCTAACTGACCTACAGTACACTAAACCTATTTTCTTACCTATTTAAGAATACACCTATTTTGACTCTTCGTTAAAAAAAAAAAGATATTTAAATGCTCACCACAGACCATGCTAAAATGACAGAAAAATCAGGCATTCCCCATCACCAAAATCACACTCACTTGCAACAATTTTGTGCTAGTCTGAAGGTTAATGCTAAAAACATTCACAGTCTCTCACACACACACTATATAGATGACTCATCACCATCATGCTATTTATGTCTGGTTAAATATCAACTAATGAGGCTAAAAGCTGTGACACAGGAATGGTCTTGAGGTATGTTGCATATTTTTAGAGTGCCGAGCACAGTTCTCCGTCTCCATATTTAGGTGATCTCTGAATCGGTTACACTGTCACCCTCAGACATTTGGCTCTTTGCGCACGCACACACACACACACGCACGCACGCACGCACACACAGTGTGTCGAGGAATGGAGGTAGGGGGTGGGGGGATATTTAAGAGTGACTAGACTTGTCACAGTGAGGCGTTCATTCATCAGCTGTAGCTCACCAGGCCCCATGCATCATCCAGAGCACAGCGCTGCACAGACTAGGCAGCATATGGCAGGATGAAGCCATTAAGAGGCAGTGACAGAGCGAGAGAAAGAGAGAGGGGTTGGGTTCGGCAGACAGAGAGGCAGAAAGAGAAAATGAGAGATGGGAAGAGTGAAAGATGGAGAAAAAGATGGGAGAAGGAGATACAGATGGAGGAAAAAAGAAGGAGAGAGGGAAGCAATGAGAGAGTGAAAATACAGCCACAGAGATGGACAGAAAAGAAAAGGAAGAGACAAAGAGAGCTTGTGTGATTGGGAGGATTGGGAGTATCGTACAGTCGATATTCAAGACAAGGGGGCGGGATGAGGTGTGAACGGTGTATGTGTGTATGTGTGTGTGTGTGTGTGTGTGTGTGTGGCATCCTTCTCGATATCCATCACTGTTGGCACCATCCTCATTATGCTAATGCCCACACGTTAGGCTGCTATGCAATCTTCAGGCCTGACCATTGCCCGGAGCAGGGCAGCTGTGGTAGAGACAACGTCAACGTCACCAGCGAGTCACCAGACAACAACACACTGGCCCAAAAGTCATTAGCTAGATGAGAAAAAGACCAGAAACACAGAGGATGGAGGGGGAACGACGGAGAGAGAAAAAGGAAGAAAGCTGAGACAGACAGAGCCCCCAAAAAAGCGGACGGGAGGAGTGCAGCTGTTTTGACACAGCTGTTTAAGTGAAAATTGGGTAGTGTGTGTGTACTGGTGCAAGCAGGTGTGTGTGTGTGTGTGTGTGTGTGTGTGTGTGTGTAGAAGGGCTGAAGTGGAAAGTGGTGACGTATGGAGAGACGGGCCTTCGAGGGAACATTCTGTTGGTGTCTATTCTCTCCCAAGTTTACTTTGCAACACACGCCACTGTAGTGCACACGCACACACACACACAAAAACAGCAGAGTCTGTATTCCCAATGATCTCCATCTCAGTTGCAAAAAAAAAAAAAAAAAAAAAATTTCATGCCAGGCTCCTCAGAACTTGCACACAGTTGCTAGGGAACAGGGTGAGTTTGTAAAGGCGTCTTTATTCATCTTCCATCTTCCCTCCACCTCAGAACTTTTGAAGTGACACTAGAAAATCACCGCCATTATTTCCCTACAGACTATTTGGTGTGTGTGTGTGTGTGAGAGATAGAGAGAGAGAGGCTGAAGCACAGGTCAGTCGTCTCCGAAACACCAGCAATTTGGCGCCCCTATCTTTCACTCTCCCTGCAGCTCCAAACATTATTTAGGGAGAGTTCTCTCCGTTTTTGAAGCGGTTCCTTTCCGTGTGTGTGTGTGTGTGTGTGTGTGTGTGTACATGAGACAGAGAGAGTGAGCGAGCGAGCGAGCAAGATGCAGAGAAAGATTCTGATCATTTATGTGAGCAAATGTGTATGTGTGTGTGAGAAACAATCTGATTGTTTATGTGTGTGGGTGTATGCCATTCTCTGGGAGTGTGTGTGCATATGGATGTGTGTGTCCCTGTGGTGCCGTGTCAGTGGGTCAGTGTGCTGTGCCTCCAGGTGTATTTCCATCCTCCCAGCCACCATTAACAAGCTCTCCATCTCCTCCTTCCTTCACTGAGGCCATCCATTAGCATCAGTGCCGTAAGCACTCTCTCTCAGCCGCAATCGTCTACTACATCCAAGCACACCATCCAACACACACACACACACACCCTCAAACACACAGACACACACACACCCCCTCAAACACACAGACACACACACACCCCCTCCAACACACAGACACACACACACCCCCTCCAACACACAAACACACACACACACACACACCGTCCAATACACCAGGGGAGAGGTGCCAAAAATACTCACTCCCCGCTGAGGAGCCCCAGCTGCTAAAGCTCAGGGGAGCAGGGAGACGATCTCCGTCTCCGCACACATGCAGAGCACGTCGGCGCCAGCTCGCCGCCTTTTTTTAAGGGCGATCGTTAGACGTCGCTCCTGGTGTTTAACATGTCGAGGGAGAGGCGTGGAACAGGTCGAGGCCATCTCTCGAGGCCATTCAATGACTGTTTTCCTGAAGGCAAATGAGTGTATCTGTGTCAGAGCTACAGTCTTCCAGCTGTGGGTGTGAATGGGGGTTGGGGGGGACCTTTTTTTTTTCATGAGAAGCCGTTTGGGTCAATCAGCTCGGTGGCAGCGGGGGTGCGGCACGCTGAGCCGGCATCTGCTCCGCGCCGGGTCGGCGCGACGATTAAGCGGCGAAAAAATGGCTGTGCCACGCCGAGCCTTTGACACGGCAAATACTCGAAACACTTCGCCTAGCAGCAGGGAACCTGATGATGAGATTCAAACACTGTGAGGCAACCGTGGGGAAATAAAAAAAAAAACTTTTTTTCCCTTTGCTTAAAAAGTCACCCAAACCAAACAGATTCATGATGGCTGACTAATGAATATTTCAAGGTTTAAACGGCTTTGACCCCTAAAAATGGAGTCAGAGCGTGAGACAAACAGGGGATGCTGGGGATGATCTCTCAGTGGTCGTGCCTAAGGAGGACATCTCAGAGGCTGTCTGAATGTGTCTGCTTCAGACAGCGAGTCAGAGTGTGTGTGTGTGTGTTTGTCTGTGCTTATTCAACAGCCGTCCTCCATGCAAGGATTAGGAATCCATCACCACAGAAGCATGACAGAAACCTGCTTCAAACCATGGCCTCTTTTCATTGCACAGACTCGGTACACACAGAATGTAGGCAGAGCGTGCACACGCACACACATGCGCACACACACACACACTAGATAATATGTAATAAATAACTGCAAGATTGGGGTGACTCCAAAGTTGAGCTCCCCAAAGTTTTGCATTCTGAAATCCCGCCCGCTCCCCCTCCCAGCTCTAGCCTAACTGGTCCTGCCCTACATTGCCTCTACTTGCTGTTTAGCGCTACTCTGTGAGCTCTGTGAGGGTCTCTCACCTTGGCCTTGAGCTCGTCGCCGAAGTGTGGGTCGTTGAACTCGACAAAACGGAAGAAAAGCGCACGCTTGTGGGTGATGCTATAGTTCTTGGGGATCTCATCCTCCAGGTACTCCTTGAGGAAGGTCATGTTGCACAGAAAGCGGCCGGTGAAGGCCCGAAGCAGCTGGAAGAGCAGTTCGATCTCCGAGTAGTTACGCCTGTCGCAGGAAAAAGGTCGTCAGCGTCCTTAACATCGATTATTTAAAAGCAAAAACATGCTCTTTTTTTCTGACTGTCTGCTACAGGGACTGACTTGTCAAAAGACAGACGCTCCTCACCTGCCATGTTGGCAGTGGAAGAACACGAACTCAGGATTATGGGAAATATTTATGAAGTACTTGATTGTTACAATGAAATAACCAAAGATTTACTCACAAACTAGAAATAAATGACATGAAGAGAAATTAAATTAAGGAAACCTACTAAATGTTTAATACAACATAACAAGAACAGCCACTTTCATATAAACTGGGTGGTTGAGTTGAGTGAGTGAAAGTGAGGGAGGAAGGGAGAGAGAGAGAGAGTGTGAGAGTGGTGAGAGAGAGTGAGAGAGTGGTGAGTGTGAGAGAGAGTGTGACAGAGAGAGAGAGAGAGAGAGAGTGTGACAGAGAGAGAGAGAGAGAGAGAGAGAGAGAGAGAGAGAGAGTGAGAGTGAGTGAGTGTGAGAGCGAGAGAGCAAGACTCACTTGCAGTAGCTGAGCAGACAGTAGGCCAGCAGCTTGGGCTCCTTCCAGTTGGTGGAGGCCATGTTGTCTTTGCGGTGGCGCTCCTGGAAGGCCTCGCTGACCCACACGCGCCTCAGCTGGCTCACCAGAGAGTGCTGCCCCGCCAGCCAGCCCTCATCATTCTTCACGATGATGCTGATGATCTGGGGGGTGGAGAGATGGTTAAATACCAAACACTCAAGATCTTGTCTCCCTTAACTTCTTAATGGGTTAGAAAGATGCTTAAAGGTGCGTGACCACAGAAAATGAATAGTTGAAGGCGATGGATGCGAACAGAATCTGTTAGAATCTAAACCCTGAACTTATACAATTTAATAGGAGAAACACTGAGAGGGGCTCTTAGGTCAATTCCACCATCTTGACCCTTTCAAATGATTCTGGAGTGAGGATCTAGTTATCTCTCACTCTAGATTGGTGATCACCTTGATGGCCTGGAACTGCAGGTCGAGGCGGGCGGTGCTGGTGGAAGGTGAGCCCGGGCGGACGGTGGGCGCGGTGCCGGGGGGCACCAGCAGGGGCACGAAGCGGCTGGGGTTGGAGGCCAGCACGTCCCGCAAGGGCTTGGCGTCTTTGTGCTTCAGGAAACTCTGCACACAAGAAGGTACATGACGAGACTCTGTTACTGACCACACTGACTGCATCCTAATGTCCTCTCTAATGGCACTACATCCTCAAAGACTAAACTGGCATGAATCATAATCAGTTGAGCTTTTGAGGGTTCAGGGCTTAGAGGGGACAGTGGTTCATGCTGCATCAATAGGCGGGCAAGTGCTAGCTTAGTGGGAGGCAGGTAAGAGGGTGTTCAGAGGAGCGCTACCATGAACATGCGGCTCCACTGTGGGTCGTTGAGGGTGGCCTCCATCATGAACAGCTCCACGGTTTGGGAGGGGTGGCGCGTCAGGAACTTGATGAGGGGCTCTCTGAAGGGACTGCCCGCCTGGGAACACACCAAACCACACTTCAGATCCAACACACACATACGCGTGCTTAAAATGCACAACAGTTAGCTTCAACTACAACACAGCAAAGAACGCCTATTATGTTTATTTAGACAAGAAAAATATGTACACAGCAAACTAGCAAGTGATATGACTGCAATTAAGATGGAGAATTGTGGAGCCAACCAATGTCAATCCGAGTCATACAGAGAGAAATGGCTTAGTCAGTAAATCAGTAATATTATACAACTTTTTTCTATTGATTGTTGCTCTGAATGGGTGTGGTATGTTCAAATGTCATTGTGCTGGTTACAGTGACAATGCAGATATTTTATTCTATTCTATTGTTGGCATACAACAGTACAGCATGCACTTCCTGCATCAGTCCTATCCTGTGTGAAAGGGAGGCGCAGGTGGTACCTCAATGAGCATGGCCCTCTCTGTCTTCATCACCACCTCCAGCAGGGGCTTGACCAAAGTTTGCGGGGCGGCGGGGATCAGGTGGAAAAGGTTGATGATGGCCGAGCAGATCTTCATCTCCTGAGGGGAGAGGGGGACGGGTGGGGTGGAGGAGGGAGACAAGAGTTAGCTGTGCCGCAGAAGGGATATGCCATGCTTTGGTTGGGCTGCCATTACAGCAAACTGGAGGAAGGTGAGTTTAGGGATTTAAAAGGGGGCGGGGGGACGTTACTAGGCAGGTAACACAACAATTGCTCTCATACATGGGACCTGTTTAGTCTTTCTGAAAAAAATTAAATCTATGTTTTATTTGTGACACAAACAAATGGAGTAGAGGCGGCCTGAGCTCACTGGCACAATGGGTTAAAGAAAAGCAAGCTGGGTAAAAAAAAACTGCATTTAGTAAAAACTAAAAACAAGGGGAAGAGACATGGGTGACTACTGCAAACAACTGCAGTGGAGATTAAATTACACAATACACATACACAACACATGGCAATTAAAACTGGAATGGTTAGGAATGGGGGTATGTGGGATTGGCCAGTACCATTACTTGGGGGCAGGGGGCAAGGTAGGAAGGGTCCTCAGGGTAAGAAGATAACCAGAATCCATAAAACACTTCAAGACAAACACACACACACACACACACACACACACACACACAAGACAGAGCACTCCACTACCACCACGGCACAGTCACCCACCACGACCACCATCACCACCACCACCACCACAGCCGGAGCTGGCAGAGTGCCAGCGGCCAGCCCTGCTCACCTCAGCCCCCTCCAGTGCAGGCTGCGCCGGGGACAGGAAACAACGGAGAGGAGAGCAGGGGGTTAGAGAGAGAGAGGGGCAAGTGGACCACAGAGAAGACTGCACAGGGTGGATCACTACTTAAAAGTTGCCTTGGAATACAACTATGTAAAACAATTAATTATTGATTCCATTGGGGATGTAAAATAAGATTACCCAAACAGGTCTGAACCAAAAAAAAAAAAACCTTGTGAAAAGGGACACACACACATTCTCACACAGTTCTCTTCTCTTCTGAGCAATTGTTGACTAACGCAGATGGACATTCAGAAATATCTATGTGTTAACACCCCTCTACCATGACCATGAGGTGATACACAGGGGTGACAATGGCGATACTATCAAGCTATTAGTTCCCCTCATTATCTTTAAAAAGCACAGAGAAAGGGAGGAAATGAAATAATTGCATGTTCGCCTCATTATGGCGTCCTCGCCGTTAATGTCACTCTAAGCTCCGCCTCTTGACCCTGAGTGGCCCGCAACTTCATTGTGTGCAGCCGTCATCGGTCAACGCAGCGGCGACAATTACGAGTGGCAAGCACAGAGGGCCAATTTATACACAGTTATGACACGTTTGAGAGGGAGAAAGGAGGGAAAGAGTAAAGAAGAAAAGAGAGAGAGAGACAGAGAAAGAGAGAAAGAGAGAAGGAGAGAGAGAGAGAACAAATGACTGCCAATTGGGGAGAAAGAGACAGTAGGGAACGCTCCCCACATCACCTTCTCTCTTCTCTACAAGGTTATCTGTGCATGAGATAACGAGCATCCGCTCACCCGAGGCTCGTTACCAAGTCGACCTCGAAGAGGATGGCGCCTAATTAATCATTGA
The DNA here is from genome assembly GCA_027481765.1 of Tenualosa thibaudeaui. NCBI lineage: Eukaryota > Metazoa > Chordata > Actinopteri > Clupeiformes > Clupeidae > Tenualosa > Tenualosa thibaudeaui. The sequence continues at coordinate 12,994,299 of JAIFZK010000002.1, forward strand.
TTGTAACATGGCCGCATACAACTTTACACCTTACATCTGAGATCCACAAACACTCACACACACATATAAATGTACATCGCTCCCAAGGGAGGTCTATGTACCACACTTTCACGTCACATTTTGACACTGCGCTGCGGGAACGTTCCAGAGAGTCCTCCTCTGATGAGGGAAACGAGTGTGGTGTGTTAGGACTGATCGCACCCGTTACCGAAAACTGATTCTTGTCCTTGAGCCTTCCATGCAAGGCAAGTGACTGGAGAGGAGTTCTTCGTGCCAGTGTCAGCACACTCTCTGAAGTTCTTACATTTAACACACACACACACACACACAGACCTGATAGTTTACGCACACACACAAACACACACACATACCTGATAGCTCACCCCTGCACCCCCACCCACCATACACCCAATGCTTTCCCCTAACCCAGACCCCACAAAGACTTATCTAAGATGAATCAGTCAATCATGAATCCCATTCATACCAGTCAAGTGAGGGTTCGTGGCTTAGGATGTAGGAGGAACACTGGGAATCAGCCAATGACACCTTACAGCACACCCTAACACACCCACCCACCCACCCATCCGAGTGACGACACCCATACTCACACTGCCATCGCTCCTCTGGCCTCCCTTGTGGGTGATCACCACCACCTCCATCCACTTTCTTAGGTGTTGCTGCACACACACACACACACACACGAACAGTTGAGGAGGAGGTCCATCCAATGCAATGGAAAATGATTTATAACAGACTTTCACAGCATTGCAGTTAGCATGGCTAGTGGCTAAAAAGAGCCTTAACCAAACACTAACAAAGATTCATACCTCTGGAGATTACAGTGGGAGGACAATTTCGAAAGGACAGGAAATGTGTCTGCTGCTCTAGCAGTAGTGGAGGTCAAGGGTGACTCACCATCATCTGATCACAGAACTTGTCGTTGAAAGAGTTGGGGAAGAGGCGCGTGACGGACGTGAGCCTGTTGACAACGTTGAGGGTCAGGCTGCGGTAGTCGCCCAGCATCATCAGCAGGGGGCGCATGTGAGTGTGGATCTGGTCCACCTCGATGGTGGCGCCCTCCAGGAACTGCACACATACACACACACGAGAATACATTTACACAACCATGCCAAAGTAGCAGACATTCCACGCCATTTTCTCTCTAAGCTGCGACGGCCCTTGATGTCACCGTCATGTTGGGGGCCTGGGCCCCTGGACCTCCGGGCCCCGTGCGTCTCTATTAGACACTGAGGAGGAGGAGGAGAGGGGGTTAGAGGGATCTGGCTCCAGTGGCGGGCCGCCGGCCACGCATGATGCATGGCGCCCCCATTCATTTTACTCTCAGCCTCGCAGCGAGGCACACTCCATCCTGTATCGATTTTCCCTGGCAGAAGTCATTAGTGATAGCAGGGCAGAGAGGGGAGGGGAGGGGAGGGATATGGGGGGTGGGGGTGTGGCAGGAGTGGGGAGAACCAAGAAGAAAAAAATGAGAGAGAAAAAGAAAGAGAGAAAAAGAAAGAAAGACAGAGAGAGATCGAGTGAGCGAGAAAGGTTGGGAGGGTGGGGGGGAGGGGGGAGAGAGAGAGAGAGAGAGACGGATTGGGGCTGACCTTTCTCATGCAGGCCTCCCCGGCCTCCTGCAGCTCGCTGTTGGTGGAGTTGAGGGCCTTGAAGAGGGCAGCGATGATCTTCTCCCTTGACTGCGGGAGGTAGTTACACGCCGCCAGAGCATCTGCACAGACACAAGGGAAGGGTCTTTAGGTTACCTTTATCTATTTAAATGCTGGAGACGCATTAACACTGCCTGTCTGCCTGTAGCTGTTGAACTTAGATACTGCTTTTGTGTATGTGTATATACACGTGCTCAAGTCATAAATAGATGGACTTGAAAATGCAAGTGTGTTTCTGTATGGTTCATATAAGAGTGTGTGTGTACTCACTGAGTGCTGCAATGCGCAGTGGCACCAGAGAGGGCAGGCTCTTGTAGCAGGGCAGCTTCATGAGGGTGGCATCCTCCGACTCGCAAAGATTCAGCAGCTACACACACACACACACACACACACAGTTATTTTCCATGGTTGCCTTGATACATGGTATCTGAGTTTAAGGCTTAAATACAATGATAAATAAACAAGCCATTCCTAATTTGCAAGCCGAAACATTGCAATGCAGAAGGAAACTAGTCTTTTTGGTGTTAAACAGCCTCAAAATACAATGACTGACGCATCCAAAGAGAGATTATGGCAATTAAATACATATTGAAAACATCACAAAAATCACTTTATGCCATTTATACCAGACAGCAAAATGCATCTGCATGAACACACACATGGACAAAAGAATGAATTGTGACAACAGGACATGAAAGTTGCAGGGTGATCAACAAGGAAACATTTCAGCAACTAAACAAAGTTTCAAAGTAACTTATTTTTTCACGCCATTGCCCGTAATGATACATATTTTATTTTCAAGTCTTTAGAGACAAACCCACGCCTGAGTTCAGACAAAGTGTCCCAGGCTTCACATAAAAGGCAGAAATAAGACTCTTTATATAAAACAGTCTTTTTCAAGAGCAAACACTAAATGTTGAATGCAAGCAATCAGTATTCAATCAAAAGCTCAGACAATCACTACGTGACTATTTAAAGTATCCCATGGTAAAAGTGGACACTCATATCTACACAGAAATGGTCCTTCAGTGCAAACAAGAGCAATGCAAAGAGGTGTGAGGTAGCCGAGAGGGCTGGAGCAGGGCACTCACCTCTGTGTAGAAGACCTTGTGCTCCATGACATTGAGATCCATGGTGAAGAGTCGGGGCTGCAGAGTGGTGCAGAAGGTGTTGCCCTCCATCAGGCCGATCTGGGCGTTGGCCGGCTGGTGGCGCAGGAGGTGCTTCTTGGGGGGCACCATGTCCTGTAGCACCTGCAAGAGGAGCAAACACACTTTACTTACCTTTATGCTAACTACTTAGCCCGACAAGCCGGACGATAACATCGAAATATATAGTCTGACCATGACCGATAGACAGAGCTCAATCCTAGGGGCGGAAGCAGTGGTTGTCTTTCAAACTGGATAGCACTACAACAATTTACAGCAATGTTCGCAAAAAAGCAAATACGCCCTTGTTCGAGACAAATGATCAGAGTACCTTTTTCTGCTCAACTTTCAAAGAAAAGCCCAAGTCTGACTCTTCCAAAGTTGATGCCAAAGCATTCAAACAACCGCCATTCCTTTGCCATATAGTTCATTTGCACCGTCACAGCCTTGTCATTATCGTGCTAAGCCCGCCCAACAACGCTCTACAAAGATAGACCATTGCGATTGGTCTTACCAAGCCTGTGTAAGACCAATGGTAGACCTACTAAGGCTCCAATAGTGCGTGGCTAGACATACCAGCTGATTAATACTATTTGCTATCGCAAGGGTGCATCTAGATTTCTAGGCTACTGACTACTGTGTGCTTGTGTCAAAACATGAACCTCACTTCATACAAACAATTGAACACACAAACAGAACTATGTATTTGCTTGTCAATGTTGCAAAATGTCTTCTAATGTGTATGAGTGGTGTCATGAATTAGACACCAACCTATGATTTCTGGTCTTCCTGCCTGACTGAATACTGACATTGTGAATGCTAGCAGAGCTCAAGTATAATTCACTGTTATGAGAGTTTGCGTTGAACATTACACAATCTGTGTGAAAGGTGTGGGGAAAAAAAGGTTTTGTTATTCAACGACCTGAACAATAAAGAAAGAGCAGTTCAACTTTAAAGAGCACATTTCTGTCTTTTAAGACTTTTTAAAAGGATTAAGAGAGTTGTATCTGGGCAGTATCTCAAGTGAGATCTGGAGGACTATTACTGGCACTGAAAATTGCTTTTGTTCAATTGCCATGTCAGGACGGCTCCCTCAGATAGAAAATGACTTGGCATTAGGTGGTGGGAGGGAGTATCCGGCAAACATTAGGTGATGTTTTGACACAAACCTCTACACACTTATTAGCACCCAGGGAACAGAGAAATTTACAATCCACTGCACCACTGGGATCGACCACAAACAAACACATACCTACACACACCCAAGCTAGCAAAACCAACCAACCAACCAACCAACCAACCAACCACACACACACACTTGATCCAATATATACTTACACACACTTGAACACACAAGACATACATACAAACAGGCCATAGAGTTTGTTTTCGCACACGCACACGCACACACACACACACACACAAACCTCTTTGTGAGGCTCCATGATGACTGTGACACTCTTGCCAGTGACTTGGGCCAACACCTGTAGCGAGTGCATGGCTTGCTTGCGCACAGTGGAATTGGGTGAGGTGACCTCGCGCACCAGGTCATGGGTCACCATGTGGAAGCTCTTGTCCTGGGCGCTCAGCAGCTCCTCGGACTTCTCCTCGTCCTTCAGCGGCGTAGCGCAGCGCACCAGCAGCTGCTCCAGCGTCGTCTTCGCCATGGCGACCGCACCGTTAGACACCTGCAACAGCAAAAGGGGAAGGTGGGCTTCACAAATCTCCACACTGGGAAATGTGAACTATGCAATCAACACTTGAGCAATGGAATTAAAATTTTGTACAAAATCAGCCAAAGTAATATTTTATAGTCACTACAATTTCCAGTATGACTTGTTGAGATTAATACCTCTGTGAAAGAAGTGCTATAATTATTGATTACCACAGCGGGTAATAAAGACCCTGCACAATAACAGCAGAGAGACTGGTTGCAGCTCTGACAGAAAGAAAACCACCAACAAGCAACCAGTAAGGCACAAGGCTCTGAACACACAGCACTGCTTCATAGGACTCTCTCACACACACACACACACACACACAGACCCCTACTAATCATAATAGATGACTAGAGGCGGAACTTTATGTGCAATACATTAGTCTCAGACTCTCTCTCTCACACACACACACACACACACACACACACACACAGAGAGAAAATATGATTTTGTGGTTTAGTGTGCCAATTTATATTCAGATTTGCTCGTTCTGCACATCTTCAGTTTCTGTGCCTGGAGTCTGTGCTGGTGATATGTTCCCTTTCTTTCTCTTTCAGTGCAAATAAAATCACTCTCTAGGTCTGTTTAGGCTGACAATATTTCAGTCTGTGTGTGTTATGTGTGTGTTATGTGTGTGTTATGTGTGTGTGTGTGTGTGTGTGTGTGTCTGGTGGTGGTGGGTGTGGTTTGAGGTTATCGCTGCTGGCGTACCTCTCCGGTGAGGTCCATCATGACGAAGAGCAGGGCCTTGAGGAAGGTGAGCTGATTCTGGAGGACCCAGATGAGAGGGAGGCGCTCCATGAGGAACTTGATGGAGACCACGCCGCCCAGCTTGGCGTACCAAGCCTGCTCGTAGCAACAGGCGCACAGCCGCTCCACGATGTAGGAGAATAGGGGCAGCTGGCAGGCCTGGGGAGGAGAGAGGAGATTACTCAAGTTTGCCCCATTTACAAGACAAAACACACTCCATCAATTCAATACTCCAGCACTGGTTTCCAGAGGGACTACAGAATGCCTACATGATCCAATTTCTAGCTAATTATGAGATAATCACCGTATTATTAGTACAGATGTGTCCATTTCATTGTTTGGAATAGTTTGTTTCATTTAAATAGAAGTCATCACCATCCAACCATCTCACTTCATTAATTTTGCCTAATTTTCCTATTTGAAAGATGTAGTAAATCAGAGACCACCAAATGGACTTGTGGCTCAAACCAAACACAGCAGCCCCTTAAAGGCGCCCTGCTCTCACCCTCTCCTTGGAGCCCAGGATGATGCTGGCCACGTCGAAGATGACCGCCAGCGCCACCTCGCCGATCTTACACAGCTCTTTCTCCTCATAGGCCATGCAGATGGCAATGGCGTCGATTAGCACCAGCGGGTCCATGCCCTTGGAGCCGTTCTCCTCGCTGTGGAACATGGCCGTGCTGGGCTGGCTCCCCAGCTGGTAACATGGCAACAGGAAAGGGCCTGGGGTAGAGAGAGGGAGAGGGAGAGAGGAAGAGAGAGAGAGAGGGATAGAGAGAGAATGAGAATGATGAACTAAATAAATCAAAAACGCTGCATCCACAAAGCAAACAGTATGAAACCTTAGTGAGGCACGAGTCATGCTGCTTGAAACACGACAACTGTGGGTAGTATTACATGGTGTAATTTATTATGGCTGTGTTAATAATTCATTAAATTTGGCATTTTTATGCTTGACAGATGCTGACTGATGTTCGCTGCCAAATTTCTCATAACAAAAACGTGCCATTTTACAGCTTTCCATCCCTAATGAACATTACAACACCTCCCAAGGCTCTACACATCAGCATAACTTTACAGCCACAGCCAAAGCCACCCCAGCACAGCACAGCAGACACACCATCAGATATATACAGGAGCTGAATCCCAATGTCTGCACTAAGCCTGAAACTCTCCCCTAAACTCTCAAACTGGCATAAGACAACTTCAGGATTAGCTGATTCATGCCACTTAAAAGTTTAAGGACACAGGGCTTAGGGAACATTATGATTCTTCCAATATTTCTGGGTTGACAACGGCATTCACCACCACACAGATTAACCAATTTCTTTTGTTGGCTTATTAAGGCAAATACCAATACATGGGTTGACATGACATTTCAGCTGGTCGTGGCAACTCAACAAACATGCTTGCCACTCTTGCTGCCCAACAAACAAACATACTAGTTTCCAATGTGACTGAATAGTATCACTATTGAACTAAGTCTAGATGTCAATTTAACCAAAATTTGTGATTTGGGTAGTTGCTGTTTGTTAGATAACAGCTAGCCTACAATCACATGCTTCACTTTTAGTTAATAGCTTAGCTACAATCATCTGCTAACTGGCAGAATGCTGGTGGAAGAACGCTACTGTTTATCAACATTCTAAACTCCCGTACAATCTATTTTTTAGTCCTTTTTGTCTTCCATCTAGTAGCTAGTAGTGTTGCTTTTGTCAATGAAAATGATGACTAAATATCGTACTAACGATAGAGTGATATTGCTTTCCATTAGCTACTGCCTTACCGCACTGCTGGGCCACGGCCACCATGGTGTAGTGACGGATGAGGCTGGCCACAAAGGGCAGGGCGCTGGGCCGCAGGTCCTTGATGACGGCCGACATGAAGGCTCCGGTGAGCGCCTGCTCGAAGGTGCGGCGCGCTGGCGTGTCCTGGGCCTTGTAGCGGTGCGAGATGATCACAGGTGGGATCCATTTCTCTGTGAAGCTGGAAGGATCCGGAAAAGCAAGGGTTAACAGCTGACGGAGTGATTCTCTGGGATATGAGCTTTCAGAGTCCCCTGATGAGGAGCTTGATGAACACTTCAAGGGACACAACGGCCACTGATAAAACTTCCCACAAGTATCAGACAAGCGTCTCACTAAACGTTCTTTTTCTCCCACGCAAGGAAGCCGTAGCCAAGTTCCTGCTGGCAAAGCCAATCAAATAACCACATGTCCTTAAGCGCTGCCAAAATAGCAGCATTTAGCACATCAGCACTTAATACTTTCAATGAGTGACACTGAACACGCTACAGCTATTACGCCGTCTTTGCCAATTACATCCAATTATGCACCACATGTGCTGGATTAGTATGGAAAAGGTCTGCGCCAGCACGGCATTGTGGGCCGTCCTTTGCATAAGTGACAAAAAAAGAAAAATGTATAAACATGGGGGGAGAAAAAAAATGCTATACCTCAGCAGCACCCCTCTGCTTCGCCTCGATGCAGGCGCTAAAAATAGCAGCATGACACAGTGGTGCTGTCTAGCCTGAAGTGGCCAAACGGAGGATGGAAGGTCTTTATTTGCGTCTGGGCTGGCATTTGACTCGGCGTGCCATTATTTACCCGCTCCGATGGGGTCTATGGGATGGGTGGGGGGGGAGCGGAGCTGCTCGTGGAGGCTCCGTCCCGGCCGCTCGCTCGGCCCCTCCGCTTTTTATAATGCCAAACGCCAGCCGCACCCGTGATGGATTGCACCATTTCATTATCGCTATTTAAAAGAGCTGGCTTCCCAGAAGTGAGGTTGAAGGGAGGGAGCAGAAAGAAGGAAGAGAAGAAGGGATAGAGGGAGAAAAAAAAAAAAAAAAAGAGAGAACAAGCCAGTGAGGGAGGCAGGAAGTGAGTGACGGAAAGGGGGAAAGTGCCAAATCAATTCAAATTCATAACATAGTGGCTGCCACTTGAATGGGCCTCCATTATACCTGGTGGCATTTGCGGTATTCGGAAAGCATTCTGTCCACTGAAAGGGGACCTTTTTCTACAGTGACCATCATCACCATCTGCCAGGGTGCAGAGATAGAGAGAGCAGGAGAGAAAAAAGAAGTGATAAAGAGAAAGGGGGGTAGGGGGGTGAGGGAGAGAGAGAGGGGGGAAAAGGTGAAAAGATGGGTTGCCATGACTCAAGACATCTGACAGAGATGACTTCCCTCCCTGCCTGGCCGTGTCGCAACTGACACTCTTCATTATGTAGTCAGTGTCGAGAGGGAGGGACTGTCTGTGTGTGTGTGTGTGTGTGTGTGTGTGTGTGTGTGTGTGTGTGAGGGGTACAAGCGTGTGTTTGGGGGTAAACAGACGAGGGAGAAAGTCAATTAGAGCCGGCTGGGGAATCAATGGCACCGTAATGCAAGCCTCCCACCACACCAGCCAAGGCATAAGAGTCTGAGTAATTAGCCCTCTCAGCGGCAGCACCACACAGCCATACAGGACAGACAGAGGGAGGAGGGGAGAGAAAGACAGAAAGATTCAGAGAGAGGGAGGGCAGAGAGAAAGAGAGAGAGAGAGGAAGCAGAGCATGGACCACACACGGCGCTGTCAGGGGCTACAGATGGAGACAGATGGAGCGCTGGGCCAGAGGGGGGAAATGGATCTCAATACCACCCTCCACCATCCTCATACCCTCCCCACCCCCTCTCAAACCCCACGCCAATCGGGGGAACCTTGAGCGACGGCGGGCTGTGTGCACCATCAGGACAGGGTGGGAACGGGAGCTCTCTGAATGTTGATTAATTTGAGCATTTGGCAGCGGGCAGGTGGCGCCCCAGGTGGGAAACAACTCTTGTCTCACACACACACACACACACACACACACACACACGCTTACTTGGGGTGAGCCAGGAGCTGGTAGAGTGCGTGCTTGTTGTCCTCCAGGCTGGTCATGGCCACCAGGAAGCACTTGATGACCTCCCAGGCCTGCCGGCGGTAGTAAGGCTCTGTGTTGGCACTCTTTAGGCAGTCCAGGGCCGTCTCAATCGCCTGGAGACAGACAGACAGAGGTTAATGAGCACACTGAACCACAGACTCAACAATGAACAATAATGAACAACAGAGGCTTAAGAAACCTTTCAGAACTTTCTAGAAATAGGTGAAACAGGCCAAGAGGAAACCCTAAAGACCAAACAACACTCTGTTCTGAATTACTTTGTGCTAACAGGAGAAAGATAAGGATCCAGGTTTTCATGCTCTTTTTTTCACTCAATTGGAGTTCGTCTTTTCCTGACGATTTTTCCCACTTCACGTACTGTTTTACTGTCTACAGTTCGACAGCATTATAGACTTCATACTGAGCAAAACATTCCCTCATGGACAGTGAGCATCTCTCATTCATGCGGCCTGAGCTGAGCTGAGCAGAGCAACTGTGAATCAGGACGTCTGAAAGCACAGCCCCACAAAAACCGAAGAGCCTCAGTCACATTATTAACTCCAGGGGGGCTCTGCCGCTTCCAGATCGAGCTGCCTGTGGCCGAGGTGTGTGTGTGTGTGTGTGTGAGAGAGAGAGAGATAGAGAGCAAGAGAGAGAGAGACTGAGTAAATGTGTGACCTCCCAGAGGGGCTCAAAGCCTTGAGGCCAGGGCCTGAGAGCCGGAGAATGGGAGCAGTTCCGCCTGGTCTGGGGCATTATTCGGAAATGTCACTTTGCCTTGTACACGTGTAGCTGGCATTCCCGGGTGGACTGTCGGCTTTAAAAACGGGCAATTCGTCAAAGTACTCAGTGCCCACACCACAACCACGCACGCACACACGCACACACACACGTTGCCCCTTCCACTGTACCCAGCAGAGCGTGGCGGCTTTCACAGTCTACGCAGCACTGGCCGGCTGGCCAGAAACCACAGCGGCCTTCATGAGAGCAGCTCCACTCACTGCTTCAATCAGAGCTCAGGGAGCAAGGGATAGATGGGAGACTGAAGGAGGGAGGGAGGGAGGGAGGGAGAGAGAGAAAGAAAGAGAGAGAGAAAGAATAAAGCAAGGCAATGCTCTGAATTCTAAAGAACTGCAGCACTACCAGTACAAGCGAGTGTCTGCGAAGAAGAATCGGCAAGAAGTTAACTTTGTCGAGAATCTTTGTCTCGCCAAATTACCACGGCCAAACTTTTTTTTTCTCAGGGAGAGCTTCAAAATCTCTTTCTTCTCTCCCCTCAGAGGGGGGTGGATTAGGCTTGAGACAGGCTTATTACTATGCCAGACTAGGAACTGGAGACTTCTGGGTAGTTCTTATTGCCTCCCAGCCTGGTGCCCAGGCCACGGACACCTGAAAGCTTCACAGGCTGCCCAGGAGCAGTCGAGAGATAACGAGAGCACAAGGGTGCAAGAACGGGTGCGTTGTGTGTGGGGGGGGTGTCTGGGAGAGGGGATGTCTGGGAGAGGAGGACTGGGGTAGGGGGTGGGGGGGTGGTTGTCTATCAATTAACGGTTCAGTTCCAGGGAGGCATTAGCATGCTAAGGGAATGGGCAGAGACTTGGGCCCATCACTCTCCATCATTTAGAGGGTGGGGAGAGTAACTGAGGGTAGGAGTTTAGACAGAGAAGGAGGGAGAGTGACAAAGAGAAAAAGAGAGGGGGGGGGGAGGGAGAGACAGACAGAGACAGACAAAGAGAGAGAGCAAGAGAAAAAGTCCTGACAGGGCGTATCAGGGGTGATTTGCAAACTCTCCAAATAGAGGCGCGGATTCGGTTCAGCTGGGCTGATGTCAAAATCAAATTGGACAAGTCTCCACGAATACAAGACAGACACACACACACACACACACAAACAAACAAACCAGAAAGAACAAGCAAACAAATAGGACAAACACTGTCTCTCCCACACATCCATTATGGGTACTGAAGTGCTCTGGGAGGATGCTACTGCTGTGTCTGTGCCTTAGAGGTACGTGTGTGTGTGTGTGTGTGTGTGTGTGTGTGTGTGTATGTTTATGAGTGTGTATTTACAAAAATGGGTATTTGTGCACAGGGTGATGAGTGAAAGAGTAAGTGTGAGTTTGTGTGTTTGTCCACGCTCAGTGCTGTCTGCATGGATTAACCAGTAAGCCCCGCCCCTCACCACACACACACACACACACAGCAGCTGGGGCCCATGGCAACGGCGCTGCATGCAAATGAAATGAAAGCGCGTGGGATGCTAGGGAGACGAGGCAGCGGTGGCGTTCTGCATTCGGCGGCAGCATCCGTCTTTGAGGCGCGAAACGTAATTACAGAAATGACAGTTTGTGTTTTCCCTCGTAGCGGCGGCGACGGCTGCGGCGGGCGGGCGGGAGGGAGGCCAGGCGGCAGGAAGAGCCATTAGCCGGAGTAAATAATCCCGTCAGCCGCACCAGCTCCCGAGATTGATTAAAGTGGGGGGGGGATCAGACGAGGAGGGGGCGGAGGAAAAGGAAAGGACAGGAACGACAGCTTACAGGCTGATGATCTATTTAATTACCTGAGGAAGACACTGTCTTTGTTTTGTTTTTTTCCACCTGCCCCCCAGAGAGAGAGAGAGAGAGAGAGAGAGAGAGAGAGAGAGAGAGAGAGAGAGAGAGAGAGAGAGAGAGAGAGAGAGAGAGAGAGAGAGAGAGAGAGAGAGAGAGAGAGAGAGAGAGAGAGGCGCCTACCTGACAAGGATTCATGGTTGTGGAGAACAGGGCCCATCTCCGGCTCTCCATCTTTTCCTCCACCCATTCTTTCTCTATCTGCTAAAATGGGTGAAAGGGTATGTTTGTGTGTGTGTGTGTGTGTGTGTGTGTGTGAATATGTTTCATGTGAGTGTGACTGTCTGTGTGTGTGTGCGTGCGTGCTTGAGTTTGTGTGACTGTGTGAGAGAGTGCGTCTTCAACTCAGAGAGCGCTTTTACAGAGACCTCTTTTGAAACGTGCGACATGAAAGTGGAGAGCTTGCGAGAGAGGCACACAAGTCAGGTGAGTAGTGATGTGACAAAAAAAAGAGAGAAAAAAAAACGCAACACAGACACACACAAAGTCAGACATGACTCAATAGTCTAAAAAGAGGATGGGGGGGCCTTTTTGTCAACAGGTTTGCAATGGGGCAGAGTGTTTGAATAACGGCAGTGACTACACATTAGCGCGTTGTCTGCTGGGGAGGGGGGGTGGGGGTGGGGGTGTGTGTGTGCATCAGTCCCTGTATCTTTAACTAGTGTGGGCTCCTGGCCCATTCATTAGACCTGCAGCCAACATCTAATGGCCTGACGTTTATATCCATCCCATAATGCACAGCAAAAAAAATGTAACGTCCATCTGTCACTGCGACTTCGTGTCGCAGACCTCGCTGCTGACGCAAATACAGTAGAGGCAAGTGAAAAAGAGAGAGCAAGAGAAAATTGCATTGATTTTTTTTTTCTTTTTTGTGTCACACACACACACACACACACACACACACACACACACAGAAGTGATGGTGCATCTTCTGGTACATGCACGACATAGGCGTAAACAACCTAAGTGCCTTAGAAAATTCTGTTGCTTGGGCATTCGTGTGTTGCTATAGAAACACCATACTGCAAAAGTTCAAGTAGGCTCGGGTTTCTCTCACTCCTAATTCACGTGCGGTGACCTTCTGCAGCAGACAACACAACAGGCTTTTTTTCTGCACAAATATCTGGATCAATTAAACCCGGTGCACCGAATTCATCAGCAAAGAGAGAATCCAACGATCCCCCTGGTCAAAGCGACTGGAATCAATATCATGATACAGACCAGGATGCGGTCTACGATCCTTAAAGAACTTTGGCTTATTTCCCATTGTTATGACCATAATGAATACAGATACCATAGGACTCTTCAGGGTAATGATTTCAACAAGATCTGCCTCTTAATCCTAGAAACCATTTTTAAAAATCTTGAAAATGAGAAAAAGGAAGGTCTATTGAAGACAAGATGGGTATTCTTCTCAAAGAATTCTATTTGAAGAGATGCTTCCATTAAATGTCAAGTTCATCCACACAGAATACAGCCACAGACCCATTTGATTTGGTAGTCCAAATAAACTTTGACTCACTAATCCATTAATTAAAAGACATGTCCTCACCTTCTCCATGGGCAGCTGGATAAAGGCCTTGCAGTCGGTGAACTCCACCTTGATGCTGGGGCCCTGCACCTCCGTCACTATGTACTGCAGCCGCTGGGACTCCTTTAACATCTTGCGGTTGCTGCCGCCGAACTTGCCGAGCACGCGGTAGGCCACATGCGAGATATTCTCTGCTGGGTTGCGCAGAGTACGCCACAGCGCCTGCAGGAAGATGCAGATGAGTTATCATTATATAACATTCTGTACACGCAGGTAAACAGAAGCAGAATCGTATGATATCCACCCAATATGTACAAACATATAAACGTACACACTCAGGCAAAAGGGGAACAATGGCCAAACCTCAATGGTCCAACTAAGGCCTAAGCTCTAAGGCTGCCATGAGTCAGCTAATCATGAAATCAATACACGTCAGTTTAAGCTGAGGGTTAACGGCTTAGGGTGGGCTACCTGCATTAGCTCGGCGCGGACGGGCTGGATGTGGTCGTAGAGGAAGTCGGGCTGCAGGTTGTCGACGCAGAGCTCGAGCGTGCGCAGGCCCTGGCTGACGAGCGTCTGTGAGCCGTTGAGCGCCGACACCAGCGGGTCCATGAGCATGGGGAGGTAGGGGAGCAGCGAGCTGAGGCGGACGGGCACCGTCAGACACAACTCCACAAACAGGTCCTTCATGTGCTGCTTGTGGAGGCCACTCTGAAGCATGTTCAAGCCTGGGAGAGGAGGCCGCCGTGTAAACATACAGACAGACACAGACAGACATCAGATACTGTGCACCATATGCACCAAGATACAAACTATGCTTTTACATGTTTAAAATCTCTTCAGAAATATATCACCCAGAAGGCCCTACTTTAAAAACACTAATCCAGTTCTTAAAAATCACCTAATTCTCTTAATTATTCTAAAATCCAACATTTCTGCAGCAAATGATAACACTCAAGAGCACAAACACAAATCCTTACACCATTACAATCCTCACTGCCATTATCAACATGGCAACACAAGGTGCCATGTTGATAATTTTCTTAAAGGATTACTCCCTTTGAAGGTGTGCGCAAACCCAGTCACTGTAGCAGGCTGAACTTGGGTTGGCAGTGTGTATGATATTGGCGTGTTTGGTGTGGGCGTCCGTGTCCGTACCCTGGAGCAGGTTGGGCAACAGGGGCAGGAACTCCTGGTAGAGCAGGTCGTGGCTACCGCCCCCGATGGATCGGAAGAGCGCACGTAGCAGCAGGAAGTAGTTGTACGGCTCCTTGGCCGACTGAGCCAGTTCCATGGAGCTGTTCACGATCTTATGCAGGTGAGGCTGGAGAGGTGGAGGAGGAGACAACAAGCATTGAGGTTAGAGAAGGTGAACATACACCTACACACATAAGTTTGCTTCTTGCTAGAGAAAATCAAACAGCATGTTTTTATAGCAATAATGACTTTCTTTATTAGGCTTGTTTGCTTGTGAGAACCCAAGGCACTACCTGACTAAGTGATAGAGAAATTATGAGTTACTTAAACACAGCCTCAAACTGTCACTCACACACACACACTCACACACACACAGATGTGAAAAGAAACTACACTGTTATGAAAGCGCTCTCCAACCGAATAAAGATAGCAGGCAGTAATGAACAGGCCTCTACCACAAGTAATTACCATTACTTAAGGGCATTTCATATGCAGGTTTTTTAGTCATGTCTCGCTCTGAATTTCTTTAGGAAGAGGACGTCAATCTCGCATGACACAACAGGGGCTTGATTAATTTATTCCATGTTATTTAACGTCCACCATCAATGTTTCCATTTCATGGTGATTTTGCATAAAGGCTACTGCTGTAGTCCACTTCAACACATCTGTGAGGAACAGTGTAGCGATTGTTTTTTTAACACAGCCAAAACCTGAGGCTCAGACACCTTGAACCCGACGGGAGCCGATGAAAAATGCACGTCCTCAAAATTCCACAGGACGCTGGCGACTAAACAACAGACTAAGCGCTCCCGCTGAACCGCCCGACCTTGGTGGTGATGTTACTATTTTCTACCAATTGAGACGCTGGCGAGATTATTTGACACAAGCAGTGTCCCCAACCACCCACACCCAAACACAGTAGCATGGCAGGATTGTCCTTCAGGGATGGTTCCCCTGGGCCTGCTTGGTAAGCTTGGGCGGCGGCGCTGCTGGCCTTCGGCGTGTGAAAAATGAAGGGATGACAGAGCAGCAGATGAGTGATTACTCGTCTCCAGCTCGGAGAGAGGCAGCACGTTCGGCAGAGAAAGAGAGAACAAGAGAGAAAGCGAAACGACGAGAAAGACAAAAACAATGACCCTGGCCTCTCGCATCTAAAGGGTCATCTGCAAGAACCGCTTCAATTCTTTATACTTTAATCCTCCCCCCCAGTCACTGTCAGTTAATGTGATCGCTGGATGCTTTATGGCAAGCGGATTCAACGCTGCAACCCCAACAGACACACATTTTACAATGAAGGAAAAGGTCACGATCATATTTCTGCTAGACGTCAGCAGAAAAGCAAGTGCCTCGGATAGGGAAGGACACCAATTCAGTGGGGGGGGGGACAACTCTTCCTCTCAGCATTCCACAGGCGAGGCCAAAGCCCGTGGGACTCACCCCTTCAACCTCCCCTCCCCCATCTCCCGCTGGGGACCACTCCACAGGGATGAAGGAGAAGCCATGGATGCACCATTGGTCATCCATCCAAGTGCTAAGCAGGCCCGACCCTGCTTAGTTTCCAAATTGGATACAATCGCATCTGTTCAGTATGGCACGGCCGGATGCACCAGTCGTGAGTGTGTGTGAGGCAAATTCTTAACAGTTGGCCCTGAGCTACTGGGCCCAAATTAAGGGACAGTTAGACTGAACTGAATGAGAATAATTTTTTTTCTCATCAGTTGTGCAGTCCAACAAATTTAAAAGACTGTGTTTTGTGTGTGTGTGATGGAGAAAGACAACTGGGAGTAGACCCAAAACTTCTCCCTGGTGTGAAAAATTAATTGGTCTTTCCTTACCACCACCACTCCTTGTTCGCTAAGAAAAGTCCAAAGTGGAAGTAAGAAAAGTTAACACTGGTATTGGCACGGCTGGCAAGAGCTGTCAATCAACTGAATTAACCGCCCCACGTAAGGGCCTGTCAGACATGGGAGCCAAGCCTATAGCAACCTCTTCTAACAGTGCCTTTGCCCCCCCCCCACCAAACACACACACACACACACACACACCATCCCCCCACACCCCCTTTACAGCTCTTGTGTGTGTGACCTTCAGCAAGGGCTTGCCTGTCAATCGGAGGTGCCTGTGCCATTTCTCAGAGCGCCGGCTGACACATCGCATTAGGCAGAGATCACTGCTACTGCTGCAGCTGCCATCACAGCAGCATCTGATGGCACCACTGGAAGTGTGTGTGTGTGTGTGTGTGTGTGTGTGTGTGTGCGCAAATATGAGTGGTTTTATTGTAATGTGCAGGATTATGCATTAAAGCGCATGATGCATATAAGTGTCTGATGAAATGCTGGTGTGCGTGTGTGTGTGTGTGTGTGTGTGTGTGCATATCCATGACATGAGCATGCAGTGGCATATTCAGTTTTATGTGTGCACTGTGCTTAAGCGAGTGTGAAAGTTTCAGCATGTGTGCGACATGGTGTTGTGACTCCACCCCAGCACCTAGCTCCTAGCACCTCACCAGATTACCAAGATCAACAGAACCTCACCTCTTCTCAGAAGAAAGAGCATCACTAAACAGCTTCAGGCATCAAACAGTCACAAAGCTCATCCCTCTATCCATCAGCGTCTGTACCACACGCACGCACGCACGCACACACACACACGCGCGCACACGCACACACACAGCTGCGTACACGTACACACACACACACACAGATACACTCCTTCAGACCTTCAGCATCTGCTCATTCTCGGCGGCGAAGAGCGACACGGAGCCGAACACCAGCTTGAAGAGCTTGAGGTAGAGGTTGGACAGCTCCACATTGGAGCCCATCTCAGGGAGCCTCTCCAGCAGGTACTCCACCAGGATGGTGGCAAACAGGGCCGACGTGGATAGGTTGGCCAGGAAGGAGTTGGCAACAATCTGACGAGAAAACCAAAAGAGGATTCATTAGTATAACTACCAGCACTCTAATGCCACTTGAGGGACTTGTAAGACTATTGAGGCAGAGAGAATAAATAAATAAATAAATAAAAAGTACACCCACAGGAACATAATCAAGCCAAGTGCAAGTTGGCCTAAAGCGTATAAAAATACTAACTGCAGAATGGATCTTGATTAATCTGACAACACTAAACAAACATTTTGCAACCACTTAAGTAGAGTTATAAAAAAAAAAAAAAAAAAAAAAAAAAAAAAAAAAAACTGTAGGGGTTCAGCGGACTCTGACTCCACTTGTAATCCAGCAAGAATGTCTAAGGGCGACTTAAAGAGGAATTGATGGCATGCTTGCCCGTACACTACATTAAGTACCTCAAATAAATGGGCGAGAGCTTGAGCTCCCCAGAAAGAATGTGAATTTATTGCGGCTTAATCAACTGCTCAAAAATAAACATAAAAAAAATAACACATGCATCTATGATGATCGTTACTTGAGCCTAATGCTATTTAACATAAAGAGGCAATTACGAGTCATTTCTTCTAGCCTCTTTACAGCGACATGTACACAGGGGAACTTGTGCTGTATGGAAGGTGGAGGTGTCGGGCCTTACCTGCAGAGCGTAGTTCTTGGATATGCGCTCTACCATGTAGGGCACGGTGGTCTGGAAAATCTCCTTGAAGGTGAGGGGGTTCATCATGGTAAAGACACCGGCAAAGTGCTCCAGCACCTCCTTCTCCTCCTTCATGCGCACCGTCTGGCAGTTGGCCACGCGGATGTATGTCTGCCCGTTGCCTGCAATCTGTACCTAGCCAAGATGGGGTAGGGCTCTGTGATATGGGGCCTACTGCAACCCCACTGGCCCAGGCTGCCCTTCACTAGCTTCATAATTACATACGTCTCTCCCATTAGGAGCTCCCTTAATCTTAACTGTACAAAAATTACAATGATTCAGCAATTTCATTCAATTAAATATCAAGCCAGAGTTTGTTCATTTTATTTATTTATTAAGGTATTTATTGCTTCAGCTCTGAGATGTAGCTTGATCAGTGTTTTCATTCAAAAAGCTCTAGGTCTAGACATGCCTGTGACATGCACTCTCTGGCTGACAGAATAGGTGGGATGAGGGAGCGGTTTTACCTGGTAGATGTCCAGGGCTTGCATGGCGTACTTCACAAGCTTGATGTAGATCTGAGTCTCTTTGGGCTGCAGTTGCTTGTTGGGAATGAACTGTGCATCTGCAGAGCAGAATGAGAAAAGGGGATGATGTGATGTGTATATGGGACCACCCTTGTGCCAGAGCACAAGGAAAGAATTTATAGAATCTGCAGTACCAATTGCTGCACAGTGCTTCAGAATTTTTAATATGCTTTTTTGTAGTCCACCGTTGGCAAAATCCTTTTTTGCGGCATTGCCCATAAAAGAAACCGATCAGACATGGGGATGTCTGCAATGTGCCAGTCTGCCCGTCACACACAAACACAGACACACCACCCCGCTGTTTGCCGCAGACGTGGGTACCAGCACACACCTGCCTTGACTGAAGATGCGGTGAGTTGGGGAACTCTGTAAGGGCGGGCAAAGATAAAAGCACCAATTTCACAAACAGGTACCCCCTACACAGCCATAAAGCCGTAAGTCTCGGTTCACTTCAGTGGAAATGAGCGGAAGAAAGCACTTCCTTCCTCTGAATAGTGGCGTGAAATCACCACAGCGCGTGGAAAATAGGAGAGTTCAGCCGTCAATACTGTCGTCATCCTCCTTTCGGAGGCAAAAACGTGCGCAACACTCCGGCAAGCGCCACACACACACACACACCAATTTTATGGGGCTCAGGCTGGATGATTACTAAACCAGACACCTTTTTATGCAGGATAACCCCTGACTCTTGCTACTTTTCCTTCTCTGGCACTTCTCTATGCCCAATTACTTAGGCCTCGCCATAAAGGAAGCATAAAGATTGGGTAAGTGATGCTGGGTGACATCAAGTTTGTTTATGATTCTTAGTAGACACTTCTGTCTGTCCCAAGTGACAATGTATTTGGAACGAAAGACCAAAATTCAAGTACTGCCCAATAAAGGCCACAGTGTTTATTTATTGTTTACAGGAAAGCAGGCTGATCTCACTTCCAATCTATCCAGTGTAGGGGTGGGCGATATGGAAAAAAATTTGATCACGATATGTTTTTCCATATTGACCGATTATCGTTTTTTTATTACGATTAGGGTGATGGAACTTCAAATCAAATCATCTTTAATTGACTGGACTGGGCAGAAATCATGACAACACATGTGGCAGTGTGCTTTCAAAGAACAGTACATGAACACACACAGTGGAATGCACAGAATATAAAGACAAGGCTCACAAAATACAACATAATTACAGCAACAATAAACAACGATGAGTTGTCATGTGCGTGATCAGTGCACACAGCCAGCGTTGTGAGAGAGATGCACGCACACACGCACACGCACACACACACACACACACACACACACACACAGATCTACCTCTGAGGCGACAGATTTCCATCCTTACCTCCGGGCGCTTTGCATGAGGTGATGCCCCAGGTGATGGTCTTCACACCACACACCAGCGTCTTCACCAGGCTCCGGCAGTCCGACACCTGGAAGGTCTGCTTATCCTCCTTCTCGCCGGGCCGGTCGAAAGGGGTGGCGGGTGGAGGCGGGGCCGGCGTGACAGGCGTGGGGGGCGCCGGGGGAGGCAGGGCCGGCGTGGCGGCGGTTGGGGTGGCCGGGACGCCTGGTAAAGGGCCTGGGTCCACCACGCCCAACTCGGACTGGGGTTTGCACTTCTTAAAGATGGCGGGCAGCTGGTAGCGAGCGATGGTGTGGAACTTGAGTACAAACACCTGCGAGGGACAAAATGGGACCAACATCTTAGGCAAATACTAACTCATTTAGGACTTAAGATACATAGATCTCCAACACAAAACATCTCAATAAATTAATTTTATTTTTCTCTGCTCATTCCTGAATTGAATCCGTACATTTTTGTTGATGACATTCATACATGACATGACATATATTCTGAGCATCTTTTTATAACACTCATTAATAATTCCAATTATATATATATATTGAATATCAACTAACCACCTAGGTCAGGTCGATGACACCAAATTAAAATAAGGCCTACTAATGAGACACATCTAAACCCACTGGCCCAGACGTGGCCCTCACCTCCAGCATCCTCATGAGGATGTCGCGTCCGTTGCCGTTCTCCTGCTCGCTCTTGGAGCGGATGCAGTCCACCAGGTTGAGCAGCAGCTTGCAGGACATGGTCTGGATGCTGCTGGGCAGTGATTCATCGTCGATGTTCTTGGCAAAGAGCTGCACGGCCAGCGAGAGATCGGTGAGTGGCAGGTTCTGCCGCACGTGGTGCACCAGGTCTGCCAGCGTGCTGTAGGCCAGTGGTCTGAGGGAGAGCGGAGATCAAAGGTCAAACATGCAGAGAGCAACAGAGGTCAGAGGTCCAGAGGCTTAAAATCACTCTATAAATTACACTACAGGGTTATGGTTGGAAATTGAAATGAAAACATGAAATGTTTTACAGATCAACCCATGCCTACATATCCCACTATAATGCTACTAAAGTTGGTAGTGTTTCCAGTGTCTTATAGTCTGCTGCCTACAAGCGATAATTTTCCACAGAAAAAATGTCAGGTGACAGAGGAATTTGTGTCTGTAGATTCCAAAACAAATGGCTTTCCTGTCCAAAACTTCTAATCACTGCACTTTTTTGATTTTGCACGGTTCATTATTCACCCCCCCAAAACCTCTACCCCCCCCATCCCAACTCCCCACCACCATACAGGGCTGTTTGGCAGCATGGTGATTCAGAGGACAGCAAGGGGAGGAATAAATGACACTAATGGCCCTGACAGATCAGCCATCCGGGCGAATTAGCCGAGCGAGGGCTGATGACCGGGCCATGGCTCGGCATTGGGGGAGTGTTGGCAGCCGCACGGCACCTGTGGGGCGGGCGGAAGTATGTCAGGCAGGCACGCGAGCATAACTGCCAGGATGGGCTTTTGGGCCCCTGATGGAACGTGTTGCAGAAATGACAGGCTGACAAAGAGACATGGGCACCTGCCTCTCTCTCTGGTGCGCACTAGGGCAGCCCGGGCATTGACACATTAACGCTGCACTCTGCCCAGCCTCCCTCACTCCGAACCACACCCCCACCCTCCCATCGCCTACTTTCATGGTAGCTGAACTGGAACGCAGCCCACTGACTGGGGGAAACGTCTGAAATGGCTACAGACATTGCCTTCTTTCAACATCACTGTCAACACCCTCAATAGCTGACGACGGGTACAGCCAGCAAGCCGCACCAGCGCTTCCGGAAATTTCCTGAGCCTCCTCTCATAACAAAATCACTTTCACGTCAAAAGCCTCTCCAGACATTCTGGAAGTGGGCAGAGCAAATAGGATTGTGTGTGTGTGTGTGTGTGTGTGTGTGTGTGTGTGTATGTCTGTGGGTGTCTTACCTGAGGGTCTCTCGGGCAGTGTACCCAGAACCAATGAGTATGGCTTCGTCAAACAGCTTGTCCATGCATGGGATGAACTCTGCAAAAAAAAAATTTTTTTTTTTTACTGGTTTTGGGATTTGCCATAATCTACTTCCACCACACACACACACACAAACAAAACACACACACACACACACACACACATCAATACGTGGTCCTGGAGGTTTAGCACGCCTGATTGATTTAGATTTCTCCACAGGGCTAATGATTAGAAAGAGTGGATCACTTTCCCTGCCCAAGCACTATTGATTGAGTGGAGGACAGGCGGGAGTCTGGGGTGTCTATGCACAGTGTATGCACGCACGCACACACACACACACGGATCCCACTTGTGGAATTATAATAACGTTAAGTGGAACCCATTTTTTTTCATTTTCACTTTTGAGGGTCCAAATTGAGTCGATATGAAGCTACCAATCAAGTGCACTTTCAACATCAGATTACAACATCTCCCAATCCTTTCATCCGTTTATTGACTGCACATCTCAAGAGGGAAAAGAAAGTCTATGTGTCGACATGGTATAGTACATTGAGAGTTGAACATGGACTTGCTATTTTTATCAATGTGTAGTCAAGCATGACATGTCAAAAAATGTATGTGTTTGTGTGTTTAATTAATAGTAAAATCAGTCTGTGTTGAAAAAGTGTGTGTGCATGTGTCTGTGAACGACGTGCAAGTGTGCGCATTCGCAAAAAAACAGCTGTCAAGTGCTAAATGTGTGTGCATATTGACTCCCGTTAAATGGGGTGTATGTGTAGTCCACTCATGGATGCACAAGGCAACGATGAAGAAATGTGTGTGTGGCACAAAGTTAATTCACAGTTATGCAAATCAGTGGTGAAAGTGTGTGTGTGTGTGTGTGTGTGTGTGTGTGTGTGTGTGTGTGAGACTCATGGTGAAAGTGACGTGTCTGTCTATGTGTAGATCTGTCTGTAGATCTGTTTGTGAGCCTGAGACTCAGGACAGTGGATCCAGTGTGTATGTGCAGGTGTGTGTGTGTGTGTGTGTGTGTGTGTGAAGAGACTCACGGCTGCGCAGGTCAGTGGTGAGGATGTGCTTGGCGGCGATCAACAGCTCTTTGCGCAGGTGAGCCGTCTCTGGGGGACAGTTGGAGAGCAGCTGCAACATCCCTTTCACCATCTGCTGAGAGTACTTCCCCACCAGGTCCTGACAAACACACACAATCAGCCATTATCACTCCCGATTCCATTCGCAGGCAAGGTGAAGATTTCAATTTGGGGAAATCAATAACAAAACAAAAAAAAGGCAGACCAAGATCACCAAGCATCACCTGAGCCTGCGGTTGATTTAATTCATTAAAGCCCTGCAACCAGCCGTAGCGGGTTAATCTGAATTTCACTCTGGTGATTAAATGCAGCAATTCGGAACAGTCCACTTTCAGGGACTCGTGCCATCAGCGAATTTGGAGTCCGTCCACTTGTATAACGCAAACCCAACTGAGACCCTGGTCAAGGTTCACATAATTAACACTGAATTCCAAGATCTTCAAGGCCTTTCCTAGCATGATCTCTAGAAATTCAAAGACCCAGCATAGCGTAGTCTAAGACAAGGATCGAAGAGAATTACTGTTACAATGCTGAGAGCTGAAATGCAGGCTTTACAGACACATGTGCACAAAACAAAATAAATGATAACAACAACACTTATGACTTATGTGTGCTTACAGAATAACATTTTACAGAAATGGTAGAATCTCAGATCATATAAATTAATCAGCATTTAACTTCCATACAATTTGTTCCATATCCAAGTACTTTCAATGACCATTATTGATATTTTCAAAAACTTTAAAGGCCAATTTGTCATTTTTACCACCGTCTTTCTGCAAGCAAGATAACTCGAAAAGGACTGCACAGATTTGGATTACATTTTCGGATAAGGAACAGGTCAAGGAACAGGTGATTAAATTTCGATGGTGATCCATAATCCGTCTAGAATTAATATTGGGTCAGTGACCCTATATTGCCTTGGTGGAGGTCTGCGCTCTCCGAGTGCTTTTGTAGTTTGATCCTGGAATGAATGCGGTACCTGGTAGATACGGATGATGTATGCCAGAAAGGACAGAGTCTTGATCTGGGCAGCAATAAAGTCAGCATACAGCTCCTTGTTGTACAGCTTGTTCTGCCTGAAACAAATTTTAAAAACCGTTTTAAAAATGTTTTTTGTCTGTTTTGTCAGCACGAGAGGAATCTAGATACGTCTATCAACGTATCTTAGCCTAAGGCTATGACTACACCCAATAGCTGACCATGAGCAATAAGAATAAATAATAATAATAATAATAAATAATCCATATTCTTTCCATCCCATGAGGGAAATCTGGTCTTCCACTTTGTGATTTTGTGAAACACACGCAGCACAGGGAGGTGAAGTACACACTAACCCGGAGCCGTTATCTGCCTGCTCTAGCAGCACCAGGGGAGCAGTGAGGGGTTAGGTGCCTTGCTCAAGGGCAACCTTTCGGTTAAAGCCCGAAGCCCTAACCACTAGGCCATGGCTGGACACATGGATACAGTCTTGTTAATACAAGGTAGGCGTTTCATTTCTAGGCTACAGTAACAAAACTCAGCGTCTTCAAAGGCAACTCCCTTACCTGGCCTGAGGGGACACCTGCAGCATGATTGTGTTCATGATGAGTGGCACAAACTCTGACACCACATTGTGAATGTTGAGCTTGTAGAGCTGCAGCAGAGAGGCGCAAGATGAGAAATATACCCCACACACACACAAACTTGATCAATACCACCTGGGCAACAGTGACCTCCACAGCACAAGAAACTGTCTCATTAATAACTAATAGCCTGCTATCCAACTTCTATTCGTTAGCTTGGCACAACAAAAGAACTGACATTCCCATTGCAAATAGTGGAACCATTTCATTCCATTCTGTTCCATTTGACAGTGGAACACCTCAATAGCTAGTTTTAAACATGGTGGAAATATTTTGCGTGAAAAATATTCCACTTCACCCTTACCTGGTACATAAGTACGACAATAATGGGAAGTTCTGCCAGCACCTTCAAGGACAGTGAGCCACGTGGTATTATGGTGTGCTGAAAGAAATGACAAAAGCAAACAGGGGAGTTTATATTTGGTCACTCAACCCCACCCCACCAAAAGTCCATAGTCTCTACACAAAAGCCAGAATCAACAGTCTTTTCAAACCCTAAAGTGCAGAAGGTCTCATTTAGGGAAGATGCATGGCTTGCAATGTTGAGCCTTCATGATGTTCAAATGATCAAAACCGCAGAGCAGTGATGCCCCTAAGTGGCCAAACATCATCCAACACTTTCTACTTCAGATGACATTAATGGAATGCCATGCTATGCGGATGATTTTCGAGATTACATCATCAGAACAACACAAAATAACCTCGGAAACAACATGGCTACCAAGCAAAGGCCACCTCGCTCCACTAGTTTATCTCTGTGCCTCAGGGTACCACTGTTACATTATTGCACAACCCTTTGCCAGCCAAGATGCTCAGATCTTATCAGTTTCACTTTCAGCACCCAGCCTGTGCAGCTAACTGGGCACACACACACACACAGGCAGGTGTGTGCTGGGCTAAAGCTCATCGCTCTCATCACCGCATCAGTAGCTGATAGTGCCGCAGAGTGCAGGAGTAGACCACTGATTGGACAGGAGGTGGACATTGTTTGCCACTAACAAAGGCTGGAAAAACAGTTATCAATCCAACAGGAGGCTGACTTTACCAATCAAATTGCCTTGGGTCTGAATACAAATCACTCCAAACCCATTCTTGAGTTGTGTGAGAGCTATACATGAACCTCAAGCAGAAAAAAAGTGAGGGTGTTTGTAAGTATTAAATGTGGTGTGTGTGTGTGCATAGGCTTACTGTGCGCGTCTCGCTGTCCTCCCTCTCTGGTGCCGTCTTCACCAGCACTGATGTGATCATGCCCACCATCTCTGGAGAGGGCACAGTGTTCTCTGCTATGACCTGAGGGTTCTCAAAGTACCGCGCCTGTCACACAAACACACACACACTCACACTGAGAGATAAAATACCCCAAAACTGACAAGAAATCTATTTTCATGGGTGGGACAGCTTACCACTACTTTCGGCAAGTCTTTGTAAATCTGCTTCACAAAGTCCAAGAAATGATGAATCTAGTGAAAAAAATTTTTACACTCATGACAATGTAAAAAATATACATTTAAAATACTATTATCAGATTTGTCAAAAAAATGTTCTAGGTGATGTAGTCGTACCTCCTGGGAGATAGGGGGCCGGAACTGCTTGTGGAGTTCAATGATTATCCGAAGACAGATGAGCACGTTCTCCTCACTCTCAATCTGCCATGATTTAAAAAAAAAAAAAAACATTGCTCTCTTTTCTGTGTCAAAGGACTTCATTAGCAATTGCCAGTGGCTCCTGCACGATATTATGCATCCATGCATTTGGTGCAGTTACTCTCCAGCCCAGTATGTAGGAGCCATTTGCACATCCAAGAACATTTGGTCTATCACTATACATTATGGTTAATTCATGAAATTCATATTTGGCTTTGACAAAGGTCTTTGGGAAGGACAAGGCAAGAAGTGAAACATGTTTTAATGGTTATGTGGGACGAGACTGACCTCCAGGAATCGGAACATGACAGAGAGGATATTCTTGGTGTGAGGTCGCAAGTGCTCATTGGTGGGAATGCGGTGGATGATTTCAAGGACCAGCTTCCTTAATTGCTGCAACAGGGATAGGATTTCACAGACATTAGTGCCACACGTCAACGTCAACATCAACATCGCCCACTGAGGAAATCAATCTTTCCAAACACCCAAAATGTCTCACACAAAATATGAGTACATGTATGGGCAACCAATTATAATAGATATAAAAATCACTCCCATTGTAACCATTCCATTATGTGAAAAATTTAAGTGAGAAAATACTACATCTGCTTTTTCTGATGTCTCACAAGGGATGCTGTTAGAACCAGAAGAGCAGACAATGAAAAATTATGCCCTTTGGTCAATGAAATCTTAATGGACTCCCAGACCAACTGAAGCCATCATTATCTTTGCTCCATGAATGTCAATGCCAAGGCAAGATTCTTCCTGCTGGGTCCTGCTGTGGTTACCTGTGTGGGTTTCTCCTGTAGGAACTGCACCTCCCCATCCTGGAGGAAGGTCAGGAAACGAGGGATGATGTGCTCCAAGAAGGTGGAGTACTGAGGTGAAGACGTGACATTCTGAAACAAATAAGAAGCTCTTGTGATACACGCAACATAAAACTGCTGTTTCCACAAACAACTGTGATCAAACAGCAATAAATTTCATCTCCTGGCATAAAATCCTGGGCATTCTAAATTATGGGTATGTCAGAACATGAAAAAGTTAGTTTCACGGTACTGAGGATGTCAAGCCTACCTCAAAATTCTCACTGACTTCCTGCATCATCTTCAGCTTAGTCTCATCCGCTGAGAGGGTAACAAAGGGCAGTAAAGAACATCAGGTGCATGTACAGGGTCTTCACCAGGAGCTTTCTCAAGTTGCACAACAGGCTTTCAGATCTTATCAGTTTTACTTTCAGCGCCCAAATTTCTGGTACATTCGTACACGCGCACACACACACACACGCACGCACACACACACACACACACACACACACACACAGAGTACCTATCCGGGCTAAAGAATATCGCTCTCATCATAATGCCTTAAAAACAATTCTTTAATCCAAGTTTACAAAATTATGTGGTACTTACGAGTATTGTTGTCCGTGAGTGCTG
This sequence comes from Tenualosa thibaudeaui, assembly GCA_027481765.1. Taxonomy (NCBI): domain Eukaryota; kingdom Metazoa; phylum Chordata; class Actinopteri; order Clupeiformes; family Clupeidae; genus Tenualosa; species Tenualosa thibaudeaui. Next base: position 13,022,079 of record JAIFZK010000002.1, read on the forward strand.
CAACAAACTGCAGATACTTTTTCATCAGGGTGGTCTGGTCCACCACTGTGGGGCTCGGGGCGGGCACGAAGGCCATGGCTGCAGCCGGAAGAGACAGTTTTGCGATTTCTGTGAGGCAGACGAGTGTCTGCTTCCAATCTCAATGCGAATTCATACTCCCTGTAACATTAGATGAACAGATTCGGGAACGCACGTCAACTATATTACTAGGACCTATAACCACATAGGACTGCAATTTAACATAATTAATAAGAGAGAGTTATGAATGGCAATTCAGAATAACCCAGCTGCTGAAGTCACAACAAACAAGCCATCTGCTTCAGTGAATCAGGTTCGCTTATTGCAATTAGGCTATTAAGCAATAAAAAGAAAATGCTGATGCTTTATGAAATCTGAGATAGTTGCTGGTAAAACAAAAGTATAAAATCGCTAGTCAAACCCACTCCCAAAACTTTTGGACCAGATTTCCAACGGCAAACTAAAAACACAGAGACCATGCTAACTTACTTGATTGTCTATTACCTTAAACTTCATCGGTGAGACTATATATATTAATATCATAGCACCACACCATAGTAATAAACAAAATTTGATCATTGATTTCCCTACATAACCTACTATTTGGTCAAAGTCAGGTGATCTTCAGCAGAAGGCGGTGAAGCGCGAAACTGCTTACTGGCGTCCTCGCGTGAGGCGCAGTCGCTGATAAATGACGTCAGGAGCTAGCGGATGCTAAACCACAGCACACTAACGCGATTTATAATGTTGTGACAGAACAAATCAATGCAGATCTTAAAATATATCGCGTTTAAACTCAGAACTAGCAAGACGCTTTCATTTTTGCAATGAGAAGCATTTAAATAATTCAAGATAGGCAAATTCATTGGAGGCTAACCACACGAACCTCAAAGAAAGAAACCGCTAACGTTTAGCATCCTTTGCAATCAGCCAAGTCTGCCCTCGTTCTTCCTTCAATAACCTAAATTTCTTAAACATATGCAAACTCCGATTTTGCACCTTGCGCATACCATATATGTACTAGGTGCATTTCTTCTAGAAACGCCAAACAAAGAATTCAAAACCTCTCTTCTAAATAACAAAACGTCTCAAAGCTCTTTCAAACTTACCTACACAGACACCGGAAAGAGTGTCTCTGCAACTTCCGCTAAGCAATTGGGTTGGCGGAGTTACATTATGTGCTTCAACGTTCATAAATCACACTTTTGAAACGATTATTTTTACAAAAAAAAATCAGACGTGTGAAATATATCACATTAACATGATACTTAAAGCAATTCATAGTCCCTTTTGTACATGTGTTACATTACCACTCCAGCAACATCATCATAAAATAGTGCCAAGCGGATTGATATTAGTGAAGTGCTTGTTACAAGACCATCGAAAACGATGGTCTTCTATCACATTGTGAAATTTCAATATTATGCCATAACAATTTAAAATTAACTGCTATTATTTGTTTGAAACGAAATAAATGTCATAGTTACTCCAGAGAAAATGTATAATCATGTGTTTTTCTATTGATCGCAATTTTGCAATAACCTGCTCATGGGCTAGCATTAGAATATAAAATAATAACATAAGTTTACAGTTCATTTACAAATGATTAAAGAGGAATCCCTAAAACTTTATAATAATATATCAACTGATGATTACAGAAGAAAGAAAAGCTACTGTTTGACAGCAGATGGCAGTAGTGTGTCAGATACGACAGAAATATGGCACTGGGGATAATTATGGTTAGTCTGGTCTTTTATTGTCCATGGGGGTTAGGTGTCAACCGTGTAGGCTACAACTGAACTGCATACAGCATCTTGCATGTGCATACAGCATCTTGCACTTGATTATTACTATGTTTAATTACATTTTCACAATATCAGCCATATGGTTGTCATATTCTCCCTCACCACTACTTATCCTAGGCAGACATTTAAGTAGGATGACCAGATGTTCCTGATATCCGTGGACAGTCCCCAACTGTGGTGGTCTGATCCCAGTAAAATACAAGAAAACCTTAACTCATTTTAATGATACTGACTGTAGAAATAGGAATGTCCCTGATTCCCAAGGAAAATATAGGTAAATGTCCCCGATTTTCATCTCAGAGGTCTGGTCACCTTCATTTAATAGTAAGCCTAGTTTGGGAATAAATCCAGCTAAAGAATGTTAAGGACTCTGGCCCAGTACAGACTTGACGGTTCGAATAGGCCTATACCTACGTTGCTTTCCTTATGAAAGTTTACAGGGAGGTGTGGTGTGTAACCCGGTGGTGAGCGTAGCCAGGTCATATTGGTGTCTAGGCTACCATATACCTTATAGAAGCCCAGCATGCTTTTCACCTAGGTAAGTGACTGTCGCTGTGACCAGGAATAACAAAGCTGAAGTGTTTGTAAGCATTGCGCTGAAAATGCAATCAGAGCTCACATGAAACATTAGTCTACCATGTTCTCATTTGAGACACAACCAGTACTGCCTATGCAGCAGAGGATTGTCATCAACAAAAGTCTAAACATAAAGACCACCCTCCCTCGCCTGAATGACATCAGCCAGAAAATCAGGTGCTCTACTGCGAGCCACAGCCAACGGCCATCACCACCTGTCTCTCCTCAGACTTTTGGTCCTCCCGTCAAGCGGACTGTTCAGCGGAGGGCAAAATTTCCTTAAAAGGGTCTCCAGGGACCTAAATGGGACTGCATCTGATGGAGAGCGCAGACCTTTCTGCCGGTGTGCAGCCCTATCAGGTGGACTCTATTGGGACAGTGGCCCATATAGCTGAAGTGGCGTGACTGCCAAGGTCCTGATGGTGAGCGCAGACCCTTCTGATGGTCTGCTGCCCCATCATGTGGCCACCACCGGCACAGCACCCCCAGCTAAAGTGACACAAGTGACCAAGGTGCTTGATATTGAGCAGCAGCCAATGGCCTGCTGACCCATCAGGCTCCTGCCACCGAGCTCCAATCTGGTTAATTAAGCTATTTATTTTTTTAATCAAGGTTTTCACAACCATAAATAATTATTGCAGTTTTATTCTCATCCATTCACACCCATATGGAATCTATTCACATACATACGGCCCTTAAGGCTGTAATCTACAGCACATAGGGAGAGGAAACAAAGTGTGTTGACTGTTAGCCTGATTATAAGCTCTCAATTTAGCTTAGTTTAGAGACAATAGAGATAGATCCAACACCAGTGTCAGAGTAACTGTACACTCATGAAATTACCTAAGTATTTATCGGTAGTTCATGAGGAAGTTTTTGTAAATGTCATACTGTATCTAAAAGTCATGTAAACCTTGTTGGTGTTGGTAATCTGACATGGAAGTTGAAAGCAATTTATGAGATCTGAATAGAATGGAAAAATTAGGTTTAGACATTTAACATTACAAATTGTGATTTCTTAAGGACAAAATGGCACAGTATGGTATTCAGTTGTGTCTTTGGTTGGAATAACTGGGATGAGTAAAAGGTAAATACATTTATCTAAGCACACAAGCCACGAACAACAAATGTGGCATATTAAACATGTAGCCTTAGTTTGAGGCTTGAGAGATCACATTCAATATCAAAGCAAACAACTATCAGAAAAAATAAGCTGAGAAACAAGGTATTTCACTTAATAAGTTTGTGATCAGGTTCTAAAATGTTGTGAACAGTCAGATTTGGAAAGTATTTAGACCATGGTCCAGATAGTGGTCTAGAGGCTGGTTACCATTGACTGAATGTGGCAAAGATGACACTGATTTATGATAGCTTTATGATACTTGTTGATATTTTAAACCAGCAGCATTGATAGACTGGCATTGACAGACATAGGACTGGATTCCTCCTGCTTCCTCAGACTACAGTCCTATCCAATCAGTGTCCTTGGGAGGGTGCAACTGGAAAAAGGCTAAGTGATGTCCAGATGGTGGAGTCTGCCCCTGGAGAGAGATAAGGTTGCATTAGCATTTCAATGGTTGGCTTCTCAACTGGACTATGAATGTGTGTGCCGACAGGAGATATAACCCACACTGATGCCCAGCTCAGATCTCTTAGTCACCCATTCAGGAAGCTTACAAACTATCTTAGATGGTATCCAGGGGAATGGTAGATCTGACAAACTGGGGACCCACGACTTCATGTTGCACTTTTGAATAAAGTTGAACTTCAGTTGAACTTATGTGACATTTTTACGTTTACATGTTTATTTCTACACACTCTTATTTGCAACTGACAATGAATACATACAACATCAGACATGAGCTAGTGAACCCCTACCCCTTACCGTTGACTTACTTACTGTTGAACCAGTTTGATATTGAAAAAGAACCTCTTGCCTACTACATCTGGGTGAGTGTGATTGGATATAGTACTTAAGGTGAGAGAGAGTAATTTACCATGAATAAGTTAAGAGCCTATCTTGGCTGTCCCTAATGGAGGTATTTACCGTAAGCTTGAACAACAATGGGGCAGGATCCAAAGGGCATTAGTGAGTAAATGATTACTTAGAGGCCTCATTTAGAATGTCTAATTTAATGTGCAAAGACTAAGATCCTTTTTGTACATCTTTCACTTCTCCACTGCTATAAAGTGTTAGAGTGAATAGGTAAATAATTAAAAAAAGAACACTAATCTAATGTGCTCCATTTTTATGTTGTCTTTTATAAGGACCCTTTGTGAGTGAGTATTGCAGACCACATAGTGTAACCCACTCGAGGATGGTATGGCTCAGCTACACAAAAGAAGTGTTTTTTGTTCCACTCTTGCTCTGATGGGAAGAAGAGGAGAGTGGTACGTTCCTGTGAAATCAAAAGACATGCGTCACATGTGTTTTTAGAGTCCCATTACAGACCTGCATGAAGGGAAACTCTCTGACCCTCAATGGGTTCATCCCCATCAATAACCCCTCTGAAAATGTTTAGCAGCTTTCAATGTTACACAACCTTCTTTGATGAATGTAGTAGTGGAGTGTACTTTTGTCCTGCATGTCCTGCAGCGTGACAAAGGCAATGTTATGTGATCTTGTCTCCTCCTTTGAAAAGATTGTATCAACTACTGGAGGATACTATTGACAAACTTGTCACACTGAACAGTAATGGATATATAGTTCAGATTAATGTAACAACGGGTCATATTACATTGCATTTTTTTACTTCATGGTAGGCCGCATGAAAGAGACCAGTGGGCTAATAGCAGCTATCCTATTGCAGGCAGAAGCAGTTTGAAAGATAACCGCTGATTCTTGGATCAGTCATGGCCAGACCCTACATCTTGACGTTGTCTGTCTGTCAAGCATTTGGCCGAACACTTTTATAATTCAGTGGAGACTACCCGGGTTTAACAGTGTACTAATAGGTGCATTCAACAATGCGGTTTATTCTCAAATCCAAACCAAAGGCGAATGTAGCCATAATGTTGAAACACTGCAGCTATAATTAGCATAATTTAGCCTAATCAATCTAAACTATATATCCATTCCTGTTGTACTACTGCCTTATAAGCCCCATACTAACCAAAGCATATTAAGATCATAATTCATGTACAACTAATTTACTAACTATCAATAAACAGTAATTAGGACTTATTGGAGAAATTCTTAGTTAATGGTCTATTAGGTAGAATAAGGTCATGCAGAAACATTTTTTATGATGTAAATGATTAGCCTATTTGAAATTTGTGCCTTTGCTGTAGGCGTTTTTAACTGTGGCCTACAGGTTACATGAAAAATAATACATGCTTGCCTGTTCTGTCACACCCATAACACTGGAAATACCCCAAAGAATAGTTTATGAAAAAAACACCACATTAAAACACCATTATCATTATCATAATTGTGAATCTGACAATGAAGCATAGCCTAATGAAAATATATAGCCCAGTCACACTACAAATTCTATAATCCAAAGCCACTAGGGAGAGGTCTGAGACCTTCAGAGGAACTATAGTGTGAACAGAAAGGAAACTGAGGCCTTAGTTAGTTTAAAGGGGATTATATGTAAAAGACCAAGAAGAACACTTGCAAGCTTTTTTTTTTTGTACTGAAAAGCGTAACTGATTAAAATACTTAAGTGCCTAATAGTTTTACTGAGTAATGGCATGAGCTTGAGGCTCCTCAGTGGTAGACTCTGACGAATCATCAGAACCCTCAGTTGCAAGACAATGAGTCACAACACAAGAATACCACATATAGATTTTTTTCTTACATTTTGTTTGATCATTATAATGCAGGGGCTTTTAAATAATAACCTACTTGTGAACTTGACTGTGTCACAAGGCAGACATATTTTTTATCCTAATCACTAAATTAGCAGCAGCTAGCAGACTCTGACAAAGGTTGGAGTGGTTGTTTACCTGTTGACTGTATAGTCACGCTACACCTTGGTTGTGGTTAGTGAGGTCCCTCTTCCACTGTAGCGGTTTGGGTGTCGAAAATTATTATTATTACTATTGTAATTATATATATATATATATATATATATATATATATATATATATATATATATATATACAGGTTGTAGCCTATATAGATGTGCAGGCACTATGCATGACACAGGAGCATTCCTACATATAGGCCTATGTACAGGCCAGGGGCTAACCAACCTGTCTCAATAGAATAGAATTGCCCCTGGGTGTCCACCAGAAAACAAATTTACCTTTTCAGCTGAAGAAATTGATTTCAAAAACTCATCCTTTAGCGCTTCATATTTAAGCAGGTCTTCCCCTACAAAGGCTCGATCCTCTATTGTGTCCAGTGCTGAACCAACATACTCCCAGAATTTCTGTTTGTCAATCAGAATGCGCTGAATTCTACTGAGGCATCTCTGAACGTCATTAAGGTATTCTGTGGATGGAATTGAACCTGAAAAGAATATGCTGATTATTTACTCAGAATGACATAAAATACTGTACGACATGTTGCATCATGTCATTTCATGAACCAGAATAAATACTTGACCTGAGGACAGGCTAAAATGATTCTCATCGCAGTCCAATATTGCTTTTGCTTCCTTCATACGCAAATCCACCAATTTCATCTCAAGGGCAAACTCCTTCTGCTTCATTTTTCTCAGGGACAAGTAACATAAGCTCTCTTTCTGCATTCTTGATATGAGCTTGGTGATCTGGATCTTTGGCAGCCTTCACACTTGCACTGATGATAGCTCCAACAAAAAGCACAACTGCACTGAGGACCTCAGGCCCTACATTTCTCTTTGCAACTTCCCTGATTAGGTTTGTGAGCTGTGTGTTTTTTGCATGTATTTTTGCTTAATATCTGTCACTTCATCAGTGATCTTTTGCAGAATATCATTGTGCTCTTTCAAGGTTGCTTTCATCTCTTTAACCTCTGCACCGTGTTCTTTTTTTTTTTTTTGTCTGTTTCATTCTTTTCAGCAACAACTTTACTGGTGGTTGTGCTAACATCACGGTTGTGTGAAGAGTATCTGAGAAAAGATGAAAAGAACCCATCATTTATTTCCCTGTGCAATGTCCATTTGCTTTGCTCACTGTCTTTATGTCTATACTTTGGGCCACAATTATCAGTTGACGGGTTGTAACTGGAACCCATACTGTAGGTAAAATAACGTCAATACAAAAGCCAAAGAATCTTTTTGCTTAAAAATAGAAAGAGAAAAAGCCCATCCACATAGTTGTGCCTTTAAGTCTTTTGTCTACAGGTTAATTGAATTTTACAGTGATTTTACTCCAGCTTTTGTTTCCAAAATTGCATACTGCTATACTATACACTGAGAAAACATGTGCAAATTTTAGGCTTCCAAATACTTCCTAATTTTATAAAACAGAGCCATCATTTCAGCAATTCAGCTTGTTTGCCTAAATTGTGCACTCAAACAAGCACTCATACTCTGATACAAAATTCAGGGCTGATAGTATTCCGGTGTTGTGCCGGTGTTCCAGATTGTCTGCTGCACATGTTGACAGGTGGCATTTGCCTAATTTCACAGAATATTCATAAGGCCCTGCCTCTGGAGATCTAAATGGGCTGTTGTGGCAGATTCATAATTTTAACAAAGCATGTGACACAACGTAATGAAGATCATGTGAAGACTAACGTTATTGTCTAATCTAGTACATGCCTCTCCAGCACTATCCACACTAACACGTTATGTACTGTACCAACAGAAAAAAAAATGTCAACAGAGGTCAAAGTTTCAAACGGTGTTCGAACCTTGATCTTAGTATAAACTCGTTACAAGTACTGGTATGCATCGCTGTCACTGAACATACATAGACCTCCGCAGTGACATCGGCAAAATGTAACAGAAACCCCGCCCACATTTCCATCCTGAAACAGCTGTTAAATGCTTCCCATACCGGCAACGTGGACCATAAGTCACAGGATGGGCCGCAAGATTATGAAGCCAGGGGAAGACACCAAAGATGTCAATGAAGGTATAAAGAATAAATGATGTGTCATGTTATTGCCTTGTAAGAAATTTTATGCGGGGTGATAAGAGTGATGACACAGATTTTGCGACAGCTAGTGACTTTCCGTCGCACAGGAGGGAATTTACTGTATTATCTAGATAATATTCTGTCAGACTTTGGGAGCCCAGGTATTTTATTGTGTATTTAGTATGATTTAAACACAATGCTTAAGAGCATATAAGGACGGTCACGCCTCACAGACAGTAGAAGGTCGTCTGTGTTATATCTGATAGAATTTTTGTTACTATCTCTACTAGCCAAGCTACCGTGTTTGAGTTCACCAGACCACGCCAGCTAGGAGTATGTGCAGTAGACACTGGACCTAACTGAAAACTGAAAATTTGGTCTCAAACACCTCCCTTTGAAATCAATGTGATCTCTCTGCCCACTTCTTTTACTGTCTATGGATTTAACGCTTCTGAAATTCAAGATTTTTGCATCTTTTTTTGATGCAAAGAATCTTTGCATCTTTTCCAATTCTTTGATGCATTGGACAAATTCTTTTCATTTGTCCAATGCTTTCCACAAAATTCATCTGAGGTCATTATTTCAGGAATTATTTTTCAAAATTGCTTGCATTTTTGTAATCTATGACCCCCCAGCCCTGCCTTCCTCCCGGGCATAGAAAAAAGTTCAGACTCAGGTTTCTTTTTTACTATCAGCCCTGAAGATGACACCCTCAACTCCTGTCCTATGCAGCACAGAGCTGTATGCCATTTTGAAAGCATCAAGCATGACATGACAGTCACTCTTTTGTTTTCAGATGGTTGACCATCTATTGGATTGATGTGTTCTTGATAGCCTTCCCCGGCTGTTTTTGACCATCCGCATGGGCGAAATTAAACAGAGAAGTAAAAATACATGTTTACATTACGTGTACAGTCACATGTACTTCAGTGACAATATCGTCAATCCATGCTTTTGCTTTATCTAGGAACTTGACTGCAAGTGAGGGTTTGATTGTTTTCCACAGTTTAAGCTTAGGGAACAAGGTGTCTACAAGATTCTCACTGGTACCAATACATTATAAGTAGGTGGAGAAGAAAAAAAGAGTTTCAGATTGTGTCATCAAACATAATGGAAAAAACAGATGCTTCATGCTTTTTACATTACTTTTAAAAATATGTTTTAAAGGGCACATAGAATGGATGAAAGGAGTTTTGTACCTCTCTGATGTTAAAATATAATATACCTATCTATCTATTTATCTATCTATCTATAAATGCAAGGAACGTCTGTTTGTGTGTCCGTGTGTGCTTTTCATCCATATCTTTCGAACCATGCCTAACTGACCTTAAAATTGGTACACGCCTTGCAAATGTTTGGATGGTTGTTGTCTGGATAAAAAAACATAAAAGATATCGATGCCCTCTGCCGCTCTATCCACTGTTGCCCCAAACACACATGGGTAAGTGCTGTGTTCAAATCTAAACAAAAAAACTGCTGTTCCACACAAGTATCTGGACCACAAATACAACAGATCACATTATGTTAAAAAAAAAACATCTGACATCTTCAAGACAAACACGGCCTCTGCGGCCTACGAAGCATTAAATAATGTATTAAATAATTTTGCCACAACACATTTGTTACTTGCAACCCAAATACATGATTTCAACTTCAACCTAACTTCATTTAGGCTAGATCATCTTAGATTACCAACAAAGTGTCTTTTCTAACTGCATGGGTCTGAATCTATAGCCTATCATCACAGATTCAATAAGGAACTACCAGTGCATTGTAATGGTCTGACGTACTGAATTAGGGTAAGGGGAAAAGGGGCAAGTCAGTGTCAGTCACCTTACAAAGGATTCAATCGACTCATTCATTCACAAAAATGTTTACTGAACCCGTTAAATTAACACAAGACATCACAGGGGTTTGGTGCTGGGATTTCAGTCACCAACAAACACAATAGTCAGTCTATTTTTCACAATAAACAGTCCCTTTCAGGATGTAAGTGCGTAATGTCTTGTGTGAGAAAATGTCCGTATTGTGTGTTCAGGTGAAAGTTCGTTATAATAATAATCCTTTCAATGTGTATCATTGGCCATATAGAGTCCTTGTGTATAACTAATATCACATTTCTCCACACAAAATTACAGTAGTACAGTAACACAATAGTTTTACTATTTAGGAAATGAAGATGAGATTGTTTCATTCATATTCGAACTTAAGAGCAAACTATTTAACAAGTCAACAATTTAATGGGAGTCAAGTAAAATAAAATCTGATAAACAATACAGCCTGTGGCCTCAAATGGTTTAACAATGTTACACCGTCACTGTATGGATAGGTTTGGTTTGTTGAACACTGTGCTCTGTGGACTAAATATGATCCTAAATGCTACACCCATGGCCTAAGGATGAGAAACACTATATTATCACATGAAATTCACAGGATTTCTAATTCATGTCTGCTCTTGCTCTCGCTTCCAATGAGGTTTGTCAGTGTTTGTTAATATGTATAATATGTATACAATGTATAAATTGTATAATATTTCCACTGTGATTACTGGTGCATTCCTTCAGGCCAGGGGTATTTAGCCTCTGGGTCTGTGTCATATGCACACTGCAAGAAATAATTATATAGGCAACATTAATCCATCAGTTGTTAGCCCTAGAGCACTCACCAGAACACGTTCTTGAGTAAGAGGGGCTGGTTAGTACCATAAAACAAAAAATGCTATCCTGAAGGCAATGCTATATTTTTTTTGTTGTAACTAGGGTAGTACACCTTGCAAAAAACACTGAGACTTAGCTTACAGTCCTTTAATGGTACCAGTTGTCCAAATTTCAAGGTCTGGCTCAAGGACTAAACCTGCTGTCTGGCTCAAGGACTAAACCTGTTGTCTGGCTCAAGGACTAAACCTGCTGTCTGGCTCAAGGACTAAACCTGTTGTCTGGCTCAAGGACTAAACCTGTTGTCTGGCTCAAGGACTAAACCTGTTGTCTGGCTCAAGGACTAAACCTGTTGTCTGGCTCACTTTCTTTCTCTTTTTCCCCTCCTTGCCCCCCACCTTTCTTCTCTCAATTCCTCAGATATGGTCTGTTTTTAATGACAATGGCAGTAAGAAAACCTTTGAGTGAGATTTCCTGGGGGCAACAAAAATGTTACCGCACACACAGCCACACAAGATGGGGGCCAGTGTGGGGAACATTGTCATTACTTTGATTTCATGTACATTTTTCACTTGAGAAATTTGGATTCAGTATGTGTGATTTTCTACCCTCTCGTGTGTATTTGTGGTGGTCTGCTGGAGATGTACAATACCTAAGTTCATTTTGATTCATGAATCCTACATCCCGACTTACAGGGCTTTCGCATGTAAACCTTCAGATTAGGGTGACCAACAAAGCACCAATTTTGGGCTTAGCTGCCCCCATACTAGAAAACTAGATGACTGCCAAGTCTACTTTATGAACCTGTATTTCAGATCTAAAGACAAATACACTGTTGAATATATTTTGATTAGATTAGTATTAAGCACCTTCTTGATTGAAACGAAATGTTCTGTTTTAATAATGGTTGTATTCTAAATAGTATTAATGATTTTTGTTTAGTCAAAAATGAATCAAGATTAGTCACTGAGTCACTGAATGACATTCACTCTTCATTCAAGGCCCCCAAAATAATTGACAGGGAAAAATATAAACAGTGTGCTGCAAGAGCAAAAAAAAGGGAGTTGCACAGGACTAATCACTGCAGACCAGTTGGCCTCATGTTGAGCAAACGTGTGATGAGAGTACCTTCCCTCTACCTCTGCTGGCTGTCTCTGTAGGTGTGCAAATGCATGCCTTCCATTTAATTAGGAGTCCTGCTGCACGGGGAGAAATGCTTGTTTAAATGCAAACACAATGGTGCCTAGGCCTGTCTTGCAATGCATTACAGACTATGACAGTTTGGAGAAAGCGCCATTACACGGCTGCGTGGTCAAACAATGCTCCGCAGGCATGTAGGTGGATCACTACAGCCTTTATTCACAATGCAAGGAACAGCATTACTTAAACATCGACCTTTCCTGACTCACGTAGGCTCTCTGGGTTATCTCTGTGGTTGAACTTCCTGTGTAAATAATAACAAACATCTTGGTTCTCTCACAACAGATCTGCAAGACACACATTCCTTAGCTAATTGCTTTCCTATAGCATTGGTTTTCTTGCCATTTCAGGGAAGTCCCAGACAGAACACAGGTTTCACAGCTTAGATAATGTGAACCTTGAACACTAGTGTATGGGAAACTTTTTGCCCTTTTTCAAAGGAAATACAGAAATTGTCCCACAGGCGTTTATAAAAAGCCACAAGTAATACTTTCAGGCAGGAGTGTGTCCTTTTTCTGTAGAGGATAATATGTATGCTAAATTAAGTTATTAAGATTGCTTCTTTTGTTTCATTGACATATCCTGACGTACCAAGGTATCAGTGCACAGTCATTGAATTCTGCCAGTTATCTGACAATAAGCAATTAGAATAAAATGTTTTTGTTTTATTTTGTTGTCTATTAAATTATCTAAATGTTTTGTGCAGTTAATTAAATTAAGTTTTTTTTCTTGTTGTAATGGATGCCAGTAAGCTGTGTGTCTTTAAGAGTTGTGCTACTGAGTGAAACTAGCAGCCAGGGTTTGGGGGGGGTTTAGGGCGGTGAGTATACCGATGCCAAGAGCCTAACTCAACGTGTACAACATTGGTAAACCTTCCTCTTGACACTTCAAGAGCCTACTGGGAGCCTGGGCTTTTCGGTCCAGTGGCTAGGGCTCCCGTTTCCTGATCCAAAGTTGCTGTGGTTGCACTGGGCTGGACTTCTTGGGATGACCTCAGTTACACTGTTATCAACATGTGAAACTTAGAGACCAATTTATTTTGGACTTGACCCATCTGATTTTTTCTTGGCAAATTCATTTTGTGATTTCTGGCTATGCTCATACCTAGTGGATAGATGTGTTGGCAGGTTTGTTTTTTTAAGCATGATGTGGTGTATGTAAGCAGTTAAAAACGTAGGCCTATGTCTTGCGCTGATTGCATCCAAGTTGACAGTCCTGATGCAGCGGAAAGAAATTTCAATGATGAATTTCTCAAGATCTGTTTCCCTTCAGGGTATTGTGGTCAAAAAATGCAATTTGTTTGATCATGAAATGCAAGCGAGATGATGCAACTGACAGATCTCACACAACCTCGACCACATGCCTTTTCTCCCTTATGTTAGTATGTTCAGGGAAGAAACCTTGGGCAAATCCACGACTCAAGGGGCTAACCTAAATGCCAGAGGTCATGCAGGAAAAGTACAAATAGTAGTAACCATGATAGACTACAAGTTGTCCATGGTTTTAGCTAAGCATAATGTGAGTTTTTATATTGTCCCGTAACATTACTGGTACTCAATCCATAGTGGTTATCAAGAATTATGGCTGGAAAGTGTAATTGCAGCCAGACATAGTGTTAAAGTCAAGGAGTTGGGTCATGGGGGTAACATTTAGGGTCAATTTTTGACAGTGCCATTGTGAGGGGGGGAAGTAACATTGCAGGCTTGCAGGGCCTTGACATTTAAACCTGAGTTGAGCATTCAGATTAGGGTGACCAACAAAGCACCAAGTTTGGGTTTAGCTGCTAAGCCTATTTTATGAACCTGTGTTTCAGATCTAAAGACAAGTTCATTGTTGAATATACTTTGATTAGATTAGCATTAAGCGCTCTCTTGATTGAAACTGAATTCTAAAGAGCATTTCAATAGAGATTAGTCTGTGGGGACATTCATTCAAGTTTGAATATTATTTAAAATTGAATATTATTGTACTCAGTTTTAGCATGTCGTAGCTTTTGGTCTTCAAACTGTTTTTTTTTATAGGCTAATTTTAACGTATGGAACATTCCAGGAGCAGGAGAAGAAGCTCTGTTAAAGAAGCTCTGGACAGAACAAAGGCAGAGGGCATCTTGGGCATTCTGAAAGACCTGAAACAAACTTCAGAGTAAGACCTAGCATCAGTGACTTTTACTCTTAATAGGCCACTAAACATCAGAAAAGAGTACTCATCTGCATCTTTTCCATTTTTTCCAGCTCTGAGTCAGATGTGTGAGCACTTAAATAATGAAATCATGGACATAAAGGCAAAGGACACCTACTTATTTACATGGAAATTATTAATTGAACGGAAAACCAGCAGGCCTAGGTTTTTTTCCCCTTGTAACTTTCCTCTGAAATGTGCAGATGTGGACAACATCAGTGTCAAATGAGGCAGAGGCAGGAGACTCAAAACCCAAGATGGCTGATGAGAAAATACACTCAGAATATTTGAAAGTGAAAAAGGAAAATGTGCTAAAGCAGGGATGGGAAACCTTCTTGATTATATCTTGATTTATAACTTGTTTTGGAGGCTGGACATTTTTTTTCCACAGAGCTGAGCACATATACACTTTTAGAATTACAGAACGTGAATCATATTGAAGTTCCAAAGACTGGTTAACTGATTAGGCTACATTAGGCTACACAAGAACACCAATATTCAACATTTTTTTACACTTCTGTAATACATTACCTTCAACATTTTAGTGTCACATTCTGAATATTCTTTAAATATTAGTTTAAATATTACTACTTCAAGTAATCGCCTACGCCTATGGAATGCTATTTTAGGATTTTTTTGAGGGGGGGAATCGTTTCATTTTCTGAGCCAAATGGTCTTGCCTCCACGGGCCGGATCAAAGGCTTTGCCGAGCCGGACGTTTCCCACCCTTGCGCTAAAGCATTGGAATAACAATGGGAAAAGATGGGAAATGTGTTTCAGGTATCACGGATAATGATTCTCTGCTCTTGTGGTGGCTTGTTTATTTTTCTTGGCCCTGTTCAATAAAAACTTTAATTGAACCTAACATGATCATGTCTCTTTCAATGGGTTCTCTTTGATGTGTATACTGTCAAAGTGGCCTAGTACAAGGAGCGTCAATGATGTTTATTAAGTTGTCACTGATGTACCGCTGAAACTGATATGGTGGCGGCAGAAAAAATACCTTTATTAGGCTAGATGGAAAGCTGGCAATATTAGTAAGGCCTATCCCTTGTCAGAAGACTTTGACTATGCAAAGATGTTGTGAGTAATGTTTACTAATGTGATTAGGATCTTAGGAGCATTACTTAGACATTACCAACCTGCTGCATTAGGAGCATTAATTAAAGACATTACAAAGTATCATGCTGGGGTGCGTTTCTAGACACCGTCGTTGCTAACGTCGTCAGCAGTCTCCGTAGTTCTACCATTGAGTGAAGTTCAGTATAACGTCCAAGATTACGACGGAGGTAAGCAAAGACGCTTTGTAGAAACAACACCCTGTCCGGCATATTCTAAACGCCTGCTCCCTCCCGGTGGTGTGACGTCTATACTACAGCCAATCCAATTTCCCCATATGGGCCAGCGAACCCAAGGCGGTAATCTGCGACAAAGTCGCTGTCCTTTCAGCACCACAACGCTAGGTTAACGATGGTGAGCTACTGCAAAGCCCTTGTCTTGGACTGCAGAGAGAAAAATATATTTTGCTGCTCATTTTGCGTCGATTAATGAGTTTCTGTTTCACTACTGGCTGATTTATTCTGTCAGCTTTATAGATAGTTAAATAAACGTATATAAACATTTCATTTGCATAATGATACCGAAAAGATTTTAGACCTGTTGCTGTTCAACCAAGGATTCATAAGTGCTTCCTTTAGTCTAGGACATGTCAAAAACCTTTTTTTTCGTTATGAATAGCTTTCAGTTGGGAGTTATATGTCTTTACGCCTTGGCTTTTGGAAGGCTTGCTTATGGCCAGGCGGAAAAAGGCGAACGTTTTCTGTGCACCGCTATACCCATAGGGGCGGACAGTTGCCCCGTTCCACCGGAGACGTTACAGACCTCCTCAGCTCAAGAAGAAGAGCTACGGAACACCGTAATGCAGCTCCGTGAAACTATACTTCAGCAGAAGGAAACCATCGTAAACCAGCTTGGCACCATTAAGGAGTTGACATCTAAACTAACTCTTTGCGAGTCTGCTTCTGATGATTCCGGCTCCTGGCGGAAAAACAAGCAGGACACAATGGACGACGTTCCCCGGGATCCTAGTGACACCGTTTACAATCTGGGAAAGACCATGCAAACTCTTAAAGACCGCCTTGAAAATTTAGAGGTAGGCTGTTTCACACATTCACAACATCAGAGAGTAAACCTAATTTCTTGGGCTAATTTTAATTTCATCAGAAAGCAAAACCAACACCTTTCACCGGAAATGTTTGTGTAGATCTGTTTATTTTAGTGGTTTGGTGTAGGCGTCCTGGATTTGTGAGGATCATCCCGCTAAATCTGTCTATATCCATTCCTTCTGACCTCCCTTCCATGGCCTAGGTTACAAACCGGAAGTTTTCTATAAACTTTTGGTTAAAGGTCGGAATAAGCATTTGCATGTAAATAAGTAGGCTGAGTGGTTAATTTCAGTTCTCTGATTAGACTGTAGGCCAAAAATGACCTCATAACCTTCAAGTCTTCATCAGTGTGTTTGTCTGAGGCGTTGTTGTATTTATACTGTTGAAAAAGTGGAATAATTACATAATTTTAACACCCACCGATATGACGGTGCTAATAAAAAGAGAAATGAATGGGAAAGAGAATGATTATACATACTGTAAGTGTGTTTGATCTGTGCTAATTTGCCTCAAAAAAGTTCTCTCAATGACACCTCGGATGTCTCCTTCTCAAAGCAACAGCAAATGAGAGCCAATGTCTCGGGGGCCTTCTTCCCCAACGAACTGCGTGACCTGCTACAGCGTCGCCTGGGAGATCTAGAGAGTCAGCTCCTGAAGAAGGTGAACGAGCTGGAGGAGGAGAAGTCCCAGCTGTACAACGAGACGGCCACCCACCGCCAGCAGACCGAAAACACCCTGAGCGCTCTGATGAACCGGATCAAAGAGCTGGAGAAAGGTAGCCCTGCTGCCTGTCACTCTGCCCTTTAATTAAATGCCTGCTCAGTCATTCAACTCAGACACTCAACATAGCGGCCGTTTCATTCTCCTTACCTTCCAACCAAGACTTATTCACTCACACGCTCCTCTCACTTACTTATTTCCTCCTTTCCCTCCACTCACTCTTTCACTCACTCACTCACTCCTCTCAGTCACTCCCTTCACTCACTCACTCATTCACTGACTCACCCACTTGATTTATTTACTGTAGTTAGGTAGCCTCCCCACTCACTCACATTGGTCACACACATTATACAGTATTCACTCACATTCATTTTATTTGCACACCCCCCCACACAATCATCCTAAAACCCACTTTAGCACATATTAGCTCTTTTTACATGAGCTAATATGATTTACATGTTTTGTCCATTCCTGTCATTCACTCACTCATTCAGCCTCTCATCATTTTCACATTGTTTACTTCCTGTGGCTTCATTTGTTTTTACTCATCCCCCTTTCATTTTCACCCCTCTACCTTTTGACCCTATGGCCTCATTCACCTGTGCTGAGGTGTGAAAACAACAATTCTCACTCATTTCACCACAGGTAACAATGGCTTCCGCTCTCCGGAGAATTTCAAGCTGTCGCTCCCCCTGCGGACCAACTACCTGTTTGGGCGCGTGAAGAAGAGCTTGCCCGAGATGTACGCCTTCACCGTCTGCATGTGGCTCAAGTCCAGCTCCTCACCTGGCATCGGGACCCCTTTCTCTTACGGGGTCCCAGGACAGGCCAATGAGATCGTCCTCATTGAGTGGGGCAACAACCCTATTGAGCTCCTCATCAATGACAAGGTAGGTCAGCTTTTAGACGTAACAGAGGTTGCGACTGAAATGCTAGACTATACACTGCCCACAAAGTGACCTTAACTTAAATGAGCTACTTTTCAGATAAGATCTATAGGAACAGTAAGGTACAACAGAGACCTTTAAATGATGAGTTACAATTTCTGTATTTGGGATTCGGTACGACATCACTGTTTGTCTAATTTGCATAGAAGCATTTCCTCAAATGCTTCAGGTTAATCCTATTCCTGAATATGTCTGAGGACCTCACAGAGTAGGAATCCACTGCCTGTCTGGCCATACCCTCTCACTGCCGTGGCGAAGCCTGTGTACAACAGATTTCAAACAAATCTCCCTAGTGTTCCTGTCTATCCCTTGATCAAATAAGAGGCATATAAACGACCAGTTCTTTTGTTTTTGACACATTGTTCAAGAAAGGCTCTAATGATTTATTCTTCAAGTCCTTCATAATACTGTCTAACACATGCTCTTGACAAAGTTGTTGAAAAGAGAACGTTGTCACAAACACAACAGTATTATTTGGTGGCTTAGCCTGGCAGTGATCTGTAAGATATACGAAAACAGCAAGACACCTGCCTGTGGTGATCCACTAGATATTTCTGTAATTGCTCTGATGGGAGGCCGTTTAGTTGCAGCCTCTGGACGTCTTCTGTGCAAACTCTAAATCAATCATACCATGCCAAGATCCAAGCCAGGGCAGGAAATGAACTTACTCGCTGGAACATTGAACAATATCAAATTAGTGTGGCAGCAATCAATACACACTGTCTTGTGTGAACACTTTCAGGTGTTTAGTACAGGTTTCATAAAGTAGCACCGGTTTCCTTCGCTATGGGATACAAAATCAGATTTTTTGTTGTAATTCTAAAATCTTCATATCTAACAATTGGCCTCATTCACCAATTTCTTCTTAAGAGTTTGTTCTTCAGGTCTCATTTAAATGGTGTAAATCCTGTAATATTTTACATAGATGAAACAGAGCATTTTTCTGCTACAAACAAGTGGCTGTTCAAAGGTTTGAGTGAGAACGGTGAATGCAAAATCTAGAATCTGTTTGTGGGGTTTAAGAACAAATGTCTTGGTTGGTTGGTGGTCTGTTGGCGAATAAGGCCCAGTGTGTTCAATAGCCTTAAAAGTGTTGGTAATCATGCAGACATGAAAAAACAAACAGTTCTACCCAATATCTTTGACAAGCATTACAAGCTGTTACACAGAATCAATGTCACAAGCAACTGTTACTGGATATCATAACATCATGGCGCAAGTGAGAGTGGAGTTGAAAAAGGCTGTGATTCGGCTGGAGGCGTAAGGCTTGTCATCTTAAATGAATTGGTTGCTTGAATTGTCACCACAGTGTCACCACAGTGTGCTAAAATTCAATATCATAATGATCTTACACAAGCCTTGTCACAAAAGAAATCACAAAGGCAAACATGCACAGGAAATGCAGTCAATGAAACACAGAG
This sequence comes from Tenualosa thibaudeaui, assembly GCA_027481765.1. NCBI lineage: Eukaryota > Metazoa > Chordata > Actinopteri > Clupeiformes > Clupeidae > Tenualosa > Tenualosa thibaudeaui. The sequence continues at coordinate 13,041,778 of JAIFZK010000002.1, forward strand.
GCGAAGTGGAAGCTTCTGTTCAAAGGCACATCACTTCTAGTAGTCTCTTTTAGCCCACAGCATTCATCATTGTCACAGCTGGTGTCTCTCCCTAAAGATGAAAGAAAAAGAAAACTGCTCATTGTCAAAGGCTTTCAGAGGAAGCAGCTTACTGGAGTCACATATATCACAATGACCTTTTTTACAAACACACTGATTTTTGTACAGGATGTTTGGGATGACAAATTGTATCTGTATGTGTCCGAAACGTGCGGCATTGACATGGCATGTCCAAGAAGGCCAAGGTCACTTGTTTGTGCATTTGAATTGCAGTCCCATTTGAAATAGAACAGAATAGAATGGGCATAGTCTTTGTTCAATACATTAATGTTGAACATTTCAAATAATACATTAAAGAGAATGGGACACAACAGTACTGCTCAGTGAAGGAGGGCTATCCAGTGTATTTGCTGAAGAACCACAAAATATTTTGTGTTTCTATCAAATTCTATAATCCTATCAAATTCTTATCATGCACAATGTGATATACTTTGTCTTGAAATACTTGTTATGGTTCTCTCCACACTCTCTTTTGTTGATATCATACACACCCTCTCCTGACTGCAGGTGGCCCGGCTCCCCTTGTCACTGAATGATGGGAGGTGGCACCACATCTGCATCACCTGGACCACCAGAGACGGCCTGTGGGAGGCCTACCAGGATGGGCAAAGGGTGGGCACCGGAGAGAACCTGGCCCCCTGGCATCCCATCAAACCCGATGGAGTCATCATCCTGGGCCAAGAACAGGTGAGTGCCTCAGAGGTTCTCTTGCTTTGTCTTATGAGGCATGTTTCACTCTGTGAATGTTGAAAGATCCTGTTATTACCCGATGTGAGTTGGCTTGATGTAAGTTTGCAGGCACAAACACATAAATGGCTTCCAGTTATGGGAAAAAGGCAGTTCATATTTAGCCAGATTTCACTGAATAGGCAACATACTTATTGATTAGGTTTGTATTTGGAAAATGTTTTACATGTATGTACCCAAAGCTTGTTTCTGTGGTTGTGCATGTGTGATGTGAATCACATCAGGCAGTGGCAGACCCTCAAAAGTCTGATATGAAGCCAACCTTGAATACAATGCTATTCCCTTCAGTACAGCATTGTTGTAAGCATAGAATATGGTCCCTGAAAATACTGAAATATGATGCAGTAATTCTCACTATATATATATATATTGTTTTGCTGATGATGTGTGTAAACAAACTGAGAAATGGCTCTACAATTCAACACTGACACTGTATGCAAAGGTGACCTGCAAAGACGGCATTGACTTTACATTGTAATGAGCTTTACTAAGTGATCTTTGCTTAAGGTTACTCAGTCATAGGCTCTGATACCAAACCAAGTCGTCACGTGCTAATTGTTCTAGTTGTCAGCAGAGTTTCCAGCTGATTGAGATGGTGCATCTCATCACCTTTAAATTGCTGAGTTGAGTAGGCCTAGTAGCACCCATCGAGGAGAAGATTAAATATAGCCTGTTGTTGTTGTCTTAACGAGGCCTGTCGTTTATGGCCTCAACAGGACATCGTGGGCGGCCGCTTCGATGCCACGCAAGCCTTCGTGGGTGAGCTGAGCCACTTTAACATCTGGGACCGTGTGCTGCGGCCCCAGGATGTGCTCGGCATAGCCAACTGCACCAACTACATGCCGGGCAATGTGGTGGCCTGGGCCGACAATGACGTGGAGGTGTTTGGCGGAGCCACCAAAACCCCGGCCGAGCTGTGTGAAGATCGGCTCTTCAGTTCCTAGAGGGCAAAAACACACAGATAATAAATTGGGTGACTCATTATCCATATTATTATATGTATTGAGTTATGAAGCAAATATTTTTATGTTTCTATTGTTTATATGTCTGACTGGGGCTTTGGTAGGGCCTGAAGGACTGGCACAAACATGTTTGTTCTTTTGTTATTTACATTTAATTAATTGATTTAAGCTTAATTTCAACGTGTGCAAATACCCAAATGGAAATAGGCACAGGTGTATGTGCGTTCTTAATGTTCTTAATGTAGACCAAAAATAGTTGGGGGTCAGGTATCTCACAGGTTGTGGTGGCTGGTGGCGGATTTGTCACGGAACGTGTTGGCTTGTCTCATGGGTCAAAGGCTGACAGATTAGACAGGACAAGAATTAAAGTCATGACGGGCTTTTCTGAGGTAAGTACCCAGGGCTTAGTGTGAAAGAATGGTGAGAAATCAATTAAACAGAAACATAGCTAAGGCTAAAGTTGACACCAGAACACCAGCATGTATTTCCAGTCAAAACTGCACCTTTGTTTATTTTTGTTTGTTTGTTTGTTTTTGTTACTGATTTGTCAAAGTTGAATGTTTTGATGACAGATTTTAAGAGCTGACCTTTACCAGGCAACCCAATGAAGTATCACTTGAGCAGGAGTAGTTAGGAGTACGCTAGGGGTTGTGTTGTGTAGTTAACAAATCACTCCCTTACAATCTGTGCACTTGACAATGTATTAAGCAAATGTAGTGTACTGCTGAATGTTTCTTATGTTTCAATTCTCAAAGTCAATCTCACATAACCAGAATCCTCTCCGAATGAAACCCATAACAAGCACCTGTGTGGTGGCTCAGGGCTGATACATTATTATTCAGGGTTGGTGCCAATGGGGAAGAATGGTACCATTATACATTGTAAGCAGGTGAATGTGAAATAATGAGGATACTGAAAAGTCGAGCCTGATTACATATTTACTGTGTGGTCTTAGTGGCAGTGCTACCCCCTTCTCAAACATGGGAATGTTATAGCATTGTCTTCCCCGATCTTTGTTTTCTTTGTTACCTGCGTTGTATTTAGATTTTACACTTGATTTGAATTGTATTTCCTCTTAGTTTGTTAAGTTAGAGATTATCGGTAATTTGTGAGTCTCATGTTATGTGTTAATTCATTGAAATGCCTTCGAGACATTTAAGTGCCAAGGGTACTATTCCTGGGTGGAATTGATACAAAATAGTCTGGATCAGCCCATTTCTACAAAAGTATTTTCTTTTGTGTACAAAATGCTCCCTATGTATTTTACCTGTCTTAGTATGTTTTATCATATGTCCTGAAATGCTTTTGTGATTTGTGGCTAAAGTTGGTAAGTTTACCATTCACCTTTTGCATCTGAAATACACAAGAGTATCTCTCTTAAACGTCCCATCTACCCATATCATGCCTTTGCCAATGGCTGAAATTGTAAAATCTGAATAAAAATAAAACAAACTATTCATCTACCTTTTTCTGCTTCCCTCTTATGCTGTTACTGTTACTGTCAACAACACCACATTACATTTCTATAATGCTATCCAAGGCACTCAAAACACCTTACAGTGGAAGAGGGATCTCACCAGCCACCAATGTGTAGCAGCCACACTGTTGCACTTTGTGCAACTGCCCTAAATTGAAATTCATTTGTACAACTACACAAGCATGGTTTTCTTTTGATTTCATCCATACACTTAGGTCCACATGCATGCATACTCCACATGCAGTACATCCCCTGCTTGTGATGCCAGTCTCCATGCCCTCTGATCTGCCGTCTCTGTGAAAGGGGAGCATTTGCGAGCACAGCACAGGGACTTGCACCAGATCCACAGGGCTGAAGGCCTTCTTGAGCATCCGTAGAGACAGGTGGCATCCAGAGTATTAGCTGTGATTAGAGGATGAGGGCAGCTCAACACCACCCAAGGCCTACGTCACTGGCGTCGACGTTCAAAAGAGCAACGTGTCTTCTCTCCAGTCAGATGGCAACACAAGATCAAAGTTGCTTAGATCAAAATGGAATATGAATGACCAATGTGTGGGGCACTGGACTCAAAATCACCAACATGATGCTGGGTTGGTATTTTGACAGAACACAAACGGCACACTACCTGAAAACACCCAAACTACCCAAAACATTGAGAAACATAACAAAATGTTATGAAATTATGATATTTACAGATATTTCTAGTTTATCTCCATGACAAACATATTTCATAAACTGTAAAAACAGAATGTTTTTCACAAGCATGAAAACATTGAAAGGATAGCCAGAGTAAAAAGGTCACAACACCTGTTTGTTAGACTTTATTTTAGCATGCCAAGGAAGGACTTTTTGTCAGTGGAAGTGAGGGCCAGTCTCATATTCCCTTCAGAGGGAGGGAAGGAGAGAGAGAGAGGCATTACAGTCAAAAACATTTTCTGTCTCAATGTTTCAAGAGCAAGAATGCTGCACTGTAGAGATTCCAGTGTTGAGACAGGTTACCTGTAGCAACCCAAACACAGTTAATGAGCAATGTTGCAGATTTTAAACTGGCTACATAGCTGATTTAGCTGACAATTTAGTGTTGAACAGATTGCACTTCTGCCAACTATGGGGCTACTTATCTGACAGCTCCTAGGACAGAAGAGGTTGCTGTATTTCAGGTGATAACCTACTTGTGTCAGAGATAGAAAATTACACCCTATGGACAATAAATAAGTCTATAAAAGGCAACACATACAGGTAAAGCCAATACAATGGCCTCTTTCACAGGGACTCAACCTAAAAAAAACAATAGAGACAAGACCTTTATTTTCATGTGCAGACTGTTCCTCTCAATATGCTATATACTCTTATATAAAAGAAGGATTCTTACACATCACTAGTCTGGTAGTAAAAATACCCTTTCATTTTGGACATTCGGTAGTTAGATTTGATTGCTTTCTTGAGGTGTTTAAGTTTAAAAGGACTGGATCAGCCCCTGACTGATAGCTTGCCTTGACTGATAACATTCCAGCTCTGCATTCACAACTGCTACCTCTGTCCACTGATTGGACAGGTTAAAATGCCTCCTGAGACAATGAGCTCAATGCGATCCAGAGATGATAATCAAGTGGGAGCGCTAGGAAGACATGGCAAGCCTAACAAATCACTTAACTCTGAAAAAAATGAGTGACAAGTGGGCAATGTCAGATCTGATGAATAATGAAATGTCAAGAAATTCTGCCGCTGCTATTCGTGGCTGTGTGAGAAAGTAAACAGGAGTTGACGAAAAAGGGGCAAGGACATCAGTACGAACGAACCCACTCCAAGGGCACCATCCCTACTGTTGCCCAGTGTTGGTCATCATACATCCTCCTCATCCCACAAACACAATTCTGCTCTGTCTCCAGCCACCGCTCTTTCATCTCATCCTTAAGCATGCTCACGGCAAATGTCATCCATCCTCCTCATAAAGGTCAAACATGCTCGGGGAAGAGAAAAAAACAACAAAAAGTAGGCAAGTAAAGAGGGAGATTCACATACAAAACCTCTCGAGGAGAAAACAGACTCTTGAAAAACTAATTAGCAAGAGTCTATTCTTCCTGCTGCAACAAGGACAGCCTCAATGGGCTTCTCTCTGCACAAAATACACTCCCTCACAAAAGCCAGCTGTGGGTTTTTCAAGGCCAGACAGCATAATGCTTACAGCACCTTTGAGAAAGTACAGTGGAGGGTGTATGTAGGCTACAAGCTACAGTATACCACAGATTACCACAGACAGCATATAAAGATACAACCTTGCAATGTACCTTTACATGACCTCCGGTTCTCAATTCAATTCAAGTAATTTCAGTCAGCAAAAATATCCCATTACAGGAAAATTCACATTCATATAATAATAATAATTAATATTAATATTTGATGTGTCATGTAGATGGACCTAAAGGGGAGGACAAAGCAGATTCATTTGGTTCTAGGTCTTGTTCTGGTTCTTGGGTGATTTATTTCACATGAAGTCACTCTTCATCTACAAAGGCCCACTGAAACGTTACATAATGTAATATTAGTAGAATTACATATTGTGATTACTGTGACATGACATGGCTGCATGGTAGAAGAGGTCACTTATCTGAAATTCCCTGTAGAGGGTTTTCTGAGCCCCTCAGAGAACATTGGAAAAATGTAATTTTCAGCAAACCTGTAAACATCTCTGTTGTCAGAGGGCAGAGGTGACATGCTTGTTTATCTTAGACATGATTGTTTATTTGTTTTGCTTTGTGTGTTTGTTTGCATAATGGATGAGAATGGATGGAGTTGTACCCAGACTAATGCTAGATAGAGTAGCGTGTCGCTGGATCACTGAGGAGGGGATGGTCTTCATTCTTCTGTGAGGGTGGAGGAGAGGTAGCAGTCCTGTCTGTGGGCTTCATCTCCAGGCACGTGTAGGTGGAGACATCCGCAGACACCTAAAAAAACACAAAACAGGCTTGGCTGAGTACTCATATGTAGAATGTAGCTCATGTTGTCATGACTACTAGCTGTTTGTTTCCAATGTGTTATGTGTTAAAGTCTCTAATATGTTTTGTTGTCCATACGCAGACCACTTGAATACTGTGCATTTGAACTCTCATGCTGATGGAATATAGAACAGAATCCTTTTTGACCAAATATGAGTCTTTAAAAAGGGATATGAAATCCTTGAATGAACAGTACAAACAATCTACCTTTTGAAAATAGACCATAAAAAGAGACCTATCCTTCCAACACACCTCCCTTAAAAGCCATGTATACACTCTCAATGTTTGTTTACATTCTGATTAATCAATCACATCCAGTTGGATAGATCTTATCATACATTTGTTAGATGCCGAACATTTATTTTATTGTGATTATGGGTGTGAGGATCATTTCAAGTAAATCAGCAAAAACTACTTCAGAAAAGAATCCCACACACCTCCTTATGAAGCAAAGTTGGCTATTCAAATCCAATCAGCTGTGTAAAAACACAATATTTTTCTTTTTCTGTAGATAAATAACAGGGTTCAGGTCAAGATTGAAACAATTGTGTCCAATTTCCAAGCTGCTCCATGACCACAGGGGTATGATTTGATGCTGTTGAGCTAAATTATCAGCCTTCAGGCAAAAGTGTATTCATCTGCTGTTTCTTAACCTAAATTCATCTCAAAATAACCTGGAAAAAGAACACTCTCAGAAAATCACTCTCTTGATACCACATTCATTAACAAGAGGTTGCAAGGCCATTTCATCTCTGCCTTTCAGATAAAGATTGCCCCCTGCTGGCCAAAGCAACACACTGTCCCTTGCCAGTAACAGGAAATAATTGTATAACCTAAATATAATACATAAATATAATTTTCTATAACTTGTTGTGTAGTTGTGTACCTCTGGTTTCCTCTTGATGCCTCTTAGGTAACGTGGACAACACACAGAGACAGTGATGAGGACAAGAATGGCCATGATGACAAGGACACAAGGCAGGATAAAGAGCAGGTGACTGGTAGCTATAAAAAGCATATAAAATAGATATGCAGATTTCCAAAACATGATTAAAAGGGTTTAAATAGTGTATGGTCAATTTATTTAGTAAAAATATGGTAAATGTTTTCACTTTCGCACATCTAAATATAACCAACTTTCAGTTTTATGCAATTTCATGCATTAAAGGTAGGGTCTGGCACTGAAAGTGGGGCAACATTTTAATATCATAAGCAATGATTGATGTGGATACAGTATATGTGCAATGCTGATGACAACATATCTAGAATTATCTGTTATTTGCCATTAAAAAAGGATTTGCAGTTAGCATTACACATCAAAATGTTTTCTATTATGACAGCTAGGTTATTAGTCATTTGTACAACCTGAGACAAACTAGTAAGTACCCATTAGTAATGTGTATGTGTGATAACGTCACAAAAGAGACTTTGTATGCCTCATTTGGACTCCTGGAGTCACACAGTTCAATGTGTCTCTAATGACTTAATCACTGATTTCCTGCCACTCCACCTCCACCAGGTAAATACAAGAAACTAAGTAGGGACTCACGGTCACTTTGGACATGGATGCTGTATGTAGTCTGAAGCGTGCTGACGTCATTGTGAGCGCTGATCTCCAAACAGTGGGTGCCGGGAGAAGAGAATGTGAGGTTCAGCGTGAGACTGCCATCATAGAGCTCCTCAATGCTGCACTCAGTCACATGCGTGGAGAGGCAGTCAGTCCGGATCCACCAGCAAATCCATTTGGGAGGGCTGGCCACATGACAGGACAACACAAGGCTTAGATACAGTAGGAATCAAGCGTCTCTAAATATGTTGGCCAGAAGAACCGTAGCACAGAACAAAATATCACTGTTTTTCAATTATGGAAATGCATGGAAGCCACATTGTTGTTTTTTCAATTCACACTTCAAATTAATGTCATATTCTACTAGTTACTTGCTATGTTAGCAGTTGTCAAACAGGCATTTGTGAGTCAATAGATAGTCCATTTACAGTTGTTAAAAAACAAGAAAATTAGCCCACCTTCCACCCACGAGTATAGTCAGACTGATGTTTTGATCCACAAAATAATTTGATGGGCCACTCAGCTTGATGCTTCTGATGGTATCTGCATTGAAAACCAATTCACATTACTTTTTCTTGCTCCTGAATCACACCAAAGCAAATACAGTATGTATATACTGCACAAATAGGCTGAGAACAATTTCACTGCATGTTTTACACTCAGTCACCATATACATACGTGACAATAAAATTTCCTTGTATCCTTCCTACTTACCCAGAACCTGTATGACTCTGGAGAATTTTCCACTAATTCTTGAGTGTTTACCACTTGCCCCAACTCTCAATCTCAAAGTGTAGTTTCCAGGTACTTTGTAACTGTAGTGCACAAGTGGGTCTCGTCCAGTGACCAATTCCCTGTAAAGAATAAACGCATATCCACATCTGAATGGATGGCAACAGAGGCTATGCATCAAACTGTTACATCTGATATGAAAATAGCTCATACCCATTGCCCAGATCCCAGATGTATGTGAGCCTGGCAGCCTGGGGTGTATGCCAGGGTGGCACATACTCAAAAAGTACATCAGTTGGTAGGTCAGCAGCTAACACTCCATTGTTTCGCGAGAGGGTCAAACTGCCTTCCATCTGACGAAATATGAGCTTCCCAGTAATATTTGCCTCTGACGGACAGATGAACCAAACTGGTAATTAGATGCTTGTGTTAAATGTGTGTGTAAGAAAGATAATTTAATGTCTTACCTGAAGCATGGATCAATTGGTTGAGTTCATCTGCTGCTCCAAGAATGGCAGGAGAGACGATGAAGACCCCAAAGACCACAAAATGTTGAATTCTGAAGAGGAAAAGTGACTTTTGAATTTTGAGAGGCAAAACAAAAGTGAATGTAAAAACAAAAAGTTAGTGTTTTGGCCCACTTACCGACACATAAGACCTTTCTGTGGTGCATCATAGAGGGCACTGAAGAGCCTCTGGCGAGAAACACAGAAGTCTAAACCACACACCCCACAGGTGATTTCATGGTTTACTGCGGGCTTGAAATTATTTTCACGAGTTTGAGTCTATGCCGACCACAGGGCTAATGCAGGCCTAGGCCTAATTATGAGCTTATCATCAAGCTAGACACACGCTTCAAATCTCTGAAGAAAGTTATGTATGTAAACTATTCTTATTCATGTGCATTACAAAAGCACAACATAGTTGGAGGAGGAGGACTCGTAAACATGACATTAACATTGTGTAACAAATGCAATGTGCAAAATATATCGCAAGGTGGCGGTATTTCCAGGTTAATTGGTCTGTAGCTATGACAACATGTCAGAAACAACTCCAATTCCAGCATGGCGTTACCATCACTTTCTTAAAGATTTTAAAAACGTTAACCCAATATCATAAACTCCAATAAGAAGAAACAGTCATCTACATTTAGAAATGGATTTGACGAAGGGAATGTTGGTAATGTTAAAAAAACTCATCATTTGGCTTTCAAACTGGATTAACTATTATGAGCTCGGGTGTTTTAGCTCATCAGATAATGCATCTCAGGCTAGCTAATATGACAGTTTTACGGATAGAGAAATTAATTCGTCTACTAATTTGCACCTATTATTTTGGCAGGAGCCTCGTCCTCTGAAGGCCAGAATACTAATGTGGTAAGTTATAGTTTCTCCTTTGTCTTTCTTTCTGAATCCTGAGTTATTTAATCACTAACATTGTCTTTTCATCCTTTGTTTGTCTTTCTCTCAATAAAGGGCAGATGCAACTTTTAAGGACATGGAGGACATCAACAAAGCCACTGAGACAGAAGAACTGGAAAAGTTAAGACCCTTTATGAAATTTTCTAGAATAAGCATTATCACCTGTTGATAGGGATCTCTGCAAAGTCTTCCATCTGTCTCATAGGGTTCTGAGTTCAGTGTTTCGAATCGACTCGACAGATCCAAAGCAAAGAGTCCTGCTGGAGATGTACATAAATGCAGTGTTGTTCTGTAGAAGAAAGAAATTCAACAGGGAACAGACATCTACTCTGCTGTCCATATTTAAAAGAGTACATCTGGCCAATACTGGTAAGTTGTGTTATCTCTCCAGCTACATGTCTTTCTACATATGCGACAACAATTTTTTTGTTGTTCTAATAAAGCATATATTACCTTTTCCCCCAGACACACCCCTCAATAATGCAGATCAGTGTTTCAACTACTGCAGTGAACTTTTGCTGTGTCATTCTGTGCGGGTGTGTAGAATCTTTTCATGAAGAAATTCAACTGTGACAACTAATAATTCAATGTGCTTAGTGTTAAATCTCATTATACAGTTTTAGTTTTTTGCTTAAATACTACTCCAATGAAGTTTAACCCCAAATCCCCAGGAACCTCTTGTTTGTAGCTCTGCCTTAGCTTTGAACTTCTTTTTGCAGAGACCTCCTTTCAGTATTGGTCTCTACAACCTCAATGAGATGACTGACATCCTTAAGTACTTCACAGACACTTATATGAGACATTATGCCTTGTATAAATACATCTTCACACCACAGGTACTCTTTCCCCACACTCTTATATTTCATGTCATGATCTGCCATGATTGGCTGAGTCACTCTCTCTGTTGCAGATGTTTTTAGACCTTTCTCTAACTTACACTGGACCATCGGGTGACATAGAGGACGCGCAAGAGTCTCCAGGTATAAGAAATTAAAGTTTCCTCATCAAGAAGTCTTGACTGTGTTTTCTATGACTAGTCTGGTGTTTGGACACTGTCTGTGTTGCAGCTAAAGAGAATCTGAAGAGGGAGAGTGACACTAGTGGGGAGAGTGCTGAGGAGAATGAGAGGGGTGGAGATGACAAGAACACACCTGGCACAAACAGCACACCGCCTACCCATGAAAAACGAAAAGACATGAGCACAGAACCCATCCTGGACAAATCAGGTGATTAACCAAAACCCAAATCCTGCACCCTCAAAGACTTGAACTGGCATGAATGAACTTTATGCTTGTTGAGAATTTGAAGGTTTAAGGCCTTGGGTAGGGAGGACACTAGCATTCAGCCTATGATATGATTTACTTGATGCTTGATGACTGTTTCCTTTTGTTGGCGTTGCTGTTGAGATGTATCTTTATTTGACCTATTTGATCATGTTTTTGCTTATCATGAGAAGCTGAGGAGATTGTTGTTGAGCTGAGCTCGATGTTAAGCTTGTCCCTGTTTAAGGTGCCGCCAAAAAGGTCGAGCTTCAGAGTCTGGTTCAGCAGGAGGTGAAACTGGAGATGCAACGTCTGAGCGGCCATCTTGAGCAGCGCCTGAAGGAGAGCACGGAACAGCTCAACACCATTCTTAGCTCCCTGGAGACAAACCTCCAACCCAAAAAGTGATACATGTCCATTGTCAAGATGTTACTTCAGCCTTAAAGAGTCTCTCCCTCAACTGAATTTGTTTTATAGGTATACTTTAGTGTCAGCCACACTTTCAAAATGAATCACCACACAGAAACAGTGAAAGTTTAGGAGATTGTTATATGTATTTGTTCACCTTTAAAACCATGTTACATGTTGAATGTAATATTATATTTTGTGACCAAGCCATTAATAGGCGTCTTTTATAAAGAGAAAACAACTCTATTCTTAATGCGTCCTGATTTCTCAAATACAACTCAAGTGACAAAAACTTACTAAGTGCTATTACTCATACAGTGACATTCAGTTTGGTTTGTAAAAATGTATTGTTCTTGGGCGAACATTTTAAAATGATGAATTTCAAATTAGGCTACAGTTTTTCCAGGCCAAAATAATTAAGCAGACTAGGTGTTTAATAGAAATAAGTTCACCTACTCTCTGAGCCTAGATAATACAGCAATCACTAAATCGATAAACAAAAATGTAGGTTGTAGATTTACACTTTTTAGATTGATAATTTACTCTAGTTAAACATTTTAAATTAGCAATATTAATATAACAGACTTGATAAAATCCTAATACAAAGTTTAAATTTCACAGTGTATACTATATGAGAACAATAGTTTTTTTGGAAGGAAAAAAGGAATATTTTAGTAGTAGCGAAATAAAAATGACGAAGTGCATTGATTAAGCCATTCCCACTATTTAACTCCTTTCAAACAACAGTAATGTCTTTTCAGGCTGAAGTCATGGTTGGTTTTCAGAAGTTCATAAATAGCATTGTGTTAGAATAGCATTTAATATTTCTATCTAAGCACAATGCTTGTGGTCAGCAGCTCCTTGATCATTTCAACTCGCCATCACTATGCCGTGCTTCCCATAAAATAAACTTACACACACACGCTCTCTCTCACACACACACACACACTCGTGCACCACAAGACTAATATGCATACATTTTTCATGTTAAACAGCACTGTAAAACACTGAGGTCATCAGTCGTCTGTCGAACCTGGCCACTGGATATATGATATCTGAGGTATCTCTATGTTAGTGGGACATGGGGTGGGATTTTAAGCCCATTTCGATCTGCTCTCAGGTACTCTCAGTGGTGTGAAGTAGCTGGAAGGGAATGGGTCTGACTACAGCATTAAAATGAATGACTTGTGCGTTCCTACAGGACGCAACATGTTCAGACAGTAAAATCAAGGTCATCAAGGACTGCATTGTAATGTTTAAACATCAAGATCCCAGTACTGGTTTGTGCTTAACCACATGACAAAAATGTTTTAGACTTGGATCCCTTTCACAGATGGAATGAAACTTCTGATGTAGACATTCTTATAAAGGTTAAAATCAGGAGGGAAAACATAGGTAGGCCAGATAAATCCTTCCCATTATAAGTGAATTAATGGTGACTAAATGGTCATCAGTGAAAAGCTTGGGAAATTATGCAGGAATCAACTCTGAATCTCTATGGATTGCAATTCAAGCACACGACAGAAGTAGTCCACCTTAAACCCGGGAAGATATAGTGCATGGGGTCTTTTCAAAAGAGGCACTCTTGAGGTAACATTTCAGTATCAATAGCCTCTCACATTAATCACCTCACTTCTGGAAATCTCCATCTCTGCTTAGTTGGCTTGTAAAGTGCAACGTTGCAATGAAACCTCACCACTGCTCCCTAGGTTGGCAGGGTGGCTACTCCTGAATTGACTCCAAACTACACCTAAAAACACTTAGTCTACATTAACAAACAACACCAATAATGACCTGATAATAAAAACATTAAGGACATGACAAAAAAAATATTAAAAAATACAGTATTGTGCATGGGATTGGTATTGGGGTGGGGAAATTGGTAGGACTGTAACCTTTAACTTTTGCTCTTTCAATTTTCAAAGTCTTCGAGCCCGATCAGGACGATCTTTGCGGTGTTCTGGAAAAGTGCGGCACGGTTCTGTTGCTCGCCTTTCTTCACCCAGTGGCCGTAGATGCGGAAGGCGCAGCCGTCGATGAGCTTACGGATGCCCCGCAGCGAGTAGGGGTCCCTGGCCAGCAGGTCACGCGTCACAGGCCTGCTACGCACATAGCGGAAGTGGATGCGAATGCAGGCCAGCGCGGTCAGGATCAGAACCTGGAGACACATGAGGGACACAGTACAATAGTCTTATAAGGTGCATACCTGACCACAGTGGCCTATACTACACTCTTGTAGCACTACCATATGCCAACTTTACTAGCTATACCAACACCATAGTGCGACATTATAAAACAACAGTCTTTCACAGTAAGAAGAGGTCAAATAGTTGAAGACCTCAGGCCTCACCCAGTTCTTTTAGTGTAATCTCAAGATTACTATACTCTACCATAGATTTATTAGCTCTGCTTCATTCCACTATGCACACTGATATCTGTAATCATCCAACAGCTGTCCTCTGTGAGTGTTCTTGAGTCTGTGTGCTTATATGCCTTTGTTGTATAACTGGACACCTTCATTTCCTTCAGCATAAATATAGTATATTTACCTTCTATCGATCTAAAATCAGAGAATTTTAGAAAGAATATCGAAAGAAACATCCCAGTTCTTTGCAATCTAAAGATGACATATTGCATCCAATTCCATCATGTTCCACACACCAGCCAATTTCCCTGTTTTAATTACTCTCCCACTGCCCCCCCCCCTCTCTCTCTCTCAAAAACACACACACACACACACACACACACACACACAAAAATGGGAACTCACCCTGAAGGTTTTCCTTGGGCTGAAGAGCCGCACATCCTTCTGGTACTGGCGAAAGAATGGATGAGCCAATGCCTGCTCTGCTGTCAGACGATGTATGGGCTCCACCACCAGAAGCCTTGTGATCTTGGAGGGGGAAAAAAAAAAATCAATAAGCAAATCAGTACTTTCCATAAGCCTCTCTGTGCTGTCTGGTCATTGACAGGCAGTTCAGCAGGAGAGAATTAAGATGGGATAGTATGAAAACAAGAAAAAAAATGCAATATAAACTGTAGTACACCACCTATACTCGTTTATAACTGCCTGTCATATAAGCATGTCTCTTCGTAGCTGCAGTCAAATTGAAAAAGAATCGTATTACAGGCCCTAATGGGCAATGTGCAAAGTCTTAAGTCTCAAAACCTTGGTAAGACAAGATGGCCTTACAAGACTGACCTATCAGCTATATTTAACAGGATTTAAACACTTTTTTAAATTAAAACGTTTAGAAGATCCCTTCATTAGAAGAGCTTGGAAGCTGCCATTGTGTTTTCGTCTTAATGCTTTCTGGGTAAAAAGTGACATCACCTGGATGATAATGGTTGAATTCTAGATCAAGCACCCTGGTTCGGAACTATCTTGCTCTCCTTGGGGACTGGCTGATCTTTCTCAGCACTCTGTGAAAGCACCCAACTCCTATGCCAAATTCTTACCAGGTCCTTCACAGTATCAGAGCGGTCATCCCACTCAGGTGATGTAAACTGATAGCGGCCTTCCATGATCATCCGCAGCATCAGCATCTGCTTGCGGTGCCAGAAGGGCGGGGAGCCTGCCAGCAGAGTGAACAGGATCACTCCACAAGCCCACCTGGTGGAAAAACAAAACCAAACGTACCATTGTGGTCACTCTGTCCACATATGTACAGCATTTTACATGTGTGCTGAGATTTCAAAGCCAAAGGCTGAAAATAATTCATGTTACATTATTACTAAGGCAAATTCAAGATTAGACTTCAAGCCAAAACACCAACATGACTAACTCACAGGTCAACCTCCCTTCCATAGCCTGGATGGGTTTCATCCATGGAACATTTCAGGATTTCAGGGGCAAGGTAACCAGGTGTCCCACAGAGCTCTGATAAAAAGAGTGAAAATGTCACTTTAAGCTGCTGTAAATATGAACCCCAGCAAGGGGCAAAACTATTTAAAATGGCTGCACTTGAGACCTTGTGACTGCCTAACGCACAGTTAATGCCAGTCGTGTCATCATCTGTTCCACTAACCTCTCAGCTGCTTTGTGGGCTGTAGCTGCACTGAGAAACCAAAGTCAGAGAGTTTAATTTGCCCGTGGTCATCCAGGAGGATGTTCTCTGGTTTCAAATCTCGGTGGACGATGTTGAGGGAGTGGAGATACTGCACAGCCTCCAGGAGGGCACGCATCATACTCCTGAAACATGAGGAAAACCTGCCTGGGTGGGTGCTGACCACTGGACATACTAAATTGTGTCTATGATTCAAATGGTAACCCTGTGTCTTCAAAAGGATGAATAATTACTAAGCAATACCTGAACTATCCAAACTTTTCCATGCAACTTCTACAGCAAGGCCCAAACGGATCTTACCTGGTTTCTTTCTCACTAAGGGTCACCTTTTCCGTAAGATAATCAAATAGCTCTCCTCTTCTCATACTGTGAAAAGGTTAAGTCCACATTAAGTGACATTCTATGAGTGATCAAAGTTAAAACTTACAAAAATGGAGATGCTCGACACTGGCGTTTTATAGTGAAGTATAAATCATACTCACAGGTCAAATACCAAAAATATGAAAGTTGCCGATTCATAGGAATCAATCAGGGTAACTGTGTGACAGAGGACAATTCTTAGCATTAACTGAAAGATAATCAATCATAGCGCAAATTTAACACTGGAGGGTTCATATGCCAGGTGCACTTACTGATAGAGGGGTGACCCTTGATTATATTGAGAATGTGGATCTCTTTCAGCGTGGAGTTTTTCACCTCTTCAAGCTGTTGTTCGGTCATCTTCTCAGCTGTTATCTCAATGATTTTCACCGCCAGCTCCTGACCTGTTTGCTTGTGGATGCATCGACGCACCACACTGCTGACACCCCTGAAAATGATTTTGCCATTTTTTTGTAAACATCACACACAAGACGTTTCTTAGATATTTGAACTTCTGACATTAAAGAGCCAAGACAAACACTGATCTAGAAAAAAGGGGATTGGGGTTGAGTTAAAGCGGTTTTAAGTGGTCCAATCAGGTAAAAATACATATTAAAACGCGTACTAACCTGCCGATCACCTCCTTGGGATCATATTTCTGATAAAACTCCTTCGCTCCTGCCCAGTCTGGTAGTTCGTCACCAATCACGATATCACGGGTCATGTTAGTGGTCTAAGTTTGAGAAGATGTAAACCACATGACATTAATACACCTGATCGTATTTTACACTTCGGTTCTTCTCTGGCACATGGGCACTCCAAGTGATAAGTTCACACTGAGCTAGCGTAGACGAAGGAAGAACTGTCAATTTCACTCGAGACACGTCCACCACGTAGGGCGTTATTTTGCAACACAATTTAAGTCCAAAATGCATGTTTGACATCCGTTTAGAGATAAGAAGAAGGTATGCTGTTTGCTTAATCAATGTCTGACTTACTCTGATGGATGTAATGTACCTTGAAAGACACAGCGGCCTTGCGCAAAGCAGCTAACAAACTAGCTAGGACAGCTAGTTCCGATAACCAACATTCATATTTGCAACTTAGCAAAGCAAACTGTTTGCACTTATATTACCGCCAACAATACCACAAAACAGACATAGCTTTTAAAATTGTGAAGACAGGCATATTTCAGTCTTGGTAATCCAAGACTAGCCATACAAGAACAGGACGTTCGCTCATCTGGTCACTAGTAAACACGACAAGACCTGTTCCTCTTTTGCATTTTAGGAAGTTCAGTGCATTGCTGCCATCATGAGGATTGGATGAGATCGAACACAATTGTGTCCTGCCTGTTGTACATAGTGTGTATGCACTGTATGTATGTGTTCTGTATAATTGTTTGTTTGTGTGTGCGTGTGGAAGAGCAGTAATGGGGGTGGGGGCGGGCATGATTTAGTGAGTATTTTGGACATATGCACTTGAGTAAGTGGTCGTTAGGATGGCCTTAGGACACACTTAAACGGGAGTCTTTTTTTTTCCAAGGACACCCTCATAATAATAACAACAGATTAAGCTACCACCATATTGATGAGATACCACGAAAGAGTATATTCTAAATACTTACTTAAACTTATTCTAAATACTTTGGACTAATTTTCACAGCAACAAAAATGTTAACAGCTTATGTTTAACAGTCATGAAAATCCTTTAAAAATCACAGTGGACTTTTTTGATTGACATTAGGTGCCTGTCCTAAGATTATATTGGCCTACATATCAATAGTGTATGGGAGTTTTATTTGTGAAAAAGGTTCCATCAATGAGTTTTAAACATTATGTCTAAGTTTTTAGTTTTTTCACAGAACCCCTTTCCCAAGGGTTCCCAAGCCCCACTGTAAAAAAAAACAGAAAACACGCTTCACCATTCAGCTGCTGAGAACTCAGTCTTGTTGCACCAGTTTCACAGTGTTGTAACTCTCAAGTGACGGGTAGCATTTTAGGTAGCCTCAGACAAAAAGGTATGGTATACCTTCATCAACCTGGGTTACACAGGTTTGTCACTTAATCTACGCACTATTTATTTGTACCTCCATGACAAAAAATCATTTTCACATAATGACGAGCTAAGGTGTGACTGAGAAGTGTGGAAAATAAAACAAACACATCAAGAGCAAACCATTTAATTCATGGTTGAAAATAAAAACATTTTATTAATCAATAAAAGAACAATCCCAGATTGCCAGCAAATTGATCAAAAGGAAACCAAATAAAAGTAAACTGTACAACTAAATCCAAAGCAAAGGTAAGAGGGCTTTGTGATACACACTTCTAGAACACAAACACACACACAGACAGACAGGCAGAGAAACACAGACACAGTCTCTCTCTCGCTCACGCTCTCTCACACTCTCTCACACTCACACACGGGCACTCACACCGCAAACATGTAAGGAAAACATAAAAATATTTACAGAACATGACAAACATAAGTTCTCAGGGAACACTGACAACATAAACAAACAGGGCTTTGGAGTATGTAGCTATGCAAGTACAAGTGCCGCCTAATTAAACCCCCCCTCCATTTTTTTCCCCAAAATAATGCTTCACATCATCAAACCCACTTCTAAACACATCCTAGAGATTTTACTTCCCTCCCAACCCACCCACCCACCCACCCACCCGTTTGAAAGCTGCAATTTTTTCTACAATACTATTTGAGTCAATCTCTTTTTTTCTTTCATTTTGAGATTAAAAAAAAAAAAGTTGTTTAAATTTTTTTAACATTATTCTTGCATATTTATTTTAAATGGCATCAGACACACATTAAGGTATGCTGCATGGCTCCTTCTGTGGGTAGTGAGAGTGCAAGGGCTACACAGACTAATAAGGTAAAGGTGAGAACCAACACTTTTAGCAGATTAGACATTCATATCAGTGCTATTTTGTACATCTTAGTTCCCCAGGACTCCATCGAGAGTGTGAATAATGAAGGATAACAGACCCTACCGGCCTTGGGGAGAAATCAAATTGCTGCAGCTAACAAGCATCACCCAAAAGGGTACATGCAAGCTTTCATCAAGCTGGCGTTTTTTGACCCCCCCCTACCTCACCAACAAGCACAGGAAAACAAAGATTGTAGTGTTCTGGTGAGAGATACAAGTGCTCCCGAAATGCAAGTGTGCTTGTAATAAAAACAAAGGCAATAGGAGACACGTGAGTTTGTTTTCGTCGCGCATCACTCAATACCGGCTGAGACAGAAAAGCATCAAGCGACAGAGAGCGGAGTTCTGAAAGAAACTGATGACTGCATGTAAACTAAAAATCTGTCAGAGAGTGCTACGTGTATTCGAATGAAGAAGTCACACTTTCACCATTCTTAAGTCCATCCTCAGTCCTTCAAACTGTATAATTAAGTGAGCTTTCCCAACTAGATGCGACTGCTCCAACGAGCTAAAATTGTCCAATGTGTATGCATGTTTCCATGTATATGTGTGTGTGTGTGTGTGTGTGTGTGTGTGTGAATGTGAATGTATAATATGTATGTGTCCATGGTGCCTTTGGGCACAGTGACGTGTGAGTGTGCAGTCCTCTACACTATTGAGGAGCGCTGAAAAAGAAAAACCATTACTGTTAAAGACGCAGCAGATTCCAAGTCAGCCAGATCGGCGCAGATGCTAAGCCTGTACAGTGAGTCCTTGGGGTCCATCCCAAGCACAGAGTGTCTGTCTGTCTATCTGATTGTGTATGTTTGTGTGTGTGGTGTGTGTTGACTTGCGCAAAAGGACCCCTTATCACATCGTGTGACCTTCTGTGAGAACAGCCACCCTCAGCTGACATGTGTGAGTGAGAGATGAACAAAATGCTTCTCAAAAAGAGCTGTTCTTTCTGCTAGAGAGTGCCAGCAGAACGCCAGACTAGCCCGCCCGAGCCATTTGGTTCAGGAGAGGTCCACCAGCAGATGCAATGTGACCGTGGAGGCTTGCCAGGAAGCCATTGGTGGCAGAGCAGACGACGCTCCAGGAAGATAAGACTTCTTGGTGCTGGCGAGCGATATACATGTGGCTTCGCAGCGCGCACAGGGCCATAGAATACACAAGCTGATTAATCTGTGTGTATGCATTTTTTTTTCTCATTTTTTTCTTTTTTAAACAGTCCATCACTGACATCAACTTTCGAAAAGAAAATACTGGGCCCTGATCAAGGCTGAGATCCTAACAAAACTGTCCTTCTCCCATCCATCCATCCATCCCCCATTGTGCGTTCCTCTGTCTCAGTTCCTGGTTGAACCTTGAATCTCTACAAGGAGGAGTCTACACACACACCCTGTCGATATGCTGTCCAGTGGTGAAAGAGGAAGAAAGTATCCGGTTGAAGTGCACGCCCACCTGACTGGAGGAGGTGCACCAAGTGTCCAGCGAGTGGGGGTTGGGTTTCGAGACAGAGGAGGTCCACCACAAGCAGTACAACCTTAGGGTTTCTGGGCATGACATGTATAATGCAAGTGTCCCCATTTTTCTAGGCTCGGTCTTCCACCCAGCCCCAGCCCCGATCGCATCTTTTCTTCAACATCCAACTTCCAAGATCCATCCATCACCCATCATCTCTATGGGGGTAAACCTCGAAAAAGAATTCAATCACCTCAACTGGAACCGTTCAGCAACTAGCGGGGATCCAAAAGGCTGAATACCCCCTTTCATACCTTGACAAAAGATTCTAACGATGCATCTACACTGTCTAACAACATCTCTGCATACAACAGAGGCCTTCCTTGTTGTCATTGGCTAAAAGTTCTCCTGGAATAGATCAATCTCTTTCCTTCCTTTCTCATTCTTTCGTCTGTGTGATTAAAAATGGCCCTCCATGTTTATTTCAGGTAGGTCCTGAAAGGGTTTGGCCTGCACAGGATTGGTTACCAAGAAGATTTGGCTAGTACTCAGTGACTATGCATTTCTTTGCCATCTCTTTTTTTCCCCCATAAAAAAAAAAAAAAAAAAAAAAAAGTCGAAAAACATGAGAACCAGCACTCAAAGCACTTCTTCCTCAATGCAGAGTTTCAGGAAACAAAGGAAAGGAAAAAACTAATGCAGGAAGAGTCATGAACGTCACTAATTCTTTTTCTTTCTCCTCTCCAGAATCCCCTCAAAGAACAACAAAAAAAGATAGACACTTCTCTTGCCTTGTTAAAAAACCTTGATTTTTTGTGAATGTTTTGTTTTTTTTTCTTTTACGTTTTTCGCAAAAAAAAGGAAAAAAAGGCAGCGACTTCCCATCTGACTAACTCGCTCCCCCTCTTCATTTCTTCTTGTCCTTCTGCTTCTTGTCAGGCTTGCGGCTCTGCTCATCAGCAGTGGCCAGGCTGCGTGGAACGACGAGCATGCTGCCGTCCGGGCCATACTGAAGCGCGTACTCGCTGGCTGGGTACGGCCGCCCGTGCTCGTCCCGTAGCTGGGAGAACACTTCCTGGTAGAGGCTCTGCACTTTGAGCTTCATCTGGCGAATGGATCGCAGGAACTCCATCTTCTCCTTGAGCAGACGCGCCTTGTCGCGGCGTAGGTCCTGCACACCCTGCTCCAGGTTGAGGATGGTGTCCAGCTTGCGCTTGCGGCAGTTCTGGGCAGCCATCTTGTTCTTGCCGCGCCGGCGGATGTCGCGGATGAGTGCCAGTTGCGCCTCGCTCAGATGGTGCTTTGCCAGGAGCTCGTTGAACTCCTCCACAGGCAGGTTAATGATCTTGTCGTTGGAGAAGGGGATCTTCATGGCGCGGGCGCGGCGCTCGTCACGGCTCGAGTGCTTGTCGAGGAAGTCACGCGTCGGCTGGAGCTTGGATTGGTGGTGGTGGTTGTTGTGGTGGTGGTGGTGGTGTGGGGGGAGCGCCTTGTCTCGGCCTGCCTTCTTGCTGGTGGACAGCGGCAAGGGGTGGTCAGGGTAGGAGGAGCCCAGTGGGAGGTTGTATGTGTGGTTGTGATTGACGTTGTCAAGCTGGGGAAGGCTGCCGAACTGCGACGGGTCCTGGTAGCTCATGCGGCACAGCTTGCTGTACTCGGGCTGGTAGCCGCCCACGGCACCCTCTTCCATCTCGGCGGCAGCTGCCTCCGAGTCAGTGCTGTAGCCCACCGCGCCCTCCTCGGAAAAGGTGGCCGATGTGGACGAGGAGGAGGCTGCCGACGAGCACGAGGTCTCAGAGTTGCTTGGCGACGCCGGGCTGTGGCTGGAGTCCAGCGAGAGGCCCGAGTCAGAGTCCAGCTCGTCCTCTAGCTGGGATGCCTGGGCCTGGCTGAAGCCCTCCTCCATGGCCAGGTCCAGAAGGCTGATCTCATCCAGCATGGACTCCTCCAGGAGGCTGCTGAAGGGGTCGGCCAGAGCGTGGGTGGACGTCAGGTTGGCAGTGCCGTTGAGTGGTGGTGGCGCGAAGAGACCCGTTAAGTTGGTGGCTCCGAAGGTGGAGTTGACGTTGGAGGAGTTGCTGGAGGACAGCCGGAGAAGCGCAGGGGGCCTGATTGTTCCCGCGGGGTCCAGGTCAGGGCTGAAGAGAGCCGGGAAGTCCTGGCTGCAGCTGGGGAGGGACGCCTGGTGGAGGCTGACGTCTTGGTTGATGAGGTTGGAGCGCGAAGGGTCATAAGCGCCCATGGAGCCTGATCTGCTATCGCTACTGCCCACAGAAGCCTGGCTGCTACTGTAGGAGCCCTCAGCCGTGCTGTTCACTTCCATGTCCTTCACAGAGACAGAGACAGAGAGAGAGAGAGAGAGAGAGAGAGACAGAGAGAGAGACAGAGAGAGAAACAGAAAGAGAAAAAACAAATCAGGTTACCCAACGCTAATGTAATGCCACCATTCCCTCAACAGTTCTCACATCTGGTCTCACAGACACAGTGACCTTGTACTTTGACCTCTGACATCTAAAATCAGGCAGAGCAATGCTAACACAACTGAGTAACATAACCAAAAGCTAATCACAAGCCGTGTGGTGGCCAAACTGGTGCAAAATGGCTGCCGTACATCACCATGGTGGGTTCTTCACACTGGAGTGGTTGAGGTGAGGAGGTTGAGGATGCTTGGTTTTTGTTAATGAGTACAAAGATACAAGAGAATGTAAGGAAATGTAACTGTGTGTAATGTAATCACATGCATATAGTTACTTGGTGTAAGAAATGCAGTAAAACTGTATCTGCGTCAGTCCATACTGTGCATAAATTAGGGAGGTTGGTCAGGTTTGGGCAGGGCAAGAGAGGTTGGGGAGGGGGGGAGGGTGGCTGTCAGGTGAATAGCACTTTGGGTTAAAAGTGAGAAATGGGACTAAAGTGCACAGAATGGAAAGGGAGGGGGCTTTATTTCTGGTTTGTTTTTGTTTTTTTATATTTGATGTGTATGGCTACTGAACGGACCTGCAGTTCCATAATGGCCATGATGTCCTGCCACTGCTGCTCCAGGTCCAGCTGTGGCTCAGCCTGAGGGAGAACTGGAAGCAAGGCTAGGCCCTGAGAGGTGGAGGGGGCCTCCTCGCCCGTCTCGCCCAGCTCCGAGGGGCCAGCTGCATTCTGGAACTAGAGGAGAGGCAGGAAGAAAGGAGGAAAGATTTACTGCATGACGCCATCAAGGGATATACACCTCATTTGGAAAACGTCTGTTCCTCGCTCACTACTTAAAATTAGCTCTAGATTAGCTCTAAGCATCTCGGTAGTAGTGGTGATGTTTTTGCAATCTCACACAGGGGCAATCTTTTCATATTGTTATTATTATTATTCTTATTCTTATTATCATCTTGTACTGCACACTTTCTAATGCCCCGTTGGTCTATGAGGAGTTTACCTCAGACTCTTCTCCGAACGGGAAGGTGGCCTCCAGAAGTCTGAGGCACTCCTGGAGGGACAGAGAGGTCTGAGCGCCAAGGCTGGGGAGCTGAGAGGAGCAGATAACCCAGGTCAGGTCAGCGCGCCTCAGCAAGATCAAATACACATCAGATTTGTGTATCTCTCGCCCACTCTGCTTCTCACCGGTGTTTAAGACAGCTGCTTTGTCCTTATACTAAATAGGCTACTGCAGTGTTGTGCCTTACAGTTATGGGCAGTGCACCATACTATGAAATGTAATCCACTGCAGTCAGATGGCTGCCCCACCCAGACATACATACACTGCAGTACTGTCTACTCTTAAGTATATGCCATTGCTCCAGATGGTGCGGCGGTGTACGTGCGTTTTTATGGGGGGGTGCATCCATACCTGGTCAGGTATGCTCTCGCCAGTCTCCCCGTCTACGGGAGCCAATGGCTGGTCCTCGCCCAGGTTGAGGCCGTTCCTCCAGCTCTCGGCCAGCTCCTCGCTGCTGCCACCAC
Source organism: Tenualosa thibaudeaui (assembly GCA_027481765.1). Classification (NCBI taxonomy): domain Eukaryota; kingdom Metazoa; phylum Chordata; class Actinopteri; order Clupeiformes; family Clupeidae; genus Tenualosa; species Tenualosa thibaudeaui. The sequence continues at coordinate 13,066,208 of JAIFZK010000002.1, forward strand.
CACCGCCGTCGCTGCTGCTGCTGCTGCTGCTGCTGCTTCTGCGGTGCTTCTCGTCCTCTTTGAGCTTCTCCGCCTCGCTCTCCTTCAGCCGGCTGCTGTAGTTGAATACCTCCCGCCCCGCGCCAAGGTCAATGTCTTGCCTCCACAGGATGTCGATTAGGTCAATGTCCTGTGAACGCATGTGTACAACACAAATAAACGCATGAATTGAAACGAATGAATGAATGCATGGATGAAAGCATGCATAAGCCACACCCACATGTGGAACCATTTCCTGATCCATGTCACAAATAGCAGATAGCAGGTATCTTAGTAGGTTATCATCACAAAGGACAGTCTGTCCTTGACTAACGACTACCTTTAAAAGGCGTGACTATTGATTGCTCATGGGATCATCAACAGAAACAAAGCCCAGCAGCAGTCATGTCTCTTAAGCCATGCTATGAACAGCCTACCAGATTACATTCCATGGAGTCACTAAGAAAACTACTGCAAGTGAGAGGATCAGAGTTTCCCCTCTATCTAATCAGCCAACAAGACAATAGATTTATAATGACTTGGTGTACAGGAAAGGCATTTCACATGACCACATTTCCTGAAACCTGACCCATTGACCTTGACACTCTTAATTCATTGCACACTTAACCACAACAAAATTACAAAGATGTCTTAGTCAACTAATAAGTGGACAGAAACAATGTCAGTAGATGAGGTGGTGGTGGTATGGATGCGGTGTGGTGTGGTGTGCCATACCTCCTTGGTGAGGTCATCATTGTTGTCCCGGTCACCGGGCTGCTCCTGGCCATCCTCTGGGGCCACCGCTCCCAGGCTGTCCTCTCCGCCGTGGCTATAGGTGGACTCAGACGCTGCGCTGCCCCCCCTCATGGTGGAGGCCTCTGGGTTGTTCACATCCTCCAGGCCCCCGCCATTGTCCAGGGTGATGCTGGGGCTCGACTGGCCGGCAGCCGACACCACCGTCTCCGGGTCACGGTGCACCAACCAGGCGCTGACCTCAGTGCTTGGCACGCGCAGGTGATCCAGGGAGCGCACCTGGTTCAGCAGCCGGCGTGTGGCGAAGAAGTGGTCCAGGTCCACACTCTTAGGATGGATGCCATAGCCGTCCAGTGTGTTGCGGAGGTTGTGGAACTGTGTCTGGGTGTAGGCCGAGCTGGGGCCCAGGATGATCTCGCGAAGTGGGGGGAGCTGATTGTTCAAGTATGTGTCCACGTCCACCCGCACCCCAATTAGACTCAGTAGGATGGTGAACTGAATCAGGCCCTCTGTGAAGTACTTTTTCAGGTAAAGCATTTCTTAGCAAAGCACCAAAAAAATGAAAGTAAAAATAAAAATAAAACAAAATAAAACAACAAGAGTCACACCAGCTGGCCTGCTATGGTAGTTCTTTCACTTTACAGTCCAAATGAGAAAATGAAAGACAGCATTCAAACACAAGGGACAAGAGATTGCCAAATAATCAACGGGTTTCCCTTATTTTAAATTATTTTAGAGATCCAATGGTAGATTCTTGGCAGTATTTCTCTTTTACTCTCAATGCACTCCTTCTAAAACTGTCAAAAGATTTGTCCTGTTCCAAAGTCTCTAGGTAGTCCTCTGGCCAATGACCCTTTACAAGCCTGCAGAAGGAAACAAAATATTTTAAGACACCAAAACATTTTGGAAATATACAATCCTGACAATTAATAGTGAGAATACTGACTAATGAAAACGTAAACGGCATACTCCATAATTGACACAAGTATACAATTTTAAGAAGTACTGAAAAAGGCTCAAATTCGCCAGCTGCTGTCAACTTAACAGTACACTACAGTTACATAATGATTCGAAGAAGAATGCAGAGCAGTTTGTTTCTTGATTTGTATAACTAGCCTAACTGTTGGAATATTTTCTCGAAAAGCAAATGGTAATTAAAACTTGAGCTGATACAGCATGCTTAACGAATCACACGATTTCTCCCACCCTTCTCTGCTGAGTCTCATCCCGGCTAAAATCTGCTCGAGGTCCACAATAAGTAACCCTCCCCTCCGTTTTAGAAATAAAAAAACGTTCATGACTCCACTTAATACAATACCAAACACGCGATTCTGGCCTATAAGCACTAATTTATCTCACCATTCTAGGACCACAAAGCACGAACATTTGCCAAACAACCAGGAAGTATTGATCCCGCACACTTCCGCTATCGGCACCCAACATCCTCAATAGCAACAAGTGGTGTAACCGTGACTGACAGCTTAAGCGGCCATACGCAACCTGGAGACTGAATTACTCTGTCGGCTGGTTACATATTCTATCCAATAGAAAAGCGTAGTGGGCGGACCCTTTGCGTGTAAAACATCGCCTTTACGGACAATAAACGAAGTTTAAATAGCAAATGCAGCAATTATGTGTCTTCATTGTTAATATTTTTACGCCCATTTCACCCCTGGTGAAGCAGGGCGCGAGCTTTGGCATCAGCTATCCACAGATCGATGTCACACAATTCGCGGCCACGCTAGCAATCTACCCGAGCAGGCTAACCGGCCGGTTGCGCTAACTAGCGTATGAAACTTCCAGCTTCAAAGTCTATTTTCACACCACTGTGTGAACAATTACAGCTGAATTTAAAAGCCCCGTGTATCGTATCACCTGCAGTGACCATCAAAAAGTCCAACAGATGGTTCTTTCTTTGTCCACGTTATCCGCGACGTTATTTGTCGTATTTCGCTTTGAATGGCCCACCATGACTTGCAAAATTTCCACCCAACTAGCGTGCTAGCTACTACCGCTAGTTTAATACAGATGAGCATGTTGTAAAGCGCGCATGCGTAGAAATTTCTAGGGCGCCAGTAGGGGTGTGAGATCATTGAATGGGGAATCCCAAATCCCTCTTCCATGCCCAACCAACGCACAAGAAAAAGCCTAACAGGCTTCTGTAAACATAATATTTACCCTTAACGAAACAGTACAAATTAAGTAACAAGTGTTGACATTTTGTACATAAATGTATCAGCATTTTTTTATACTTCAGGCTATAGTTTTAGGCCAATGACTGATTTTGAGACTGAAGACCTGCAGGTGTCATAGACAAAGACACAAACGGCATATTCCACAAAAGTAGGCCTAGCTTAATGACTTAATGCAGAGACAGTTTAATAGAATGACTTTGCCAAAGCTTTGTGTAGTCTATCTCCTACCCTATCAGTTCAGAGAAACAAGACGTGGCTACAATTAGAGGCTTACATTGGGGGTTATCACATTATGCTAGGTTAAGTCTGTTATGTCTGTGGCATTAATTTTACTCTCTAAACATGGAGTTTCTATCTGTTTTCTTTTATTTGTAAGATATTCGCAGTCTTTGTTAACATGGCATGAAACAATACTGCCAATCCCACCACTAGATGGCAGAAGAGCATTGTTTATGTTTATGAGTGTGGCGTATAACACCCTTATTAAGAGTGGCATGCACATCCAAAACAGTAGCACAGGTGCCAGACAGTTGTAGCGGACAGTAGGAGGGAGATGGTCTGCACACTGTTGTTTTTTATTTTATTTGATCTTAAAAACAGGCAATGTTTTGATACATTTGGATCTACAACAGTGTGCTGACCATCTCAGCCTACCTTTATAGTGCCCCTATTTTTTTAGGCTGTGGGTTAAGGGTCAGATAGCGTCATAGTGCACCCCCACACACATGCATCTCAACAAAAACAACATTTTTGCTGAATGTTCATTTGAATGTTAACATTAAACGTTTTAGGATGGATTACCCTTTTCAGCCCCATGAGTGACTGCCTGCCCATTGAAAATGAAAGTGTTTAAAGTCATTTAATTCCAATGAAATGCATTATAAAACTATGCATGTCCTATCCCATTCCATCTCATCCCAGATGGGGGGAAGTGGGATCTGTCTCAGTGCATGCTAAATCACATGTAGAGGGTATATAATTTTAGGAAAAACATGATACCCGTAAGGGAATAAGGCCAAAACCTGTCCATCACCTGTCCCCACAGGCTTGTAATGAAGATTTGTGACTCAATAATAAACCAGGAGTACATACACTTTAGTAAACAGGTTTACTAGGGGTGAAATAGGTAATGCATTCTGAATTTTGTTGAATGTTGAAATTCACATTCAGCATGGCCCTTTATGGACCCTATCTGGCCCACAGCCTACTTCCATTTTGGTGTTGTGATGACTATGACTATTTTTAATTGTCAAAAAGCAGGCTCCTGTCCATGCCTGAGGTGCTTGCCATCTCAACATCATCATGACATGAGGTCCAGTTTTCAATTATCTTACTACTCAAAGTTCAAAGTTCAAAGTTGCTTTTATTGTCAATTTCTTCACGTGTACTTGACATGCAAAGGAATCGAAATTACGTACGGTAGTACTACTACCTAACATAACAGGTATGACAAGACAAGACATAGAGTACCCTAAGTACACTACTAATGTAGCAGGGCATGACAAGACAGACAAGGCATGAGGTGACTTTGAGTGTTTCAGCTTTGTGCCAGCTTTGTACTACAGAGACACTGTGAGACTCTATCAAAATTGGAACAGGCCAATATGATTTGGGTGGAACAATCAATGATTCAAAGTAATTCTGCAACTACAAAGAACTTTAAGTCTGTAAGTGCATTTTCTCTTAAAGAATAGCCCCCTTTTCTCAGAAAAACAGAATTAGCAGGAACAACAGAAATTCACTGCTCATGTGGTTACTGGTTATCAGCTCTGGACACATGAGGAACATGGATGATGAGCTTCTTATAAAAGTTACAGCAATTCTCCGTCATGTAATGCAATGTAGTTAAGAAAAGTTTGAGCTTTCATGAATCACTCCTGTTGAAGCCCACCACTTCATTGTTTGGTTCTGTTGGAGACTTTCGTTTACATAACTGGCTAACCTGTTGTATCACGAAAGCACTCATGACCTTGAAGGTGATATACTCATCCTAGACTACTGTGAATGAGGTTGCCATACATCAGTCACATCACTGATGTTCACTGACATGCGATACGCATTACTCTGTCGAAGAGTAGGCCTACTATCATTAGAGAAATTATGTCCGTCGGAATCGGTCTGGATCATTCCATTTAAGATGAAGAGATAATATGCTAAATAAATATAATCTTGCAATCATGATTATTGGGCAGTTCCAGCTTCAGATTCCAACATTGCATTTTCAGTTGTGGGTGAATGAGTTTATAAAGTGATGATCAACAGTGTTATCACGTTTCTAAATTACATTCGAGTTATCAATCATATGTGACTAGTCAAACTTCGTAATGGCAGTACAGTGACAAATAAAAGAATCTTGTACTTTCTACTCAAAAATTACCAAATGTGATTTAGCCGTGGCATAAATATGTTGCCAAAATCACGTTTAGATTCTACCTCTAACAGTCAACCCGAGCCAACACGCTCGCTCATCCTGTTGATTGCCTTCCTCCCAATGCATGTTACAGCTTTAAATCAGATCGACACAGACTTGTGCCACGTTACGCTACGGTGCATTTTGTTCAAAATCCGTCCGCTTTAATTTCTCGGTATGGGGGACTAAAGAACTGTCTTTCCTAGGAGCGCTGAAGTACTTTTAGAGAAAGAACGACCAATACACTTAGATATGCTCTTTTGGTCAGTTTTCCAAAACATAAAAACCCGGTAGATTTTATGAAGAAGCATAGCTAATTTTGCAGAAACGCCGTTTCCATCCGCGCAAATAGAATAATGGGAGAGAAATGAGAAGGAAAACAAAAGCGAAGCGAATTCTTGATTACGAAAATGAAGAGGACGAGGAAGAGGACCAAAAACTGGATGCCATACATGTAAGAAATTATAATTACCAAGTATTTACTGTCTGTCGTAGAGACATTTTTGTCAGAATCTTTGTAAATGTTTTCGGACACTGATTGGTATTGCACGAACTAACTGTACAACAGCACGGTCTCCAGAAACGAAGAAAACAAATGTATCCTGCCAAAGAGAAAGCAGAGGAGAATTCATCATCCGCCGCGGGGATCCAGAAGTTCAACATTGGGGTTTGAGCTCCTTTTTTCTTTAGCATGCAAACATATATTTGGTTTATCGTTGACGTGAACCCAACCTCGGTGTAGCAGAAATCACCCAGAGATGTTCACCTCTGTGCGTGTTGTGAGCCCACCATCATAGCCCACTGTAAAGGGGACTCAGACAGGGACTATAAGCACCCAAGCGACACAATGTGCGCTTGCATTTTAGCGGATCAAAGCAGAGCAGCCATGCCTTACCAGTAACACCTAATGGTAATGGAGAACAATGGGGCAAAGCTTTGCATACTGTGCATGTATAGCCAGAGACAGTTTAAAATGAGGATTTTGGTATAACGCATAATTCAGCTGCAGTCAATGCCCTGAAATATTTAAGTTCACTTCTCATAATTTAATACCCCGCTAATGATTTTCGATTTTCTGATTTTCTAATTGACGTCTGTCATCAAAGTTTCTTTCATTTTTCCCCCCAAAGCAGTCTATTTCTTTTTAACAACTTTGATGCTTATGATCTTACCTTATGATCTGTGTTTTCATGGTGCTGTCATAATAAAATAATCAGCTGTTTGCTGTCATTAGGCCTCTGAGTTGAACGGCCCCCCAGCCAGTCACTTTACAGATGACAGCTCTTCTCCAGAGGTAAGTGGGGGCCCCTTGCTGCACCTGCTGTGCAGGTGTAGGGGATGTAGGGGTATGCTGACCTGAGGGTGTGTGCATTGTAGTTCGACTCATGAACGGCCACTTTGGTATCTCAGGAAGCCGACTACTTGCAGTCCTACTCTAAGATGGAGCTCATTGCCATGGTACTGTGCATGCAGAGGGAAATGGAGAGCTTGAAGGAGCAGATTCGGTGCCTTACAGGTAGGGAGAACAATTTTCAGGTTGTGGGGTCACCATTTGACATTTGATTCGTTGACTGACATGTCCACTGTCTTATACCATAATTTGCAAATAGCATGCACAAACATATATACCATATAACCATTTGCATTTTTCCTCTGTGTCCCTAATGTACCGAACAGCTTGTGGGAAGCTTGCCAGACATCTTGAGGCCCTGATTGAAAAGACCCAGACGTGGTCAAGTAGAGACAGCAAGACTTCTGGCCCGGTAGTCCCCAGCATGGCTAGTGTCCCAGTACAGATAGAAACCACTGTCCCAGCCTTGCTGACTGCCCCAACTGTCCTGAATGGACAATGGCAGAAGCAGGAGAGCTCGGCCCCGAAAACACAGGACGTCTCACAGAGGAACAGACTCTTCACAGAGGTATCATTACACATTGAGTAGTGCTCTTTCCAGTGGTCAAGTGTTCAGACATTTAGGGCAGTTGAAACTGCTGTTTAGAGAGCCTGCCTGTTTAGTGATTCATTACTGTTTTTCTCAAGTGTGCACCAATACATTTTATGAATGAAGATATTAATGGTTAGCTTCAACAGCTTACCCTTTCTCCTAACACAATTGAGTAACACATATTCAGCAGCACAACTTCGTTTGACACCTGTGCTTCTGATATGTGCATCCTGTCAGCAAGGACTTATCCTGGTTCTGTAAAAATAAAAGTGATTTCTTTCCCTGTATGCTGGCCGGTGTGCTTAGTTTATCACCCCTGAGTTGTTGGAGAGGTGCAACACGGGCACCACAGCGCAGAAGTTGACAAATGACCTGCTCCGGGGACTCTATGAGAGGGACTGCCTGGCCTCGCACTCCATCTCTGGGGTGGTGTACAACAAGAGAGGCCAGCCCAAGCCAGCACTGCCCACTGAGGAGGTGCAGGCCATTCTGAGTAAGTACTGTACCTAGTCATCATGTACTTCTTTTTACTTTTTGCACTCTGATTGTATGTATGTATGTATGTATGTATGTATGTATGTATTTTTGTATTTATTTAAAAGGATTTTCAACCAACTTTCTTGACATATATATATATAGAGAGAGAGAGTTTAAGAACTTTCTTAAACTATATATATATATATATATATATATATATAGTACACTTAAAGAAAAAGGAACAGGTGTCATTACATAATACATATGTACATAATGCAAATCTGCATGTGGTTTTCCATCTCTGCATTCTTCAATTAGTATGCCCTTTGGGAAACACTAGGAGGAAGACGTCAGTTAGTGGTCGTCCCAGTTAGTGATTTCTCATGCTTTTGGCCCCTTTTCACAGGAACTGTTCAGTACTTCTTTCCTGGGAAGACGGATGCAGAAATCAAGGGCTACATCCGGCAGAAACTGCAGAATGAGGCGAAACGTCTGAGGAAGAAACCCTCTCCGTCAGACCACCAAGACTCCAGGGCTCCCGGTCTGACGAGTCTCCGAACAAACAGTGTTAACGTGAGTGCTACTGGACAGAGGCCGAGTGCTGATTGATAAATGGTTTTAGTGTCCTGTGTTCCTAGGTGATAGACCGAAAAAAAAAAAATTCATGTGCCTACACTCTGCTTGATAGAGTCACAGTCTGCCTGTGTCTTCTGGCCATGCACGACTGTGATGTTACTGAAGTCAGAGCGATGGTTTTGTGCAGTTAACAAAAGTCTTCATTTTGCATTCACCTTGGCCTCTGGTTGGTGAAAGGCCAGCCAACAGTAGATTTAGAGTTGAATGTCGTTCGTAAAATGTTTCATTTTTTGATAATATTTTCTATTTAAGAGATTAATAGACATGTAATAAATGTAAAAGATGTGTGAATGCCACTTTAGAACCACATTGCATTTTTAATGTATCTCTTGGTTGGCAGTGTACTCTAATGTACTCTCTCTGTCTCATGGTTCCAGAGAAAACTAGCTTTATGTTTGTAGTTCTTTTATAATTAAATACCTTCAAAACACAGTCTCGGATTCAGATTTGTCTACTGTATTTATCTATTTTTAGTCCTCAAAAAAAAGGAAAGAAATATCATGATGGGCATAATCAAGCATTGTCTTCAGTGCATGTGTTTGTCTGTGTGCTTGGGTGTGGGGGGTGAATGGCAGAGGTTCAGCAGGGTACAGCCTGACTGGTGGACAGAAAAGGAGTGGCTTGCTGCACGGGGGTGGGGGTAGAGGGGGACGGGGGGCGCACTGTGGGGAAACAATGCCGACCGCATGCGCTAATCAATGGCTGGGCCACACAGGCGCGAGTGACAGCAGCAGGGGTGCATGGCCAGTTGTCTTGGCAACCCCAGCCTTCTGGGCCGTTGCGGAGCTGGGTCTCACCCTGGCGAGTGTGAGCGAACATCTGCCCACTGCAGGGATGGAGGGAATTGTGGGAGATGAATTGAGAGAGGGGAGGGTTGTGTGAGTGTGTGTGTGTGTGGTGGGGGTAGGGGTAAGGATGTGGGTTGAATAATTACCTGCTCCGCCCAATGAGAGGGAGAGAATTTGTTTATAATCACCCGTTCCTACGGGTGATTTGACAAATGTCTGGACCTCACTTGCATCATCTTGCGCTCTCACTCCCTCTCTCTCTCTCTCTTTTCTTCCTGAAAATGGTTTCTGTCACTGAGCGCTGAGCCTGCCTGGTCTGATGGATGACTGGATGAATGGATGGAGATAGAAAATTGAGAAATGGGAGATGGAGGCAAAAAAAACCAAAGGGATGAGTGTGACAGGCAGCATAAATTAGGGCCCCCAACAGTGCTGGGAGAGGAACATGGTGTAATTAACAAATCTGTGCAGGTTGAATGTCACCCAGTGCATAGAAAGCATGTCCTTTCTACTGTCAGCCAAAGCTGTTTATGACGACAACATGATAGGTGGGTTTCACAAACTGGGGCAGCTATTTATGCGATTTTGTTGTATAAAAACCAAGACCCTGACAGCATCAGTCTTGAATTTAAAAATGATCACAAAGCAAGGTCATTTTGTCTTTTTATTATTGTTATTATTAATATGATCTACAAAGTGTGTAGGATTTGATCGTTTGTGGGCCGTCTTTTGTGGAAACTTAAAATGCTGCTTGTGTGAGCAGTAATGGGTGTGCCTGTGTGTGTGTGTTTGTGTGCAAGAGCGACGGAGACATGCTGTGCTACATTAGCTCCTCAATCTTGTGAGTGTAATGTGTTTCTGACGTGTGATTACGCCGCCAACCCCTGAGGCCAGCCGGGGAGGACACCATGATGGAGTGGCATAGGGGCTGATGGGAATTTTATTTTTTTTCCAAACAAGTTTGGAAGAAAGGAGTCTGTTTCGGAGGCACAGATAAAAAGAAAAAAGAAGACAACCTCTTAGGAATTCAGTGTGGAGACTTGACCTCCACTGGAAATATCACTTGAGGTCAACTACTACTTTAATATGGTTGGCTGATGGGCCATACCAATTTATTGTTACACCCTGAACGATGACAAATTGTTCAAAGATCAGAGCTGAGAAATTTGTTAATTAAACATGGAGATCTATATGTGGAGATAAGACAGACCAGAAAAGTAATAATAGTGACCTTGTATGTACAAATCCGTATGTGTGTGTGTGATAAAGAGAGACAGATTAAAGTGCCAACAAATGGGTTATGCTAAAGAACGCTGCTAAATGACAGGACAGACACACTTTAAATTTCAATAGACAGGATTACAAAAAGTACAAATTTCATTTAACTGGACAGATTTAACACAATCTATCACCAGCTGAATACCAGAATTGCACCTAATCACCATCCCCAATTCATCCAATGATGGCAAGGATTTGCTGGAAATGGGTATGGTTTGTGTACTAGGAGATTCTGAGTAAAACTTGGATTAAATGGCATGAAATGCATTATAAGAACAGTCACTGAATAATGGCTATTCTTTGTTGGGTGACCTTAAGATTATTATCAGCGTTTAATGTGTGCATGTAAACCACAGGACATTTCCAACCAATACATACAGTTAAGGCTCTGTGCTCAGTATCTGTGTGTGCACATGTGTGTGTGTGTGTGTACGTATCGGTGTGTATGTGTGTGCGGGTGTGTGTAAGCGAGGCAAGTCTAGTGCTCTGTCTGCATGGAGTAATTGCTCAACGTCATGACCCGCCAGGAGGCATTGGCGTGCCCTGTTTCTTCCTGGCCGCGGCGAGACCATGCGTCCTGACCAGTAATGAGGCGTGTCATTCGAGTGCCGTGCCCTGATGAGGAGTCATGGCATGAATGAGAACCCAAGCCGAGGGGCTGAGAGTAGGGCCACTACGTGCCCCCGCACAACTGTCTACCCAACTGGTCCAGGCTGCTCTGTTTCAATTACCTTCTAACCCATACTTAAGGGAGAAGAGATGTCGAGGTTATGAGAAGCCTGTGTGGTTGTCCAAATGATATAAATGCATCTCTTACAAATTCAGGTTTGAACATTGTTTAATAATTTAAAGAACATTTTAAAAAGTGACCATTCAAATGAGTTGGTGCTGTGAATGTTTAAGTTTTGCCTTAACATTAACGTTCAACTGGGTTTTAATATAGTGAAATTATTATCTGCCCCCTCCCCCTTCTTCCATTGACTTATGACCTGTTTTTAAGAGGAGATCATTGCACAAGTCTTGTTAAGAAGAAGAATAAGATATTCATATGAAATAACACCGTCTCTGGTCAAATATGGACGCCCATTATGTTAACTGGCCTGTTGTTGTAGCGTTTTGAAATGTCTGCTTCAATCTGCAGGGAACACAAAACAACACAAAAACACACAATCAGGTACAAATACGCAAGCACCAAATTATTAGCACGATGCATCAGGCCACATACCTACCATTTACATATACAGACAATGAATCACAATGGCATATTTCTGCCCTACTTTTATTCAGGGCTCACTATGCCCATATATGAGTTAGTTGCTCTTTGAATGATCTGAGATTTAGCCCCTCATGCTGATCAATCAACTCCGACCCCTCAATGCTGCACTAGTGGCACTGGAGAAAACTGACTTACTTTGAGTATGAGCCAACACTTCATAAATTGACGCAGATCAACGCAACTGTTGGACATTTCTAAGCATGACCTCGACACGAATGTAATAACTGTATGTCTGACGATTCTTACGAATCTGATGCTACAGTGATGGTGGGGATGGGTTACCAGTTTGCGGAGCTCCTGGACGCGTGCGGCCAGCAGATCGATGCGCGGCTCCAGCTTGGCCTGCTCCTCCAGTGCCTCCTGTCTCTTCTCGGCCAGGTTGGTCCGCTTCAGGAGCAGGATGTCTGCCTGCTTCAGCTTCTGGCGCAGCATCTCTGACACACGCTCCACATACCTGACACACACACACAGCTATGCTTTAGCATGAGGTTTCCGACTACAATATTCAAGACGGTCTCTACTCCATTTAGGTGAATCACTACACTTTTGACGCATCCTTCAAGAATAGGCATGCATATGCATATGAATATGCCACATGCATCAAGTAGGTGAAATGACTGTATGACATTGGGCCTCATTCACCAACTGTGCTTACAAAGAAATCAGTTCAGTTTTCATAAAGAGTCTGTCATTCAGCAATGTTTTCTTATCGGGATTTGTTCCTAAGAACAAAGTCTACACACACTCAGGAGCAGTCCTCCCAACTTTTGGGCACTTAGTTGTTAATACAAAATCAATGATAACTGCATTTTCATCAATTCTAGAGTTGTAAACCATTATGAATTTGTCATCATTATCATTATTATTGATTACATTTTGTATTATTTAAAATTATTTATTTAATTATATTTTTCCTATATATCAGTTTTAAAAATATTTTTCATTATTTTACTAATCATTATTGTGTTTTAAAGTGTGTTTTGTTTATGTTTCACAATGAGTTTCTAGCACATTCGTTTTGCTGTTGTCCTGCTCTATGATAAGTAGAGCCAGTGTGACATGCATGTGATGTGGGTGACGGGTACCTCGGCGAGGCCTGGATCATGAAGAGGTGCTGCATGCGCAGGGAGGTCAGGCGCTCCAGCAGAGAGCGCACCTCCACCAGCATGGCCTTCACGCGCGCCGCCGTCTGCGCCTGGATGACGGAGGGCGCCAGCTGGAACTGGCTCATGGAGACCACGTCGCCCTCCACACTCATCTCGCTCAGACGCTGAGCCAGGAACAGCTCCACCTGGGCAAACAGCAGCATGTGTGAGACACACAGACGTACAACGCGTAACGTAAACAACGTAAACTATACTGTATCTGCAAGCAAAAGCAGAGATGCCATAGATTCATGTTCTTGTATGTATGGATTCGAAGACATGGAAAGAATACCTAATTACATGAAGTGCAAATGCTCCTTATGTAGAGAATATTCGTCTCTCTGTGTGTGTATGTATATGTGTGTGTGTGTGTGTGTGTATATATATATATACACACACACACACACACATATACATACACACAGCAGAATTTCTACACAAAGTCCCAGCTCTAAAAGACAGATCGAAAACCAGCCCCAATCAGACCCACCATCAACAAACCAAACACAATGATTCATCAGTTCCACAAGGGCACAAGGGTAGGCAGTACATGCGGACAGAATTAGGTAGATGGACAAGATTTGCCTTCCGAGGTTTGTAATAGGTTTATCCATGGCTACATTTCATGTCAATAAGACCTTTGAAATTTGAACTCTTTGGCTGACTGAAAATCAATGTGGCAAAATCAGATATAATATTGCAGCATGGATTTGGAAGCCCCTGGGTTAAAAAAAAAAAAAAACTCTTTGGAGAAAAAGACAGTAACTTTACAGTCTACAGTTGCCTTCTGGACACTTCCTGATTGGGAGAAATATGAATGTGGGCACTATGTATGCACTTTCCCTAAGTCACAGACTGCAGCTGATCCTGACTGAGTTGTGATTATATGTAAGTAGTGAATATATTTTGGCTTGTAGCCTGTGTTGTGACAGGCCAGTGAAGACAGACAGGAAGGGAGGGGAAGAGAAAGAGACGGAACGGGATTGGAAAATGCCTGCAGGTCGAACTCAATCCTGGGGTCCCCATGGGTGCGCTGCAGCTAGCTATGTCACTAACCTGCCCCCATTCCATTCCCTCCCCTCGCCCAAAAGGTGAGTGTTGCTGTCCCTGTGTATACTGTACATGTGTAAGTGTGAGCAGCGATACAATGAAGAACCCTGAGAAGAAGCTCTGTACCTCCATCAGCTCATCAATGAATTGGCTGCGTGTGTGGGGGGTCTCCAGTAAAGTCAATGCATCTTCGCCTCTCGCAACACCCTCTGGACCTAGGGACACAAAACATACACACACGCACACACACACACACAAATAGTTATGTGACAATCCAGGTTTATAGAGACATAGTCATCTCCAGCAAGATTTTTTAAATAAAAACAAACCTAACCTGGCAAACTTAACCTTTTAAAATCAGCTGACTGAATTGCTGCACATAACACAGATCTCTAAATATTAGACATTAAGACTGTGATGAGAGAAGAAAAACAATGACCCCATGTGGTCTTATCGGGAAGTACTATTAGAGTCATGTCAGATAATCTAATATGAAACTGAAAATGAAATAAAACTGAAATAAACTCAAATTAAATTGAAAGATGTAAGGCTTATTACTGCCCAAATCTTAATAACCAAAATGATTATGTAAAATGGCGTTAGCACTCACAGTCTGTTCCTGCGTCGACAACTTCAATCTCAATGGGGACAGCACCACTGTCTCCCCAGTCAATCCCATCAGCACCTGATTCCTAGCAAGATAAAAGTATAAATATGTCTGTGTGCTACAGGTTAAAATACAGATTAGAAAAAAGCATCCAAAAGTGTATCACAAAAGTGTAAGGTCTTACTGTAAGTCTATAGTGGACCATACAGAGGTCTATTTCCCAAAACCATAGTTGCCAACTAAATTAACTACTTTGTTGGTTGTAGTACAATTACCCGTTCCAACTGGTTAACTGGTTAGCATCTATGGTGTTGAGAAAGATCCCAGAGCAGTACTACACATGAGATGATGTCTTGAGCAAGATATTTCCCAGATCTAACACATATGACTGAATCCTCGAACTGATTTCACATTTTATGTCTGAGGCCAAACCCAGGGACAACGAGAGGGGGTAACTTAAAACATGCTCTCTTACCTCAGTGCCAGGCTCCAAGCTAATGCCCCAGTCCACTCCATCCTCCACTGTGATCCCAAAGTTGGCATCTGATGAGTCTGTTCCTGCACCCAGGTCACCCCAGTCAATCTGAGGAAAGACAATGGATTTCACAATGTAAACACATCTGCGAACATGCACACACACACACACACACACGCACACACACACAAATAACAAAGAACAACACACACACACACAAATTTTTATGTAACTTTTGAATTTTTATGAAACCACTGTAATGATTTCCTATTGAGAAATTGTCAAATGTTAAAAAAAATCTTTTGGTTGTTTTTGCTCACCACTTCCTCAGTGACTGTGTCAGGTGGGGCCTCTTCCACCACAGGCCTCTCAATAACCGCAGGCGCCTTCCCTGTCCTCCACTCGTACACCGTTGTGTTGCCCCTCTGCTGAATAAACTGGAGCATGGGCAGAATTGGCTCCTTCCTGTGACAGCACAGAGAATCACACACACACAAACACACACACACACACAACAGAAAGAAAGAGAAAGAGAGAAAGAGAGAGAGAGAGACAGAGAGAGAGAGAGAGTTTTTGTGAGGTCAAGCCTGGTGGCAACACTGGTCACATTCAGTCCCAGCTGCTTTAAAGATAATGAAATCAAACTCAAAAGATGACAAAAAACAGACACAATCAATTGCTTCGCTACAACAGGTATGACTTTCCTGAAACAGATGACTTTAAACTACCCATGTGGTGCCTTCTACTCTGTAAGTCTGGTACGCACCAGTCTGAGACAAAATCTACGAAGGCCTTGTACAGCTGGACAGCCTCTTCCAGACAGGCGGCATCCTTCCCCATCTCTCCCACTGTGGTGGGCAGGTCTGTCACCAGAGCCTGGAGTTCCCTGGCCACGTTATCTCCCTGGGGGACACACATACACACATCAGGACAGGACACCTCTGAGTATGTGTGGGAGCTTATCTATGTATGTGTATGTACCTCTGTGTGTGTGTTGTTAAGTCGAGCATGGTGCATGGATACAATGTCGGATTATTCAATCTTACTTTACATAATCACAGATAAAAAAAAGATCACAATTCTCTTGCAACAAATCACTTGTAGCAGAGGTATGAACACACCAGCCACTCATTGGTATCTCTATTGAAATGCGTGGCTAAATGGTGTGCATGTCATGGTGTCCAGTGTGTCCTCACCGTGATGCCGTACTGCTTGCAGGCAGTGTAATACTGTTCCTTCATGACGGCGGATGAGTTCTGGCATTCCACCTCACGGCGGCTTAGCTCCTGCTGCAGCTGCTGGGCTTTGGCCACCTGCTTCCTCAGGGCTGGACCCTCATAGCTCACACTGCGCACCAGCAGGCTCGACACCTCAGCTACAACACACACACACATACACCAGTGCAGAGAGGACATGTGACACTACAGTAGTCAAGGTGTGCCAAGAAAAAAAACAATTAAAATGATTATCAGGAATCCATACAGTTACAGAATACATGGTAAATTGTTGACATTTGTCACCAGACAATCTCTCCACCATAACTCTATGTCTGCCAAAAATGTTTACTCAAGTAAGCTTACCCAAGTAAGCGCTGTCTTTCTCATACAAGGACACGATTTCTTGCCAGTCCTGATATAAAATGAGAAGAAAAAGAATACAGGGAGTGATAAAAGGGTGATGCTCCTTACACCCCACAAAATACAGCAATGCTCTCAAACATCTGTGCTCACCTTCATCCTCTGAGATGAATATCGACCAAAAATGTTTTTGGAGGATGCCTCTGTTCCTCTAAGAATTTCAACTATCCTCAGGCAGTTGAAGTAGTGGATGTCTGTGATATCATAAAACACTACAGTTCAGTATGAGTGCTGAAATTTAATCTATTGCCTTGATTCCTGCCGTGAAGCATTCATTTTCACACACAGAGAAGGCCTACTTACGGGATCCCGACAGGAGGTGTTTAATCTCCTCGTTCTCTGGCATGTCTTGAATGGCTGCATTGATTTTCTCTCGGATCTCTAACATAGCATTTTGCCACTTCAGTGTGCAGTGCCTCCGGTCCACCAGCCAGTCTGCAAAAACCAAGGATGAAACATACATTACAATGGTACATTATGGCAAATTTGTTAAATAACTGAAGCTTCAGTTTTGCATCTGAACAATGCCTTAGTTACATTATTAAAAATATAAAAATAAAACCCCCTGCGCAAACACATTCACCACATCTAAGAGTACTCTTGTTGATGGACTATGGCAGTTGTACAGAATGAATGACCGTCGACATATACGTACCAAGAAGTTTGCTGGTTTGGATGTCGATGGGCAAATTCTGAATATTTTTCTGAAAAACAAAGCGACCTGTTACCACACAATGACAACATAAACGTTGAAGTCAAAAAAAGTTCACGCATTTCTTCCTGCAGATCATGCAACTCCTCTCATTTAACTGAACTAGGTTACCTACATTTACCTCATGCTCACTGTATTCAAAGTGCTTTACAAATGCTTAAAAAGGCGAATACTCAGATTTCTCCAGGTGTCTTCTTGCCTTACAGCAGCCAGCTGTCAAATGTATGACTCCAGGTAACTTATAACGTTACGTTAACTTGAGCTTGCAAAGATCTCGAATCAAATATTGCCTCGCTTTCTTCAAGTAAAAAAAAATGACCTCATAGTTTGTCAGTTCACCCACCTCCATTTTGACTTCAACGGTATAAAACCATGTATTATTCAAAACATTAAGGTAACAAAATTTCAGATTTTAACCATGCTAGCTTGCAGTGTGGTTACAGTACACTTCCATGTTTGACTGTGATGTTTACAGGACAAAGCCACGTCAAATTAGAATAGACCTATCACAGCACGAGGTTAACAGACGTGGAAAGAACCAATTGAAAAACGCTTTATTGCAACGTTTCCCTTCCCTGTGATTCTTACACTTGCCAGCCAGCAGGAGGCATTCCTGCCCCGAAAAACAAACTGCCTGGGCTTGTTTGAGCTGAGAAGCAGGAAGCAGCAGGTGCATCATCATTGCAAAGAAAAGGTGAACACTTTATGAAAACCTAATTATCTTTCAGGAGAAGTGTCTTTGAGTGTATAACCTTTTCCATATTAACAGTTCCCTAGTCTTTTGAAAGTGCAATAGTTTACAGTGAAAATCCTTACAAGTTTATGCATTTCTGTGTTTGCTGGGCAGTTTTCATTTTATAATTTCATTACATAGTGTCTGTCAGGGTTTATTAGGTATTAGGTAGGTTGATTTGACATTTGATTCAGGTCTGAGATTCTTTAGCTGGTGCAACACTTCAATGGCATTCAGTGAAAACTCCCTCCCTGCACTCAGAGTGGTCCCAACTGGTACTTGGTATTTGAATTTCACTGAACACATAACAGGAGAAATACTTAATTACTTAGCCTAGGGGTTGGCAGTAACAGTGAGGGGAAAATAACAGCAACAGAAAATAACAATAAACAACAGCAATACAATAGACTAGGCTACCTACTTTAATAACACACAGTCTCGAGACTAATGAAGTCAGATGCTCTGTGGCAGGATTTTTCTGGTGCCAGTGGGTGGAGTGCTGTGGGCATCGGATGCCTGAGTCAGTGCAGTAGTTACGATAATTTCCTGGGTTAATTTCAGCTTTGTTACGGACCTAATGAGCTTAACACAGTCAAGAATTCAACCAAATTCTTTGAAGTCTGACTACCATTGAGATGCTTCTCGCTCCCCTTCTGTGATGGTCCTAGCTCATGTGTTGTCACAGATACTCCAGTCTATGTAGACTGCTCTTTGTTCAGAAATATAAAATATGATCTGTTTTGTGAGTATGTGACATTTACTCAATGTGATATTTTACAGCATAAATCACTATCTATTTTCTGTCATAATGACTGTGAAACTTAAATAATTAAATGACCACTCAGTACACTGTGATCCTGACCTTGAAGAAACAGGGAGACTCTTACACATCAGGCAAGTATGCTGAAAAGCTGTTTAAACAGAGCTTATTTATTACACTGACGGCCCTTTTCTTCCACCTTGTTCGGCACAGTGTATCAGAATTTTAATCTTAAGACGCTTAGGCCTTAAGACTTGGATGGAAAAACAAAGGCTGGAACAGTTAAGGGGCGCCATGGCTCAAGCTCCATCATTTGAATGAATTCAAATGGGCTTGTATCCAGGCCAGGGATGGAACTACAATCTTTGATTTCCCCCATAAATGCAAAACATTTCTTCCTTTTGACCTCTCAAAAACATGTTATTTGCGATGTTTATCTTGAAAGGATAGTTGTTAATCACAGGGTATGTAACACAACCATTATGTTTTGTGGAAAAAAAGTTTGCTGAATTCGCATTTAACCTTTATGATTAATTCAAATGTGTTTCATGTAGTGTAGTGTTTATGGTATTGTGAAGAGATTCAGTAGTGTTTGACTCTCTTTACACTAAATGACTCCCATCACTGAACCTGATGCATCTGGGAGGCAATGCCAGCTGTGTTTGTACTACAGTACTATGAACTGCCATGGCATCTGTACCTCTTTGTTTGAACAAGCCAAGCACCACCCCACCCCCCAGTCCCTTACTTTTAATTTGGCCACATCACAAGAGAGCAAGAGAGGTCTCTGCAAAATGATAATCCCAGAGAAAACCACTACAATGGAGAGCGTGAGTTGTTTCGTTTGTGCACTTAACTCGAGCACAGAGGGTTTTGGTGGCACACACTGTGAGGTCAGGGTTTCATTTGTTTTTATCTTCATAATGCTGTAAATTCCAGTGTTACAGACACATTTACAGCTGACCCTGACCTGTTCAGAATGCAAAATTTATACAAACAATATAGATTCAGAAGTTACACACATGTTGCTCTGGCATGACTTATAGAGGCTGAGATGTCTCTGCCTTGATATATAAATGTAAAGTAAACATTACACAGCAGTAGGACTGGGCTGTCTGAGAAAAGCAAGCGCTCACCCTCCCCTGCTGGTCACATGCCTCTACCATTTACTCAGGTTGCAAGGGGCTGGCCCTCACACTTGCCTTAGGACTGAAACAGTGTGGTTGTGTGACATTGTATCTGGCTTTGAGTGTGTAGTGTGTATGAGTTTGTGTTTAAGACAGAGCGGAAAGAGAGAGAGAGAGAAACAGAGAGAGAGATGCACCTGTGCCCTTGCACCTTACTAGTCTGGAACCACAGCGAGAAAGTAGTGTAGCTATAACATTTAACACATAACAAACATAACACATAACTATAGCAGCACATAGAATACCTAGAGAGAACCTAGGGAACCTGCAAAGGCTATACAGAGCAACATGATTTTCAAGAGAGATCACACAATCTCTTGGACCATCATCTGACACCTGACATAGCTGGTACGCTGCCACGCCTGAAGTGAGTCTGATTTAGAAGAGGACGGAGGAACCTCCAGCTCAGCTCTCCATTATTTAGGTGAGAACTTTTTTTTTACCTCTGTTGGCTTTGATAGTACTTGGGGAATCCCAGTCAGGCCATGCTGACCTTTGGGCAGTGAGTGGCCCACCTCATCTTAACTTTATTTAAAAGGATGTCCTGGGTACTGAATAATGAAATAGCTTTGAAAGCCATGGCAACTAAAAATAATAGGTATTTCTTTTTAAAAAATGTACCTCCATTTTTTTTTATTTTGTTTGTGAATTGGGCTTGATTGTATGGCATTACCAACAGAGAATTAAACTACCAAAAATATGCTTAACTGATGAGCTTTTTCTGTGATTCACTTCTGTGTGAATATAATTATATGTGAATGTTAATATATTCTGTGTGAATATAATATATTGTCATTTGTTTCAAAATGGGGAGCAACAGGATAGTTGTGGATGTGACAGAACATGATGAGCATGTCCAAAAGTTTAAATGTTTTTGTACACATTTTGATATGTTGCCTGCACAGCTGAAAATATTCCAATTTCATATAAGCATTCATATCATACAAATACCTGCCATTTTATTTTACTTGATGGATGTGACAGAAAGTTAACTTTCAATGGAACTGCCCCATACCTGTCTTGAGATTTTTGCTAAACACTGCTGGGTGTTCTGAAGATCATCTGGCTGTAAATTACCATGACAACCATCTTCAATCCCAGATTAGCTAGATTTGAAGAAATCATTGTTACAAAAGGGTCCAGCAAAGACCCCCCCCCACACACACACACTCTCCTCTGACTGCCCCTGTCAATGGTGTACAGTTTTATTACAAGACCAGGATGCCCTTGAGGCCACCTTCCGTTGCCTTGGTCAAACATTGTATCACTGTGAGCCTTTTGAACTTGGTTAGTGATTGCCCAGTTTTTGTTCTTTCAGAGACAATGTGGTGTGGCTTTGCTGTGATCTTTCAGGCTCTTTGCTTGCTCACACAAAACAAAGAACACGGTAACTTATTAAGTTTTAACAGGAAGGGGTTTCACCAGATACTCACGTTTGCCTGAATTTTGCAATGGAAACAAATATTACAGCTCTAAGTTGTGAAAGGCTGTTGTCACATGTTGTCCATCAACATTTGCTAAGACACCATCAAAGCATATGTAGAGTATACCAATGTCTATATTAATTTATCAAAAAAAAAATGTGTAAAATGTTCAATAAAACCAAAGACTGTTGTAGTCAATAGGTTTATGTGTGATTCTACATTCAGCTCAGTCAGGACTTCAGAGCTGAGAGACGGATCAGGTCACAATGGGGATAGAATGGTCTGTTAGGTCTGATGAGGACACAGCCTTCTTGCGAGGAACACTGAACCTGATCTCTGTAACTTCCAACACCACCAGAACTTGGTCCAATTAAGCAAAAGTGCTGCCTCAGTCTGGTCATTATGCAAGTGCAGAAGATTACTATTAGGTGTCCTGTGTGTTGGTATTATGCAATTTGGAGCCCTTGGAATAGTGTGACTATCTTAGAAATCTAGATGTACCACTAGTAGTGTGACAGTAGTCTGCATAGGCCTTATTTGTTGAAAAACATTCTTCACTGAAAATGATTTCTGGAAAACATGTGATGTGCTTCATATGCTTTCAGTATACAATATGCAGTATACTTTCAGTATGCAGTTTACAATAGTAACAACAGCAGCACCATACATTCTAAAGAACTAATGAAACTTTGCAGCTCTCTGTTAATCCCTGCAGGAGTTGAAGGAAAAGTATGCAATGAAGTAAATAATCCCCATGTACACTTGCACATAGAATTTACCACAGAGTCTATAAATCCACTTCAGGAAAAGGAGAATTTGTTATAAGGGTGTGCTCCCTTTACCCTATCTCTTTGATTTGTGTCATGCCTATTAAAGATGCACGCCTTCAACTGTTTCGCTTGTATATCATTTTCCCCCACCCTGAAAGATAAAACACTGGGTTGCTATTGAACCCACAGATAGTGAATTGTGAGCGCAAGCATCCTCAGTGAGCAAATGTTCTCGTGGGAGAGGTTGCCAGGTGACACAATGACACACCCTAACCTCTGATAGAGAGGGTATGGCAAAACAATTGTAAAATTGTTTGCGTGTGTGTGTGTGTGTGTGTGTGTATGTGTGTGTGTTTGAGAGAGTGCACGTGCGCACTTGAGTGCATGCTTTTAGATATGTAGGTGTGTGTTTGTGTCTATCTCCTGCTGTTTGCCTTTGCTAATAGTACAGATAGATATGCATTTCAGGGTATGCTGTCCAGCCTTATAGAAGAAGTAAAGATAAAGAGAAGTTTAGAATTATTTTTCCAATCTTTCTATGTTCTCTTGCTCATACTGGATCCCAGTGAGCTGACAGTGGATACACTGGTGATTCTCATGAATTTTTCAGTTGAGGCTTGGGGTTGGGTGACCTCCTCCACTTCCTATTTCAGTTGCTGAGATCAAGAGAGTGACAGGGGTTGCTGTGGCACATGCCTGCTACTCCCAGATCGTAATCTGGAATGCCGCATGTCTGTTGAGGGATTGAGGGATGTGGATGCTTTTGAATTCACAACATTTGAACACTGGAGGACAGTAGGCCCTTCTGAACTGGCCCAGGGGAAGTCGAGCTTTGTTATTTTTTCCAGACTTCTTGATGCTATCTAATCGAGCGTGCTGATTGTCACCTCTCTACCATGTCAGCAATGACAGAAGCACACCTGTGCTATGAGAGTCTATGATAAAGACTCAGCAATTTGGTATTTTCTGCAAAGTTTCAGTTTAGGGAAAGACCTTTGGCACGTATTGCACATAATGTACTCTGTTTGGCCCCAGCATCAGTTGACTGAGTAATTCTGACTGTGTGAGTCAGGTAACTCTTATAATCTTTAACAAGGTGTTGTAAGCACAGGGACTGTTAGCATAATGATCTGACTACTGTACTTTTAAAGTGTCAGTCGCAGTCACTACATACGCCCTGTAAAACTCTGAGCCGAACTTTTACTTAATGAACTTGATGACACATGAATTTTCAATTTGCACAACTTTACTGATAACCTTATGGCTTATTTTGTGATGTCTGTACTTAAACTGACATACTGTGCTTCCTTTCCTGCCTCATTTGTCTGCTTTTAGTTCCTGTGCCTTGTCATGGCTGACCCTGCCTGGTGGAAACTGACCTTCCTGCGCAAGAAGAAGTCTGAGGCCAAAGTCCTTTATGAGATCCCTACCGAGTTTGCCAGCAACACAGACAGCAAGGACCTGTGCTGTGACCCCACCGACAGCCAGTTCAATGCCAGGCTGGAGAAGATTGTGGACAAGTCTGCCACCAAGGGGCGCCACGTCAAGGTCTCCCACTCTGGCCGGTTCAAGGAGAAGAAGAGGATCAGAGCCACTCTGGCCGAAAACCCCAACCTCTTCCCTGAACACAACATGGCCGATGAGAACCACGTGACGGCCACAGACAACTAATTCACTCCAAGAAAATAACACAGACTCTGATGTTTGTCTGAAGTGTCTATGCATTTTTATAAGCATGTGTGAATATGTGTGTATACACAGAAAGATTGACAGGGCTAAAGCTTTATTCACTGGCTTGAAATGAATTAGAACTTGTGTGTGTATGTGACTGCTCATCATCACCCATACTAGAGGACACTGGAGGTCCCTGTGTGGTCTGTAGCACAGGCGAGAGATTCATTTGCATATTAACAAAGGCAGCTTGATTAGGACACTATTTCTTGATAGCACAGGACTTAGACAGATCTGTCCGTCATTTGGGGATTTCTGCAAGACAGTCGCAAAGTGTTGATAATGACCATTGTCTTGCACATGGTGTGAGTACTGTTTTACCATGCGTTAAATGATCACCACTCTTTGTACACTTGTGACAACATTCATTTGGGCCCTGTCAAAAGAAAAGAAAGTGCAGTCTGCAGTGGCTATTGACTGCTCATTGTGAATGCTTCAGTGAATGGCATGATGATAGCAAGGCGTATTCAGGTTGCCTTTACGTGAGGTCGGTTTTATCTTGACCAAGATTAGGCTGCCATCTCTGTATCTGTTTCAGTGATGATCGCATCATTTTACTAAGGCAGTCAAGGAGGAGTAGGCAGGAACCCGTTTATGGCAAGAGTATGTGTAGGTGTGATCACTGGTGTGACCCCCCCCCCTTGCTGTCTTTATGACAGTCCAATATAATTTGTTTGAACCTTTTAAAATAATTATTTTGTAAAGCAAACAAGGAAGACTTTTAATAAAATGATGCAATGGTGATGTGTTGCACACATCACACACTTCCGGGTGAACCTCTTCATTACTTATTAACAGTGAAAGCAGAGAGCATGGGTCCAGTAAGTAGCATAACTCTACTTACAGGTGAAAATGTAACTGGAGAAAAGGATCACAAGGTTCACTACTCATTGCTGATACTTTTTTGGCATAGCACTGCCATCTTCTGGACACACATGGGAAAAAACTGTGGTTCAAGGATGTCTTTATTGTGTACTTTTCATGTTCTGTTAAATCATACTGCAGAAGCACCCTTGGTGCACTGGGACAGAATTAATAAATATAGATCTCCTAGGTTCACAAACACACATTTTGGCATGTAAACATTAACACTAGAATCACTGCCACAGCCAGGTTTGCACTAAATATTTTTCATGGATTAGAATTTAGTGAAACTTGGTACTTCATAGCTCTTAGTGTATTCATTGCTATCAGATAGGTGAATAACACACCTATGAGACAACACAACAAAAACAGAAACACACACACAGAGTTTGGACACACTTCAGTTCTTAATTACATACATGAAGACATGAGGTTAAAGGCCCCAAAAGCCATTTCATTGTACAGTATGAGAGGCAAAGGGAAAGGCAAGGGAATTTGTGCTTTTAAGACTTCTGAGTGCTGATGGTGCTCTGAAATGGCATCAGCTTAAACCCAATCATTTTTACACGACACATAATACCTTACTCTTCAGTGTAGATTCTTATGTTAGGGCAACCATGTGGCCACATTAGTAAGGGAGAGCTGTCATGTCGGTTTCCTATTTGTAAAAATCATTGGTTATAACTGCATGTACATTATTCCTAAAGAAAAAGACAAACATTCAGCAACTCGGTACATAAAATGGCTTGAGGTGGATCTGAAATGTCCATGTATTGTCCCTTTCATGTCTTTATGAGAAAAAGTTTGTTATCACATTAACATGGTGTGTGTGACAAAAATAATGGATGTTTCATCTGACGTGGATGGAAAGGCTGTCTTGTCAATCAAGGGGCGAGCCTTTGATAGACCCAGCCTCCCTCTGCTTGGTGCTGCATGTCCTTCAGTTCTGTCTCTCCCTCTTTTGGTCGCGTGAAGACTATACGGTCGTGGAGCCTGTTGGTCTGGCCTTGCCAAAACTCAATGTAATAAGGTTTGACAATGTAGCCCCCCCTAGAGGAAGAGAGGAAAAGACACTTTGATCTGGAGCAATGGACTGGAGTACATCCTGTGAATTTTGATTTCCACAGCTCTGGGCAGAGGATGCCATACAATTTATGGGTGAACTGAGAATCGTTGGTTTTGTAACTTATCTATCATTTATGCAGATGAAGGCGAAAAGGATTTTTCTACACATTACAAAGATGTCACAATAGTCTTACCAGTAGTCAGGCATTGGGACATCAGTGTCCTTGTACTTCTCCTCTAATTCAGCATTCTTCTGTCTCAGGTACTGCAGAGAAAAGGTTAACATGTTACTGAACATCCACATATCATATTAGAGATTGCTCTTGAAACAGCAAATTATTACAGACAAAAATGTACAAAACATGAATTCAATCGACTTTCAACAGTAAGTGTTGATAATTGTTTCTACCATTTCAAGGCTTCAAGTTTGTAGGTTTTGAAGCTCATTCAATGACTGGGTAGAAACTTACAGGCCATTATAATCCTATATGTTCTATCCAACAGTCATACACATTAATCAGACAGAATCACGTCTTACCTGTCTGTCAGGTATAGCAGTGCTTTGCCGGCTCACCACAGCGCCGATTTGGCTGCTCTTAGGACGTGAGTGAAAATAATCACAGGAACTCTGGAAGGGGATTCGCTCCACTTTGCCCTCAATGCGGATCTATGGAGGAACACCACTATGCCAGTCAGAACAACATGGGCAAAGTGGACCAGGATTTAGCTTCATATAACACCTTCTGTGTGATATGAATTAAATCCATTCATACAGTCAATCCAGCAATGTACTTGTGTACACTGTTTCTGTATGATCAAAGTTTTGCAAAAGGTCATAAGAAAATACTGAAATATGGAAATATGGCATGCCTCTTACCTGCCTGTTTAAGGGCTCCCAGTAGAACACTATGCAAGCATATGGATTGCTTTCCTGAAGACATGAGAAAATCATAGTGTTAAATACTGTATTAGAAGCCTGTGATAACATTAACAGAAACCGCAATGGCATCCCATTATGAATGTATTCAGGTACTGAACCACAAGCTATACCCTCTTTGGTATAGTGAGATGTCATTAAAAAAACAGAATCTTGAAACTTGATGCTGGTCAAGAAGGCTTGATTCGCAATTTAGCTTAAATATGATTGCTGGCACAGAGACTTCTATTCTCTGTTGGCCAGTCAAACTCATCATCATCCCAAAAAATGTCTTTCTGGACCTTGATTAGTACACTGGGACACAGACATGCAGGAACCAGAGGGCTTTCCAAAAGCATGGAGTTGAATATAATATAATATAATATAATATAATATAATATAATATAATAGAATAGAATAGAATAGAATAGCCTTTATTGTCATGCCCAGCATAAAAATTGTCTTTAGTCTCACCTGAGAGCTTTAACACACTCAGGTTCCACTTTTGTCCTCACTGTGTCCCCAACAAGCCTCTAGTTTTACTCTTTCCATAGCTTATTGAGCATAGAAATTGCATTACGGATAAAAGAACCTTTAAAGATACGTTTCTTTGCCATGTATACTCTGAGGGCTCCCTGAGGGAAGCAACTCAAAGGGGTGGGTTTCATCATCTAAAATGCCCATTGCTTTTCTATATACAGCCACATTATAGAGGTCATCTCATGTTTTTTGTTGTTTGCCTGTACTCTTCCCTGCTGTCTTGGTACCACTAGTCAACTGTCTAAAATGTTTTGAAATACTGGTGCATTAAGACTTCCCCTCCCTGACCCAGACAAAACTCCTGAAAAGACATAATCATACCCCTTCATCAACATGAATGTACACAGTGCAAGGTTCATACAGACATGTTTATGTGATTCTGACATGGAAGGCTCACAGTGAACAACAACAGACCTTGCAAGCCAGACCTTCTCATCCAATGCCATTTTCTAACCTCACAAAAGCGCTTTCTCGATGAATGGACAAAATCTGGTGGAAATCTTTCAGATGAGCAGCTGTTCATTCCATATAGTAGTGTAATTTGTGCTACTGATTCACAAAGTATCAATCCAGACTAAGTCATTATTAAGTCATGTTTAGTGGCTCCATATTCTTTGTACTCACCAGCTCCTCGCCTTTGCGGCTTTCATAATTGGTGAAAAAACGGAATCCCTCATGACTGAAACCTTTCAGCAGCACCATCCGCGCAGATGGACGCCCATCTCTGAGGAAAGAACAGCAGACTCAGAGAATAGAAAATAATCTTAACAGAAATTACTTCATTTTTGTTTTACGGCATCAATGCACCTGTAATTATAGTGCACTGTGGACAAGACAAGGGCAATAAGTGCTGGGGTTCTCACTTGGTGGCAGTTGCAATGCACATAGCGTTAGCTTCTCCAACTTCTGGGCATTTTGTGGCTTGCTCAAACCATTCACCAAATTGCTTTATAGGGTCCAACGAAACCAGCTGATCCTCTTCAAAACACTGTAAGTTTAAGGTGAAGGGTAGACTGGATTCAGTGTAATGAATAGCAATACCATACATTCATTCACAAAATCACCACCAGTGTTGACTTCTTTATTTTTCTTGGGCAGAAGTCTCGTTATACTGTACTCAGAATATTTGCTGATCTGACAGCGTGAAGACATTGCAGTGATGAGTAACGTTGGGTCAAGATCACAACTATGCTGGCAGTGTATGATTTCTGAAGCTACAGGCGGTCACAGTGACACTAAAAATATTGCCATTTGCAATAAAGAAAATGACAGCACCATCTGTCACGACTTCAGGTTGAGTAAGGTGAAACGTTACCTGATCGTCTCCCTTGTATTTCTTTCTCATGCCACTCAAATCCATGGCACTGTGCGTGTCAGTCTGTTTCGTGAAGAAAAATGAGGAATTTAACTTATGTTTGCAAGGAACCGATAAGGCATAGGGTTTAAAATATTCCCCTATTTGTTCAACGTTCCTCAATGCAATGACACTGAACGCACGTATCATAGTTGTACAACAGCGCCAAACGTGGCAATACGTCATCACGTTCTGGTCATTGCGTAAACTGTTATGAAAAGGATATATTGTAAATGAGTTTGGTAACACCCTTAACCAGCAAAAAAGTAACTTTTCTGTATTTTGATATCTTTTTTATGGACATATGCAAGTGTCACTGTTTGGAAGTTTTAACAACAGAAGTTGTGTGGAAAATGATCGGATGGCGTTTCCTTGATTAGTGATGTAATATCCGGCAAGATTTTCAAAATGGCTGCGACCTTGTGCGGCAAGCTGTTTTCTAGTCCAGGTAATTTCAGTGTCAGTATTGTCAAGTTTTACCAATCATACCTATAGTAACTGTAAAATAATGTTTTGTTTAGCGTGTGTTTTCATAACGACAAGAACCTCGCAAACTGTTGCGTATTAATTTACCAACAGTTAACATTAATATTGGCGCTTCATTGAGTGTTGAATTTTCTTGCATTTTTTGGCGGATGCTTTTATATAGGACAAAGTGTTGCAGCACTTCTAAATTAATTAAGAAAATACAATGATTAAATTAGAGAAAGGTTTCTATGTCCAAGAAGTTGCACTGGAAACTTGGCGGATTTAGCGTTACCCAAGCCAACGTTAGCTAAGTAATCATAACATACGCTAGGTGTGAAGTTAAGCTAGGTAACAAGGTTATGTTTTGTGCTGAAGTTATCTGTAAAAGTAGGATTCGCCGCTGTCGTGTGCCAATAATGTAATTTCGCAATTTTTAAAACCTACTGAATATAATAAATTGCCGAATTTATGTTTGTACCGATGTTCTTTGTACTATGCTGAGATGTCAGTAAGTTGCTTGGTCAGTGGTTACTGTTGAGCAAGAAATGAAGAATACAACGCTGTCGAGGTTAAAATGGTTTTGATGCATTTAGCTAAAACTCTCTCTTCTGCTCTGTTTCCACAGTATGGCTGCCTCTGACTCAGAGTGTCCGGCATGGGTCTAAAGCTGTCACTCGTCACAGAAAGCCAGTGCACATCCTCAAACAGAAGCTACTAGCTGTGACAAAATACATCCCCCCAAAGCCTGGACCGCCTGTGGGCTCCTTGGCTCCTCGCCCCAAAAGGACAGAGGAGGTTAGTCAGGGATGACTGAGGGACATGAGGTGCTTGTTTATAGCATTAGGAAAATTTCAAGTTGAAACACAATGAATTAGTTAAACCTGAGCCACATACAGCTTGCCCAAACAGATTGCATTTACTGAGTCCTATTATATCTGTTATGGGGATGGGTCTCATTTCGATTTGATCATTACTGCTTATTGATACTGGTTTTATCGAAATCGTCATTTGATTCTTCACTCAGTGGTAGAGAATGCGGATGTGATAGATATAGGCTTCAATAACTATTAACATTCATGTCACATTAGAATCATGGCTTTCAGACAGGTTTACAGAATACGATGCATAAATAGTGCATAGGCTATTTGCATTTCGGATTTTGACTATATTAGGCATATATATATGTGTGTGTGTGTGTGTGTGTGTGATGGATACACTTTAGTCAGTTACTAGGTATATGAGCAAAAGATAAGGAACTGATAAGAAACTCGGAGGCTTCAACAAACTAGAGGCAAACCAATCTGCACATGACATTCACTTTAGTACAAACAACAAATTAAAGCAGTTTGATCTGATGCTAACCTAATTAAATAGCTATAAACAATAATACATTATTTATGACAATTTTTTAAAATGAAAAATCAGTTTTAGACAGTCAGAGCCATGTCATCTATTTTATCATGAAGCATATCTCTCCTCATCCACACAAACAAGTGATCAGGCTAGATATTGCAGATGCAGTAGAATGACAAACCGACAGCAGCACCGTTTGTAGGGGAGCTTAGCGATACATTGTTACTGACAAGGCATGAGCTGGTATCAATATAAGGCCGGTATACTGGTACCAATATAACATCCCTAGATGTCACAAAGGAATAGGCCTAATTGTATGTATAATAAAGCAAGTTAACCCTTTCTTTCTTTTGTGAACAGGAAAGTGGCTTGATGCGGATTTTGAAAGCCGATCTTGAGACTATGTTCAAGGAAAATAAGATGGTTGCTGTGGCCCAAAACAATTCCTCTAACTCGGAGGACATGTTGCTCCTCAAACACAGACTAAAGAAGCACAACATTTGTGTCAGGTTTTTTCCTAACCAGGTAAAAATCTCTCTCTCTCTCTCTCTCTCTCTCTCTCTCTCTCTCTCTCTCTCTCTCTCTCTCTCTGTCTCTTTCTGATCAGAGAGGAGTCTTAATATAGAGAGGAGTCAGAATATACTGTATGATGATTTCATTGAAATATTGTGATCCAACTTTTCAGCAGGGAAATTCCATGCGAAGTGGTTCTTGGACTGCTGATGAAATGTCATGTATTTTTATGAGATAAATGATTGTGTAACAGACACTTTGTTTGTATTCAGCTGTAGTTTTTTTTTTGTTCATGTTTTATTAACAAAATGCCACATCCATAACACTGGAAATGTTTAGCTATCCTATATTGATAGATTTTGAAAACAGTTACCCCCTTTGACAATAGAATTACTTGCTGCTTACTCACTTCTCAAAAAATGGTACTGATTGTAATTTTGTACCACAGAAAAATTAAGACTCTGTCAGGGTGTGGTAGAAAACAAATGCAGGGAATGCACCAATGCATAATGGTATCATGCTGCTGCAAGCACATGTTTAAACTTATGTCCAAAGAGCCTAGATAGGATAGAAAGATGAATTAATCTTAGATGATATAGCTTCATAGCATGATATGATTTCAGTTCTCCAAACACTCCCATCAATTGTTTTTAATGTGTTTTTTTGGCAGGTTGTCAGGGCCTATTTACCAGGATCTCCATATGAAAATATGGAGCCACTGTTCTTGGGACCAACAATCCTGTTGGTCAGCAAAGAGCCTATGGCAAAGCAGATGTTGTTTGCATTGCGAGGCAGCCCTCAGATAGTACTCCTAGGTATGGACCTATAATATAGATCATTGTGATTGATTTGATATTTTATGGGAGACATTGTCATTGCATTGATGCAAACTCTTTAGAAGGCTCCAGATCTAAGGACCAAAAACCTAATGCTACAATAAAACTTGTTGAAATAACTAGGTCTTTCTAATGTTTCTCTGAGAGGAGCATAGGGATTTTAATTAAATGTTGCTAAAATTTTTCACCTGTAATGAACTGATTAGAATTTATGGGTAAACTTAAGATCACTGCCATGCTCAGGAACTCAAGGGAATTTCCTCCATTTTAGCACAAACATGTATATTCCAAGAATATGTAGGCCATGTCTCTGCCTGTCTCCCTCTGTAGGCGCCATCATAGAGAACACGCTGTTGTCCCAACAAGGCATCCTGAGCTACTCCAAGCTGCCCACCATGATCACCACGCAGGGTGAACTGATAGGCAGCCTGACCCTGATGACGTCCCAGACGGTGTCCATGCTTCATCATAGAGAACACGCTGTTGTCCCAACAAGGCATCCTGAGCTACTCCAAGCTGCCCACCATGATCACCACGCAGGGTGAACTGATAGGCAGCCTGACCCTGATGACGTCCCAGACGGTGTCCATGCTGCATCGGCACCCAGCCCACCTGAGCGCCTTGCTGCAACAGTACATCAAGCAGCAGAGCCCAGAGGCCAGCGCAGAACAGGCCCCGGCACAGGCAACGGAGGCAGCATGACCGGATCACATCTCCTCCTCGACCCATCCCCACATCTCCACCCTCCCAGAGAGGGAGACACTGAGGGCGAGGGAGTAAGGGTGATAAAGGCCTTCGCACACCGGCCCCAACAAAGTGCGGAGCACTGCGATTCCAGCATTCTATTCCATTGTTTTCAATACAACCCCGTGCACCAGCGCTGAACTCTGCCGCCACCACCGTCTGATGATTACGTTTGAAGTCTATTTTGTTGGGGGCCGTTTGATAAAATCCATTGGTGATTCCACAGGCTACTATGCTGTGTTCGCTACCTGCAGTTCGCCGCCAGTGTACAGAGGCAAACAAAATTGTTGATTGCTCCGCAGTGCTGTCGGAACCGATGTGCGGAGGCCTTAAGAAAGAGACAGAAAGAGGGAGAGTTTGCAGAGAAGGCTTTGCAGACTGTTTTCAATCATGCCTCTCTAATCTCCTCCAGCCGCCAGGTTTGGCTCTCTGGACTTGGATCTTACTCAGTGTACCAAATTTGTGGTGTTCATTGTCAAAAAAGATTGTCAACTGTTAAACATGTAATTTAAAACAAATATCTAAACTCAAACAAATATTTGTCACTCTTTATTGCAGTTCGTATTTTCAACGTTTTCAACCTCAAAAAGTGATTGGTCCAATCAGAAATATTTACTAGGGTGTATTGCATCAGCAGCAGTATCTCTCAACAAAATCCCTGTGCCATATGATTTTCATCTTTTAAAAGTCAGGCATGCACCAGCCAAAATAAACACTAGTGGTCTCACGGCTCCAGATTAGCAGTAATCTCAGGATTACACCACACTAATCTGGGTCAGTTAGTCTATTACTGCAGCTATTCTGGGTCTGAGTGAGAAATTGTCAGTGTTGACTGCATTTTCTACCTACAGTAGGGAAACAACATTACAAATATATATATATATATATATATATATATATATATATATATATATATATATATATATATATATATATATGATTTCTGTATCTGAGCTGCTTTTTTGTCAGAGTAAAAAATTTATAAAGAATTTTATGTAAAGAAGTAAATTGGCTGCAAAACAATTCAACTTTTAGATTGTCACACATTTGAAATAATGATGCACCATTTCTACCTGAAATGCAGCACTTAGTTGCTTTGACCTGTGGTCAGCAGAATATTGGGTGGCCTTTCTGTGGAGCTCTGCTGCCTGTCACAGGCGTTGACCTGAGGTATATATAAGCTTCCAAATGGCACCTCCCCTCTCGTCTGGCAAGAGACGTTCTGTGTACGCCTGTAATTCCAATAAGTCACTAATGCGGATAATGACCAAGCCGTACTGTCCAAAGCACTTGTGATGGATTTGGGGGTTGATCGCTAGTTGTGAGAGGACGGAGGTAGGTTTTTTTCTCAGATAGAGGTAATATATGTTTTGGATACTTCTGCGCAGTTTGTGACATCCAAACCTGGCAAATGGGGAAAGGGTGCACACTCTTTGAGAGTGATTTTGGCTTTTCTACACGTTATCCCCGTGGAGGACATAACAGTTTGAGGTGAGCGGAAATGCTAATTCTTTTACAGCTAAATAGAGGCTTCACTCTCTTAATCTGATTTTAATTATTCCATTTATGTTTGTGGTATGTAGTTGTTGAAATATTTTAGAAAAGTGGTCTTTAACAGTTTCAATGGGGGATGCCATACAGATGAAGCATTCAATCCTACATGAGCTGGTGTAGTTGTTTTGATGAGACATTTACTGAAACTGCTACTGCTGACAGTCACTTTCTGCATTTCGTAAATAGGTTACATAGAATATAATTTCACAAGTGGCCACGTTTGGAGATGGGTTTGTAAGGTCTGAATAGTACAATACTTTTGTTTATGGCTGGCACTCAAAAGTGTCTGACGTTTGATGCTTCCATGTAGATGTTGAAGGTGTTTGATTTATGACTCAGCGAGGCATGGTAAAAAGAAACAGTGAATGAGTAGCACTCTGATGGAATGTGACCAGGTAGTACTTTTGACAACAGTTTACGAAAATATTGTTCTCTGATCTGTTTCCTCTGATATCCTGTTTGTGTCCCCAATTTTTAATGACACTTCTGTCCCTGTGATGACAGTGTAATGACACTGAACATTAACTGCCTGCAGGGATACCTTACAGTCACTACAAGAGCAATATACCTAGGCCTTTGTGGCTGCCGTGAATAGTGTCTGGGTGTGACAGCCATCTTGAGAATTTACTGACGCAGGAAGGTGTTACAGCAGCTTTCACTGTTGTGCACAGATGGAAATGCCCTTCACTTAGTGTTGTTGACACAGGTTAATAAGGAACCAAGGTCAGTTACATGTAGAATTTGCATATTAAACTCAGCAAAGCAGGAAGCTGCAGAAAGACAATTGCCCAGTACTGTAATTGCCTGATTATTAACCAAGGTTAATACACTGATTTTGCTAAATGTCTTCATCTTTGAGGTCAGTTTTTGAGATAAGGCTATACATGTGAATGTGTTTCTTTTCTTCATTCTAGTTTCTCATGAAATGTGATTCTGATTCAGTTAGTAATATATAGTGAACTGTGGTTTATATATGGGTGTGGTCTGTGTACAGTTTTGTTTTTGTAGTTTTCATACACAACACTGATGTGAGCTTTGTAAACAGTGCAGTATATATCTGGCAAATGATTGTATACATATCATATATTAACCTATGGAAGAACAGCACTAATATGTTACCATCATATTATTTTCATTCCAAAGTGATACTATGTTATATGTTGGGGGATCACAAGTTTGTTTTGAATCTGCAGTAAACCTTGTGAAAGGCAGGACAGACCAGGACAGACCTGTGCTGACCTGTCTTCCCAGTGGGAGAGTACATAGACCCTTTCTTAATACCAGCTTCAGTCATTAGTAAACAGATATGGAGGAAATAGGTTTCCCTCTAGATGTTGTGTCCTTTAGCGTTTCCCTTACATTGCTGATAACGGCACAAGTATTAAAACGTAAGTAAACTCGACTTCTTAAGGAATACTCTCTAATTTTCTTCATTGAGTAAGGGAGCACTGTCGCCTCCAAATCCCCTTATCTAGTTTCCGCCACGCTCTTCTTTGGCTGAGGTCAATCCTGCACCCAACAACTAAGTTTTAGATAACACTAAGAACAAGCAGGGATCAGTCATTGGTAACTGCAAATGGCTCTGCTGTGAAAAAACAAGTCCTTTAGCAACTTTATCAGTTGTTAATGCTTACTCAGGGAACCGTGCCCTCCTTGGTTTTGGTTCATGATTTTCATTTAGCGATCCTGTGATCTTGTTATCATTTGTTCAAAGGCTATTCAAGAGAGAGAGAGGTTGCTAAAAAAGCTCGAATGAAAGCCAATTACAGCGATGACGGTAATCCTGTCCTCCCAAGACATGTGCCTTCGTCACTCTGCCTCGTAGTTTAATTAATGTGGCTCATGTCAAGCCATACACCGTAGTGTTTCTTTTGCTTTTGCCCAATTGTGATGGCATGGCTGAAAATGGTCTCCGACTGTGGATGATCTCTTTTCATCACCTTGCGTTGAATGGAAGGGGTGGTAGGTGCCAGGAAGCAAAATGAACACGATCAACATAAGTAGTTAACGTGGTGACTAATTTAGTTACTCAATTTAGTTACTCAAGATGAATCCTCAAGGTCCGTTATTTCAAACCAGCTGGCCATACAAAATTTGGCAAGTTTAAACTTTGTTCATAGTATAACAATATCATACTTGTATACCAAGCATTCTCTCGCCAATGATGAGAACCGTATGATTGCAGATACACTGCATCATAGCTTTACTTCACTTGTAAGACACATTGGATGTCTTCTGCCTAAAATACAAATTTAAATACCCTTGAGTTGCTTTGGTGTGTGTGTGTAAAAGGCTGCTTTCTGCCCTTGAGTTGCATTATGTTCCTCTTTTGGCAGCTGTCTGTCATCTGCAATCTGATAGCCTTCTGATCACAAAAATTTGGCAGAGGGCTGCTCTTGTGTATTATAAGCATGGGGTATAACATCCAGAAGTGCACCATTCCGGCTGAATTCACGTGTAACCTTTTTGTTGCTACTCACAGCATATCATATAGATTGAGAATTAAAGGTAAAATCAGTTTAATGTGAATGAGGTGCCAGACCACTCCTAATCTATAAGACCAGTGCCTCTGTCTCTGAGGAAAATACATATTGGATATACCACAGAACTCTGTTGCCTGTAAATATACTACTATGTCTGACTCAACATGACCTTACGCGACTTTGCTTGTTTGCTTGGGCTTTAGCTGGGGGTGGTAGAATTGGTATCTTGTGCTGTAATCTCCTGCTTTTGGCCTGTGTCTGTGAAGTAAAGAACCACCTCAATCCAGAAGACTCTACAGGGCAAAGTGCCACTAAGGACAGGTTAGATTTGTCACTTGCCTATGGTTAGGTAACAGGATTTAGAAAAGAGCTTGCTCTGGTTTTGAGGCTGCCTTCTCTATGTGGTTTTTCCTCAACATCTGCTGCTGCCTTCTTGCTGTCCCGTTGTTTCTAAATATCATAAAATGATTCATAATCCTCTTAGGGGTGGATGGGAGATCAAAATATGATCATAGCATGACTGCTCTACATTTTAATCCTGACTAAAATGTCCATGTAAGCTAAAACATGCTGGTCTGTGAATTTCTGCAGTATCACTCAAAAAATGACTGTCAACTGTGAAAAGACAGATGCATTTATAGAGCCTATAGAGTACCCTATAGACAGCAGGTGATTGCTCAGGATTTCAGTTACTTAAGGCCAGTATGCCATTAAGAATGTTCTATACATTCTGTTACCAATCTCAGTCTGCTGGATGTACTTCATATTACATAATATCTACGTGATGTAACAAATAATGCATTATGAATATAAACAAAGTTGTATTATCCTAATCTTTGCTGTCCTTCACGCTCAAATCCTAAATCCTTGTATGGCTCATATTCATTCATATTCATTCATATTCATTAATCCAGACATTTTCTCTCCCGACTAGACAAATCAATCTCTAGTGTTTGTTGACATGGAGCCCTTTGAGGAGCCAGCCACTCACTGAAGCACAGCCAAGCTGCACGGACAGAGGGAAGAGCAGGAGAGTTCACACTACCATGGATCACTATGGGTCGACACTGGACCGCAGCCAGTCGGTGATGAGCGGCCTGGAGAGAACCAACATTGGCTGGCACAAGCCAGCTCACTCGAGGAGCAGCAGTACAGCATCCTCCCGCCACTCGCGACCGGTTAGTAGGCTCTTTACCTTTCATCCATTTGGACCAGTAGCCTGCCTGCTATCTTTGGGGCTGTGTTCTTCCTCTAGGAGGCCTGAAGTGGGCATAATAGTGAGTTTGGTTGTTCAGTGAATCCAAAGAACCTGTTGATCTGCCCCATGATAACATGCTCAGACAAATGATTAGGATGTTGTCCTAATGCAGTGCAGTTGGAAGCGCTCATACCAGTGGTGGCACAGAAGGTGTGGTGTTGATTGTATCTCTTGTCCCTGTCATTTGCCACTTAAGCACATAAAGGACTGGGAGATCATGGATGACCTGCAAATGGATCTGGGCACAGGGGAATCCCTGCAGGATCTGAGCATGCCTGGCATCTGCGAGGGCTACCTGATGAAGAGGAGGAAATGGCCACTTAAGGGGTGGCACAAGGTGAGAGAGAGATCTATCCCTCTATGCCTTCAGCCTAAAGAATAGGACTGGCACACCTGACACATTTCTGTACCACTGAGTATGTCCTTCTTAGTTACAATTTGCTCTACCTTAGTTTGAAAGAAACAGAGGTAAATTGACTGAAATCAAAATGTTTTCTTTCTTTTTGCTCTGTCATTTCAGAGGTATTTTGTTCTGGACAAAGGGGTCCTTAGGTATTCCAGAACACAACAAGAGGCAAGTTCACTTCCTGGATGTTGACCTCATTTGCTTCCATTTGATATGAATTAAACTGAGATAACCTTTCACATTTTAATCTGTTTTCATCAGTATTTAAGAGGCAAGCTTGGTGGTTCCTTAGACGTCAGCCTTGCTGTCATATCCATCAACAAGAAGTCAAAAAGAATCGACCTAGATGCAGGCGACAATCTCTATCACATAAAGGTACTTCTGAAATGCAAACCTCAACCTTTTAGTTTGTGAACAACACAAATCAAACTGCATTGTCAGGACAGAAGCCCTTCACCCCATTTTCTCTCTGTACCTTTCTCCAAGGTAAAGAGCCATGATATGTTCTACATTTGGGTGACCAAACTGAACGCACACCGGGTGTTTAAGAAGAATGAGGCAGCCCACGTCCAGAATGGCTTCCTCCAGGCTCTCTCTCAGGGAACCAGTGGAATGGCCTCTCATAGAAATGGAGCCACACATGACATGGTGAGATTCAAGCTACAATAAAACTTGA
This sequence comes from Tenualosa thibaudeaui, assembly GCA_027481765.1. Lineage (NCBI taxonomy): Eukaryota > Metazoa > Chordata > Actinopteri > Clupeiformes > Clupeidae > Tenualosa > Tenualosa thibaudeaui. Next base: position 13,105,243 of record JAIFZK010000002.1, read on the forward strand.
AAAGACTGAATTTGTACATCTCAATGTTTTTGTGCAATATACATGCACAATGTTAAACAAAGTGTGGATATTATTTAACTATGGGGTTGTTTAACTGTGCAAAAATTGACAAAAAAGAAATATTGAGTTCAAAGTTCCAATGAAGCCTGAAAAACCAAGGAAGACCAGTTTTATTTCTGTATTTTTTCTGGCACAGTTAGTATACTATACACTGTGTCACCATACTAGTCCTGTTAAAAACAAAAACCCTAATTTTTGTATTATTATCATATTGCATGTAATGTATGTTGTTTTTAATCTCAGTCTTATGCACACTATCAGAGTACCTCTGGGTCACATACGGATGAGATGACCCCTCAGGCAGCTGAGCTACCCATAAGCACCTCTGCAGTGAATGGAAAGGTGTCTGCATGGCTACAGCAAACTCAGGACCATAACAGCTGTTCCCAAGGTGTTAAGTCTTTCCTTCTAATAGTTATTACATTTATGTGTGGGTATGGGATATCACAAATCAACTATTTAGTGTGGAAGCAACTTCACTCTGCATTAACTTTCAACTCTGTGGAATTCTCCAGAACTGAACCGGGTTCAGATGGATATCAGTGAGTTGGCCCGACTTGTTCAGAAACTGCATGCCATGGAGTCAGGCCCAGTTCTCAACAATGGAGAACTGCAGCGGATCATCAGCGTCCAGGTGTGTGTGTGTGTGTGTGTGTGTGTGTCTGTCTGTCTATCTGTGTGTGAGAGAGAAAGCAATGCACACTGTACTCAAGGGTTGAAAGTAACTGTAGTGACAACTATGTTTACATGGTTGGACAATGAGTGTTGTGTCAGTGCTGCCTATTCTGGACTGAATTCTGATGTGCAGCTCTGTCTGTCTGTCTGTCTGTCTACCTGTCTGTCTGTCTGGCTTTCTCCTGAAGAATCTTTCCCTTGAAAAACCAAAGAAGCGATCTGCAAAGATGTGGGGGCACTCTCGTACACTTTCCAGAGTTGAAGCACTTGGAATGGTAAGGATACTACAATGTAGAAATTCTCTGCACTTTTTTATTTTCCTAGTATGTTTACTTAAACCTTTTCGCTGCTTGAAATAGAATAGATTTATTAATGCTTTCATTTTGAGAAGCTGGTAGATAATGCAAAATGTTGGGTGTAGAAATTGAGGTGTAGCTCTATTTGTGTTAGTGTGGAATGCCCGTTCCACAAGTAATGTAGTGAATTCCTTTTTCACCTGAAGCCATTGCGTGGGATTACTAAATCGGTGAGTGAGCAGCTGTTGGTAGCACAATGATTCAGCATTCAGTCAAATGAAAAAAACCCTGCTGTTCAAATCCATAGAGATAAACAGTAGCATATACCACAGCAGTGCAGAATCACATTAGGAGAGAGTGCCTCAGACTATCATACACTATGCAGTACAAGCCAATGAAATGCAATTTGCTGATTAAAATTTTTATCTCTGAAGATTTTACAGAGTTACACTGAACTTAAGTCAGATGTGTTTAACTCAACTTGCACAAACCTGTACGAGCAGGTGTGTCCATAACGGTTCCAACACACCCAGCACTCATAGCTACTGCATGGTTGTATACATTTCCAGTCTCACTTCGTCATCATCCATCTGTGATTTGAACCTAGTACTTCTCATTGCACCAGTTAAGGGTGCAGTCATCTGATTTAAAGCCGCAGTTTGTTGTTTTTCATCAGTGGAATTCAATAATGCATCTGCATGCACAACATAGCTGAAGGCAGAATTTTACAACCAATATCCTGAGCATGGTGTTTAATTAATATATCATACATGCTCTATATTCCTTGAGAAGCACAACAAAAACAACACACTGCATCTTTAAATCAAGCTTCACTCTGTGCTAGACAATCATGACGGACAATTACTGTAATAACTATACAATCTTGAAGAATGCCAAGAAAACCTAGTGTAGTTTTGTCCCTTTATCGGTTTGTTCACGTGTCTCTGTCTGTCTATGTATCTGTCTGTCTGTTCTATCTCTCTCTCAGCTGTCGTCCAGTCAGCTGAACAGTGCGTCCCACCTAGGAACCTCTGTGCCGTCCATCCCAGACTATGTCTACTCTCAGCTGGCCCCTCCCACTGTCATCTCCCCTGAGGGCAAGAAACTGCACCTGGACATTTGCACAGTGTCCTCAAGAGGTAAAACTCTCCCACTCAAAACCAAGAAAAAGATGGACTATTAATTGGAAGGCAAATAGGATCTAATATAATACAAGAGGTGACCTGAGCAATGAAAGACAAATCAGAGGGCTCAGCAACAAAAGCTTATAATGTCTGGAGATATTAGCCATTACCACTTCTGTAGAAGGGTTTATGCTTGCCTTTTATTTTAATTTGTTCTTTTTGGCTGTCCATAGTCCATAACACCCTGAGGTCAGTCCATGAGTCCTTGGCCCAGGAGCGTCAGAGACTACAAGAGGTCTGGAACAGCGGAGAACTCCCTGCTAACTCCCAGCACATTGTCACCCTGCTCGAGGTGAGAGCGGTATCATTGCAATCAGCACAAACAAAATTCAAAGGCTAGTTATTATCTCACGGGTCCACCTGTGGACCAAAAGCCTGTACAACATAGTTTGTGCTTTGCCAAGTGTTTAGTATATCTGTCAAACATTCTGAGGGTGGGAGGTTCACATTGATTATGCATTAAAACAGTTGGTATGTGGCATTTAAAGATAGCCTGAAGGATACCAGAATTTCCTACGGGATAATAAAAGTATTGATCTATCTATCTGTCTATCTATTTTCAAGCAATACTTTTGGTTTGGAGTCATCTTCAATGCAGCTTGCATTGTATTTCACACATAGTAGAATGTGATATCATTGGAGAGCTAAACTTGTGCTAATTTGAGAGGAAATCTGTTTTTTTCTTCTTCACATTTTGTTGTATCTGGGCCACTTTTGAATGTTTTTCTACATAGCCCCCGTATGTATGTATTGTGTATCTGTGCTTGTATTTGTGCATGTGTGTGTTGTGTATGTATTGTGTATGTGTGTAGTTAGAGATGCAGTCTCCCCTTACCCAAATCTACAGTGTGTCAGACTCGTCCGACTCCTCAGAGGAGTCCTTCCATACTCTGTGCCAGAGGATGGTGTGTCTCTACTGACCGTTCTCTAAGGGTGTTGAATGGAGCTGAGGGGACCATTATTCTTGTTCTTTTCTCCTCATCCACAACTTTCACTTTTTTTTGTTTTCTTTCCTCACTTTCTTCTCCTTTTCTTAAATCATCACAGAGTGTAGGGGTGACGTGTCCCCCTGTTGCCAAATTCTTGTAATGCATCTTTCCTTGAAAGCAAACTCATGTATTTAAAAGTTTAAATAGCAGATGCAGTGTGTGCAGTGCATGTCAACATGACCTTTCAACATCTTATGGACATCCCACTTTTGGGATCTTAAGGTTTTACTCCTTCTCTACTTCAGTTTCTCTGATCAAGAGGACTCAGAGTTTGCCATGCTATAGTGTGTGTGTGTGTCTTAGCTTTGCCACACCTGTTGGCGTTGCCCTTCAGGTGTTTTCTTAGTCTTTGCCTAACTGAGAGGCTGACGCTGAATGCTCTTAATTAAGACTACAGTAATCTGATGAGCTGGCAAATGCGCACTTCTTACATGGAACACTCCAAGTCCTTAGGGCCAGAATAAAAGCCTATGTTTGTTTCATGTGTGTGTTTGTATGTGTGTGTGTGTGTGTGTGTGTTGTGTGTGTGTGTGTGTGTGTGTGTGTGTGTGTGTCTGTGTGTGTGTTCTGTGTGTGTGTTGAGCTTTCAAGGTCCTTTCTTTTACTCTACCTCCTCTCTCTCTTTCTCTTTTTTGCTGTCTCTTCCTTCCATCTCCATCTCCCAGCCTGGTTCCAGTCGGCGTGCGTCGCATCGCCCTCCCTCCGTGGCAGACTCAGCGGCGGAATACTTCGATGCCAGCGATGACCTGCTGTGCGGGAGCTCGTCTGAGGCCTCTGAGGAGGGCTCTGGCCTGAGTGACGGCACCAGCAACTCTGAGCCAGAGGAGGGCCATGGTGAGAGGGCAACATCTAGGACTCAAAGTTAATGTTTAGTTTGCATGTTTCAAGTCTCCAAGATCAACTGTTTGGAATGAAAGTCAACATGTTTATATATACAGTGAGGTTAGAGGCATGGAGTACAGATGTACACAGGGCCTTTGAGCCAGGCACCCAACCCTAAGTTACTCTTAGACTGGCCCTAAAAAGTAATTGACAAGTGTAAATTGCTTTGGATAAAAAACATCTGCTAAATGCATAAAAGTAAATGTAGTATAGATATAGAAGAACACTGAAACACCATCAGGTTTATATCATATGACACTGTAAGTCATGTCTGTCTGTTTGCGCGTGTTTATAATTTAACATTTAACATTAATGAAACAAATACATTATGTTCATATTTGTTGGATTGTGTAAAACATTATTCCATTGTTCATATATGTTCAGTGTAAGCAATGATCATGAACTTCTTTAGGTTTAGACATCAGGAAGAATAATGATTAATTTGTTTGCTTATAAGTGCTTATAAGGCAACTTTATTTTTGTAGCATATTTTGTACACAAAGGCACTTCCGTAAGCTTTACTTTAAAAAAAAGCAAACAATTCGAGAAGGTATCAACATAAGAGATGAGAGCAAAGATGGAGTCCATAAGAACCCCTGTAACTATTGTTTCCTTACAGAGTCAGCCACTAGGAAATACCGCGCCAGCCTTTCCAAAGCCCCAGCCAAGGCCATCAGTGTGCCTAAGAGCACCGGGCACCGCACCACCCTGCCCGCCGTCTGCCCGGACAACAGCCACATCGGCCTCATGTCCATCCTGTACAACAACATCGGCAAGGACCTGTCGCGCATCTCTATGCCAGCGGCACTCAACGAGCCCATCAACCTGCTGCAGCGGCTCTGTGAGGAGCTGGAGTACTCGGAGCTGCTGGACCAGGCCAACAATACAGTGGATCCGTACGAGAGGATGGTGAGCAGACCGAACTGCTACTCACATAAATGTGGGGCGAGGAAGGAGAGTGTGTGATATCTGTGTGTTTTTTTCTGTATTTGATGACCTCTTGTTACATATTTAATCATTTCACTTTTATGGCATTTATGAGCTTTCTAGCCTTTATTAGTAGGATAGTGGATAGGAAATGACTCTAATCCTAACCCCAGGAGAGAGATGGGGTGTAAAGCTAAGAAATTACCTTAAGCCAGACTAGAACTTGAGTCCTTGTGGCTACTGGATTTTGAATCTGGTTTACCGAAGAAACTGTGAAATTTAGGTGAGTTATTTTAATGCAATTCTTGTCTTCAGGTGTACATTGCTGCCTTTGCCATCTCTGGTTACGCCATCGCTACCTTCCGGAACCGTTACAAGCCCTTCAACCCTGTCCTTGGAGAGACCTTTGAATGTGTTCGGGAGGACAGGGGCTTCCGCTTCATCAGCGAACAGGTCGGTAGACAGGCTGATTCCAGATTGTGTGTGTGTTATTACATGTGTACTAATCATTTATAATGGTCTGACATCATTCTCCAGGTCTGCCATCATCCACCTATATCTGCCTGTCATGCAGAGTCAGAGAACTTTTGTTTTTGGCAAGGTCAGTAAACTGAAGAGATCTTCAGATAAATCATTTTATGACTTTTGGATGTCATTTGTAGAACACGTTTCTGACTGTGTGATTATGACCATTTTCAGACCAGCGATGGAAGAACAAGTTCTGGGGCAAGTCTGTGGAAATCATGCCAGCTGGAATGGTCAATGTGACTCTCCCAAAGTGAGTGTTCATATGATGCCACTGTTGCCATGTAGGCGGCTAGGAAGAAAATTTGTAAACAGAAGAGACAATAGGTATACAAACACTGGCCAGAATCACCTGCATGCTTTTTATCTCTTCTATGTAGGCATGGTGACCACTATGAGTGGAACAAGGTGGTCACTTGTATCCACAATGTCCTGAGCCAACAGCGCTACCTGGAGCACTATGGCGAAGTTACCATTCGCAACCTGAAGAGCTCCGTTTGCACATGTAAAATCACCTTTGTCAAGGTCAGTGAGAGGAAGAATTTTTTCCCATAATGCAACAAGGTTGTTTTTTTGTGATGAACATTTTGTTGAGCTTTAGAGGTAAACAATAAAGAAAAACAGAACAAAACACACAAACATCAGTCAAGCTGTCAAAACAGGGCAAAACAGCTGTATTCCACATTGGATAAAAGTAAGGAAAGGAAAGGAAAGAGCAGTGACACCATTAGCTCAGTCATTAAGCAGCCACAGTTTCGGGTTTTACCCGGTTAAGCGGAGTTGTAGAGTACTCCAATTTAGCCATATATTTTGTATTGATCATCCAGTGTTTTCTGCTTTTATTATGTTGGTATTCCATTTTTTTAAGTCCAGAAAGTTTTAACTGCCTGTGTCTTTAAATGCCTGTGCTGGGTAGTAGTTTACATTGAGAGAGTATGTGTGTGTTGTATACATTTGTGAACATCTCCAAAACCAATGTCTGGTGCTGAACCACTCTGACAGCGGGGGTGTCTGTATTTGTGCATCACACTTCATCCATTTATGCATACCACAGTTTGATGACACAGCGATTAATCTGGGCATGTGCGATCTGTTGTTCTCCCTGCCTACAGTCTCGCTACTGGGGCTCTGATGCTAACAAGAATGAGGTGCAGGGCCAGGTTCTTAACCAAAGTGGGAAAGTGGTGCACAGGTTTGGAGGTCTCTGGCATGAGGGCATCTTCTGTGACACCCTCCCCACCCCCCAGTGCCTCTGGAAGCCAAGTAAGCACTGTTTATGTATTTATTTATTATTATTTATTATTATTATTATTATTTGCCAACAAGAAGAAAGTTGCAGGGACAGAGTGCAACCAAACAACACATGTACAAGACACAAAACAGTGACACTAACTAAACACCAACAACAGGGGTGGGCTGGGGATTGTGAGGAGTTTGGGAGTTGAATTAAGGGTTGGTGGCATAGTGTATGGGTGTTTGTGACAGCGTGCGCATGGGATTTCCAGTTCATGAGGATTGTTTTCATGAGGATTGTTTCATGAGGATTGTTTTCATGAGGATTGTTTTCATGAGGATTGTTTCTTGGTGATAAGCACAGTTTAGTCGGAGCCTAGACAGTAATTTCCTGAATATAAGCTGCACCATGTACAATCAGTGTTTTATACAAACTAAAAAAAATCCATGTATTAACCTCACCCATATATTAACCCCAGTATGCTAAACATTACCTATTGATTTAGAAGCAGATCATGACATGGCAAAGTAGAATGATAAGAATGAAAAGAAACACATTCCCATGTACAGTCCTCACTCATTTTTTTGACGTCACAGATAATTACTGTTTGCAAAATCAATGGGTTAACCTCAGTTAATATTCTGGAACTTATGGCACATGCTTTTTAGAGATGAAAAGTTATTTATTCACTTTTAAAGGTACACCAGCAAAGCCTACAGACCTCCCCCTATATATATATTACATATTTAATATTTAATATTTTTATTTACATATTTAAAACATTTGTAGGGACATAAATCACTGTCAAAACGAAATGTTCTTTTTTTTCCTCAGACCCTCAGCCTAAAGACTACCTCCTCTACTTTGGCTTCTCCACCTTTGCCCTGGAGTTGAATGAACTGACCCCAGAACTGAAGCCTCTACTGCCCCCTTCTGACACACGGCTGCGTCCTGATCAGAGGTGAGCTGATCATCACACAGAACCCTGAGAGGGAGATGTGCTTTACCTCAGATTGAATAAGGGTGGTCTCGATTGAAAGAGAAACCAGTCAGCTTATGACTCGAGCTGACTCAACTGAGAATAACTTTGTTTTCTGATCTATGATTAAATGAAGCTGTGATCTCTATGGCCCCTTGCATGTTTATCAATGGTGTTTGACAGTGCGTCTCTTTTTAATGGTATTTAGAAACAGATTTAAGTGTATTTGTGCACAGAGATTAGAGCCATGATCAATACGTTGGCGTGTAAATGGTCAAAGCAGAGCTGTTATCAGTTGCTTGTGACACTAACTGCTTGCAGGTTCTTGGAAGAGGGCAGGATAGAGGACACGGATCGAGTCAAAGACGAGATCGAGGAACGACAACGGGAACGCAGGAAAGTCTTGAGCATGAAGGGGGAAGACCATGTGCCTCGATTTTTCAGGTCTGTGTGTGTGCGCGCGCACGTGTCTGTATGTGTGTCACATCCATGCACACTCAAATAGATTTTTTGGAAAAAAGGGGGAAAAAAGCTCCTATCAGACAATAAACCGCTATATGACACTTGACAGTATTTACCTGACACTCATTCTGTTCAACAGAAAAACAGTGGATTCTGCCGGGCGAGAGGTTTGGTTGACCAATGGAAGTTACTGGAAGCTACGAGAAAGTCCAGGATTTGCCAACGTGAAAAACCTGGAACTGTGGTGACAAGTAATGGTGTTATGAGGACAGAAGCACACTTCTGTGTGTTTTTCTTTTCTTTACTTTTTTCTTTACTCTTTTCTCTTTCTCCCTTTTTTAATCTCTCTCTAACTTTCATTCTGGAGCACGTATGAGATGCCTTGGGCTTTTTCTCCTGAGCAAGGATAGTGCTTTGTCTCACAGAGCACCGTCATCTGTCTGGACAGTTCTTTGATAGCATTTATAGTTCACCAATAAAGAGAAAGCCGGATACTTTCTCTGAATGAGTATTTGACAGAGCTTGAAGAAGTTTGTTTTCAACAAACAATCAAAAAATAACAATAAGAATTCATAAAGGATGTCAGTTGAGGATACACAAACACAAAAAAATCAGTGTATTTGTCATGTGATGACCAATTTTCCTTTGAGAATGTATTTATTTTTTAAATATTTTTTTTTATGTTCACTGGAACAATTTCTTTATTTTTAAATAATTTATGAACAATTGTGGTGTGTATTTATAATTGCTAACTATGGGTGATAACTAAGAGTGAAAACCACTGTTAAAATAGCTCTTCACTATCATTTTATTTTTCTAATGCACTAATAGTTTGTTGCAAGGTAATCTCTTCTCAGGGGGGGTCTTCCTTAGAGGCGCATCCATTGTTACAGATCCTAACATAGACTTAAACCTCCACAAGATGGCAGTCATGGCAGTTTTTTTACAGTTATTCAGCTGGACCTGTCCAAATATTTTTGAGGAGAATTTTAATTAGGTCACACATATATTTTGTCCTCTGGGTAATCATGTGAATGCCATGTAGAGTAAACAGATGCTTTTTCATGCAACTGCTCAGAAAGTGGTTTGGACTGTTACTGGACCTAGCTAATTTAAAATCTCTTGTTAGACTCTGAAGAAACTTAGAAAAAGTCCAAACATGTACAGATTAACAATGAATATAATTTTAATGCATGAATAAAAAACACAACAACCAGTACATTACACAATATTTAACCACCTTTAATAAATAAAAGATTTCCTCTGATTTTTTGAGCATAATCTTTATTACACTGGAAATAAAATCAAATACATCTTTAAGTTCTCAGTTCTTCTACTGCGTTCCTGTCATACCTCTGATGCCATCAGGGTTATTTCAAAACATTTCAGAACATGACGTTATGGAGTACAAGATTTTTTGTTTTATTAAATTATTAAATTTCCCCCCAAATTACATGTTATTCTTCAAAAAAAGTCAAACAAATCATTGCACAGTCTGAGAGACAAAATAAAACTTACAAAAAAGCCACAGTCAGGACCAGGGCTCATTGTACAATACACCACACTTGGGGAGTCCTGTCCTAAAGAGTACCATTAGACACTTTATTTATTATCATCTGAACAAAGTAACAAAATGAGTCTCCTCAGATAGGAGAGCGTAAAAGTTTGTCACCCTGATACATTTTACAATAACATCTGCACATGATCTGATTCGACTTTTTTTACATTCCCGCTAGGGGTCAGTCAAGCGTCCATAGTCACTGGGATCCAGACGCCAAATAACTGTTGGGAAATTGGCAGTATACAGGAAAAGAGAACAGTCACCAAAGAGGGTTTTTCAGTGCTTTTCCAACGGTGTCGACAAACATAAACAAAGCAATGCTACTTGGACGTAATACTTCATCCTTAGTAATTCACAATGTTGAAATTGCACTTGAATTTCTTGCAATTTTTACAAATTTCAAGTGTACTTAAATGAATCAGTTTACAGAAAACAGTATCATTCCTTTTATTTTTACTGCCACTGTCAGCTCGTGTCAGAGTGACATACAAGTCATGACAGTTTTGTTTTTTTCCCCTTCAGTAGCTCCTTCTGTAGAGGCTAACCTTTGCGTGGCATTGTGGATTTATTTTTTTATTTATGTATTTTTTGTAGGGGTGGGGGGTGGAGTACGTTTTGCATTGCTCCTTATGCCAGTGTGTCCACAGAGCTGTATCTAAAATGGCATCTCTTTCCCCTGAGCCAAGCGCGTTGCGAGGCATGGCATGGGTAAGCGGTGAAGTGGAGGGGCCGATTCCGCCACATACCTTCACCCCAGAATGCCATCTGCGTGCTGTCGCGTTACGGCAGTGTCAGTCGCGGAGAGTGTGTTTTAGCAGTCAAGAGAAAGGGCAATTGGATCTGCCATCGGATGGCTTCTCATTGCATTAGTCTGGATTAAGGAGCTGTCAGGAATATTCAGTCTGAACAGTTTTCTGCTGTGCCATCAGCTTTACAGGACGAGGCCTGTTTCAGCGCTGAGGTTCAAAAGACGCTCAAAATTTATATGGCCACGTGATTTAGAAAAGACATCAAGTCAGAAAAAGGATGTCTGTGATACTCAATTGACAGAAGTCATTTTTGTATGTTTGTGTGTCTCAGGTTGCCAAGATAAGGTGATGATACTCAGGTTACCCAGATAAACTGCCACAAATTTTGCTTGGTCAGTCTACTCAAGTGTTGTGTGTGTGTGTGTGTGTGTGTGTGTGTGTGTGTGTGTGTTAGACCTCAGGGATTAATTACACTAATAGTTTCTTCTACATGTTCATGTTGTCATGAGGCTTTGACTTTGAATTAACACTGCATTTAAACAAGAAAAAAAAAGGAAGAGGAAAAATGATGCAGTGACATCTTACAAATCAAGCCAGGATCTTTTATTATCATTGCTACTGTTTGCCTAACTTGTCAGTTTTAATGTTTCATACTCCTAAATATACTGCATTCTGCCACCCTCTCTAAACGGAAAAAAACAAAACAAACAAGACACGGCACAAATGTCAAATTGTGTCAACATGATGAGTGGTTAAAATACAATGCAAATATGCAAATGCAATATTTTTTGCAATGTTTTGTTTTGCGTTGGTGCTGTGACACCTTCTCCGATCATCTGTGCTCTGTAAAACAATCTCAGCTAATTTACAGTGACTTTTGGGTCCCCTGATGTCCAGATAATTCACTTCTCAGCTGAGAATTTTATATTTATTTTGTATTTAATGATGTGACCAAAAGCACCATTCAGGTAAATAGAAAGGTCAGCTGTCATGTTCACCTACAGTCAGAGTAATTAGTTTTTTCTGCGTTGACATCCATTCACGCCAGGAAAACATTTATGTCTTTTTGGAAACATGTACACTACATTACATCTACATAGTCAACAGCATCTGATTTGAAGAGAAAAAAAAGGATAAAACCAGTGCAATTCCTTTGGGGTGGTTAACTGTACAGATGCAGAATTTGTTTGGGAAAATACCACTGAGGTCAATCTGTCAAGTAGGATATAACCCATCACCATGACAGCCATTTCTGAACAGCTCTGAGCAGAGGGAAAAAAACTAAACAAAAAACAAAATGCCTGTGCCCTCCACAGACAAGGTTACGCCAAAACTATTGCTAACGATTTTCAGCTGGTGGTGTCTGAGTGGTGCGTGCTGTAATGTGGTTATTGATTGTGGTCTTGATCTGTGTGTGTGAATGTGTCTGTGTGTGTGTGTGTGTGAGTGTGAGTGAGTGTGTGTGTGTGTGTGTGGGGGGGGGGGGGCCGGCCACTTTTCCGGATTGGCTGATAATAGAAATTGAAGTCCCAATTATAATGTAGCCTATTTTTGCACAAGCCCAAACAACAGTGATGCTAGTGGAAGGGTACTTGTGTACTAACAATTGCTTTTGCTTTAAAAAAAGTAAAACAAACAAACAAAAAAATCTTTAACAAGCAGTCATTCTTGGTTAGCTAATATCGCAACGATCCGACTGATGCTTTTAGGTGGAGGATGGCTGGACTCTCGGGACTAGGACTGGGTGGCCACGTGTAAAGAATAGACAGTGACACGGGCACAAGCATTGCCTGCTCTGTGCCCTTTGATTCTCGCCTTCCATCGCACCCGACTCCAAGTGGCTGGAGTACAATCTGAGTAGACAAAACAAATCACTAAATGATATGGTGCTTTCCACTTTCCATAATGTGGGGATGTCTTATGTCAAGAGGAGGTGGCATTTAAGGGATGTGGGAAACACTGACTAAGTGTGTTTTTTTTTGTGTGTGTTTGTGTGTGTGCCCAAGCGTGTTTTCTACGTCAGTGATGAGGGAAACTGGACAGTTCCTTTAGGGGAGTGTCAGCAGGTACACAGACATTTTTTTTCTTTCTTTCTCTCTTTCTTTCTCTCTCCCTTTCTTCCCCCTCTCCCCCTTTCTTCTTCCATTAAAACTCCTGTGGTTAAATCAAACACCATGGTGACACTGAACTGGCCGTGTCTCCAGGCCAGGTGTCTGTCCGCAGACATGTCGTCCTCGCACCGAGGCTTCCTCCAACTCTGACAGCCTCCTTCAGAAACTTCTGCTTGACTTTCATCTTTGCCACCTGTCCACCTTAAACAAACAAACACACACACACACACACACCTTCTCACACGCATCCATCCAGCACAGAGCCACCTTAACCACAAAAAAGAACAAGACACAGCCTACTTTACAAATAAAGCCACTTTTTTCGTTGTCCCACAGACACACAGGATTCCAGTGGCACATTTGTCTTAGCATCTCACTGCGTGCAGAGCCTCCCCCCTCCCCCCCAACCTGTTTGGTCTCTCTCTCAGACACAGTGCCTCACTGGTGGAGACCTGGGTAAACTGTCTGGTTGGAGATCTCAGGAGTCTGGATGGGCAGGGCATAGAGGTCTTTGCTTAGGGGGCAATTTCAGGGGGGTCAAGAACTAAGAGTGTTTTTGGGGAGGACAATCGATCAGGGCGAGGATCAGTGGGCGAAGAAGCTGTAATAGCCCACGTCGCTGTTGCCGCTGTCTTTCTCACAAAGCTCGGTGCCCCGGTTGGGCGGGGAGTTCTCCGTGCTGGAGGCGTACGGCGACATGCGCCTCTTCTTGCTCTCCACGGCCTCATAGAGTCCCGAGTCGGCCGAGTCCACCGACTTCACCGAGGGCGCCTCGAGCCAGCCGTCTTCCCCCGTGCCTACACTGCCACCACCCCTGCCCCCGGCACTGCAACCTTCCTTGGGCTTGTCCTGCGGCAGGGCCAGGCGAAGAGATTCCAAAGGGGGCGTGGAGAGGACCGGCGGCGGAGGCAGCGGCAGGCACGAGTTGGCCCCCGCTGGTGAGGTCGACGAGGACGGTGGCATCGAGCGGAACCAGCTGAGGGGCCCCGGAGGGCCCGGCTTACTGGGCCGCGGGTGGCTGAGGTGCGGTGGTGAGGGCCTCCCACTGGCACTCCAGGGCCCGCTGACTGGCACTGACATGCCGCCGGGCGAGAAGGGGCTCTCAGGGTAGTAGCCCAGTGTGGGGTTCCCCGGCGTCTGCAGGTGGTGAGGGAAGGGCTTGTAGAGCCCGTTGCCCGTCCCGTAGTCCCCGTCGTAGGAGTTGAAGTCCAGGCAGTTGGAGGGGGGCATGGTGTGCGGGCTGGGCAGGTACCAGCGGCCGTGGGGACTGACAGTGGAGGATGGGTCTTTGGCACCGCCCTGCTGACCCCCCATGGTCATGTGCTCGGCGCGGCCGTAGAAGCGGCCCTGGGGCAGTGGACTTATGTATTGGTCGGCCAGGTAAGGCTGTGGGTGGTAACAGCTGCCCGGCAGGAGCTGCTGGCCCTCAGTCGGTGACGGGGTGAGTCGATCTGAGTCCGGCTGGACGTAGAGCCTAATTAGGACAAGCAGTATGGGGGGGAGGGGAAAATGGGGGGATGGGGAGTGGAGGACAGCAACAAAAAGGAAGAGTTAGGTCAAGGGTTAAGGAGTGTTGACAAAACTCCCGAGGTGTGAACCACTAACACTTCACCCCAACTAGCGAGGTCACCTCCCCAGGCGACGGGTGGGAAGGGTCTACTAGGCTTAACCTACTTCCCACTAAATAATTCACGCCATGTTTTTGATTACCTCTGTTGTGCCTCTGTGAAAATTGATTTATACATGAATGTGAGCTGCACAAAAGGGCAAGTTAGACTGCTGAAATTTTATAAGTTTACAAGCAGCATGTGTGTGTGAGTGTGTGTGTGTGTATGTGTGTGTGCGTGCGCATGCACTGCGAGGCCTCCAGAGGTTCTCTTTTTGTGCTCTGCATTTTGTTGTGCGTGCGTGCGTGTGTGTGTGTGTGTGTGTGTATGTGTGTGTGGTATGTGCTTAGAGAAGTCTTTATGCTTACGTACGTGTCGTAGTTGTCCCGGAAGCCTTTAGCAAAAGGGTTGTGGTCTATTTTCAGTTGAGTGATCTGTGGAAGAAATGGCAGGAGACAGGGTCAGAGGGAGGACAAGGCCAGCACCATCAGTGGGGTTTGTGCTAGCGAGGGAGATGGAGAGACATAGAGAGGGAAAGGTGGAGAGGTGGAGTGAGTGAGTGAGAGAGAGAGAGTGTGTGTGAGAGAGAGTGAGAGTGTGTGTGAGAGAGGGGGGTAAAGATAGAGAGAAGAAGAGCACAAGTATGCATTAATGTGAGAAAGAAAAATAGGTGGGACGGACAGACCAAAAGAGAGAAAGATAGAAAGAAGAAGAGAAGAGCAGAGAAAGAAAGAGAGAGAAAGAGAGAGAAAGGATGAAAGTGAGAGTAGAAAGAGAGATAGAGGTGGAGGAGAAGAAGATCACAGACAAGCAAATAATTCATGAGGACCCTGTCATCATTTACTTGAGAAGACACTAAAAATGTGAACCTCACCAAAAAAAACTCCTCTACAACTCCTCCTGTCTTCTCTCTTTCTTTCACCTGGTCACTGGTGTGCAAGCAGTGCACTTCACTTCCTGTTCTCCGCATTCTCACCTGAATTTTTAGATGACTTGTTCTTAGAAGGGGTGGGGGGGGTGTAGTGGGTGGAACCAAGTGAGAAACTCACATCTGCATTCTGATAGGCTGTCACAGCGATGAACTGTGTCTCCGGGAAAACGAAGATTTGGGCCTTGGAGGAGAGGAAGGGGTCATCGGAGCCATCCTCCTTCACTTCCACAATGTGCAGGCGAGGCTGGTACTTGTGCAAGGACTGCAGCACTATCATCTGAAGGTGGCAGAGGAGCAGTCATGTCACACACACAATCACACACACGCACACAACACTGATAAACAGATGCCTCTTATGACTAGGTAGATGCAGCAGTCATACATCTGAGTAAACATAGCAGTTGCTGAATGACTATAACCATAGCTAGCAAAACCTCATCTAAAACATGATTACTGGTTTGATATTTCTGTTGATTTCATTGGACAAATATACCTTACAGACATTTGCACTGATTACTTTTTAGTACAGACAACAACAAGACAAAGTGCTTTTATTCAATTTTTGATGTGGATTGTCTCATTAGATGATGATTCTAAGGATGACTCATGTTGAGACATGTTCTCAGTCACCGTTTATTGATGGTATGAATTCAACTGGGTTATTGTTACAGGTCACGTTTAATTTAGTTCTGAAGTCACCCTTCCATGGCGTCTACCGCACCTGGGCCACGTTGTTGGAGCTGCCTTTGTTGTTGGTGAGCTTGAGTTTGCCGAAGGAGACTTCCTGTCTCATCCAGTGAGCACCGGTGTTGGGCGAGTCAGGATGCATGTATGTCCTGTTACCTGTCAACAACACCTCAGTTTAAGCCTCTCTCCATCACACCAGGAAAGCTAATAGTGGACATTTAGGCCGCATAACAGGCATGTGCAAATTTGCGGTAAGTGGTGATGATGGAGAACAGATCTCAACAGAACACACTTACTCAAAAATATCTAGAACTATCTACAACAACTGATTATACATGAATCTATATTTTTAATGTAGGCAAACCTTTACCCCACATGCAACTTGTGCAACATCGTGTCTCTGTGATAATCAAAATGAAACCGCAAGTCTGTGAATGCAAGGCATGCTATATTACCTGGCATGGTGCCCTCGGCCTTGCCACATTGCACCCACTTGCCACCCTGGTACCTCCAGTGGTGTTGGTCGGCGAGCACCACCTCCACATAGACGTTGTAGTGCACCGTGGGGTCTAGTGCACTTATGTTGAAGCTGAGGAAAGGGAACATCCTCCTGTGAAAAACAAACAAAAAACACAGAAAGCTCCATTACATGCTTGGCAAATGGCCCTTTAGGGCTGACAGACCCTTTTCTTTTTTTACAGTAAGTGTATGTTTCCTGGGAGACTTATGACCTCTGAGTTTCTTTGGCTGTGCAAGTTTAACAGGACCATATGCTCTACATTTGAGCTGTATCACAGCTGAGGCAGGGTGAGGGAGAGTCCTTTCTTGGGCTCATTCACGCAACAGCAAATGGGGGTACGTCCATGAAGATAAGTATGCTTCGTTTTTTTTAAAGCGGCAGACACTTTTACCAGAGTGAAAACAGTAGCGGTAGTGTGAGTGCGAGTGTGTGTGTGTGGGAAGGGAGGGGAGGGGGTGTTAAGCGTGCCTGTTATGGATGGGTGACTGTGAGATTGTGTATGTACAGTATGTGAATGAGTGTGCAAGTTTGCATAAGCTGTAAGTGTCTGTGTGTGTTTGTGTGTGTGTGTGTGTGTGTGTGTGTGTTTTCTGAAGCACATGGGACAGGCAGGCTCGATGTGAATATTTAATGTGGCGGTTAATAAAAGATGTGCACTGTAGCCACTGCTGATTGCTGGAGTTTTACTTGCTGAAGTGATCATGGAAGCTGTGACAGAGAGGAGGTAACAGAGAGGTCAGTGTGTCCCAGGGCAACAAAGCCAGGGAACGCAGAGTAAGGCTAGCCTAACAGAAACACACACACACACACACACACACACACACACACACAGAGGTAGAGGAGTACCAATACACTCTCCAATACACTTTCTAAAATGATGCAGTATTTTTTTTCAGAACAAAATAATCTGATTCTGTAACACTGGAGTGTCTTCATCTGGGCTTTACCAGTTTTTCCAGTGCTCTAGAACACACCAGACAATGCTGCTCCTGCTGCTGCTGCTGCTGCTGTGTGTGTGTGTGTGTGTGTGTGTGAGTGAGTGTGTGTGTGTGAGTGTGTGTGTGTGTGTGTGTGTGTGTGTGTGTGTGTGTGTGTGTGTGAGTGAGTGTGTGTGTCTATAGGTTTTGCTCATCAGAGCATGGCACAGCCCTGCATGCTATGTTACACGTTTAGGTGGACTGATACAAACATGGAGTAATTGGTGGAACAACATAGTGACGGCACAGCTGACATTTGGCGTACTGTTCTACACCCAAACTCCACCTGGGGGCTATAACACTTCCACTGGAAGACACGAGCACTAGCGAGTGTCATTCTTGGCATCTTTGGGAGCTCAGTAGTGTATCGGCGGCAAAGGGCATGAACACCAACCTCTTGCCAAGCATGTTACTCATACAAACACACACACACACACACCCACACACCACAAGAAAATTATTTTTTAATGTCTCACAGATAGCTTGCTTGCTATTAAAATCGAAAATTGAAAGCGATGACTCACTTCAATTTCCTCCTACTATATTTTCATGATTATAATTCTACACTACTTGCAATCATATAAATGACACAGTACTTTAAACAATATAAATATGGCAGTCACTGCATTGACACCGCAATGAAAAAAGGCTCATTTGGTCAAAAAAGTGTTTTGTGTAGTGTGTAGTGAGACTTGGGGACTCCAGTGACCATTCTCAGTGGCTGTGTTTGTTGGCATTTCCACTGTAGGGTTATCTTAGACAGATACTAGTGTGCAATGGTGATGTCGCCCGTGTGAGTATATCTGTGTGTTGGAGGGAAAATCCATTACCTTTTCCACTTCATGTGAGCACTGCAATTCAGTTCATTTGAATTTATTTAGCCTTTTTTCTCCCCAAATGCCTCAAGCAACTCAAACTAGTCAAGTGTGTAAAGGGAGATGCTTGTTTGTGACAAATTTGTGTGTGTGTATTTGTGTGTATACCATTGCTGTCAGAGAGCATGCTACACTCACATTGTAGGTGCATGCATGCATGTTTTTTTAAATTATCAGGACACAGAGTGTGTGTTTTTTGTGCTTTACAGGGTCCATAGACTTCCCTTGACCCAGTCACATTGTGACCAGTGCTAACCAAGGTAGGCTACAGTGATAAGTAGCTATATGTTGTTTGTGCTTTTGCTAGGCTTCCCTTGCTGCTGTGCTAAGGGTTCACAGCAATGCTCAGATCGTTCCCTGAGGGAGGCTTCTGGGCCTGTCTCTTCACATTACCCCAAGCAACCCTGCAAAAACACACACAGTCACTCACTCACACACACACACACACACACACAGAGCTCAGCACTCAACACACTTTTTTTCTGTGAAAGTCTGAAGGCTTTTACAGTATGTTGATACCGTGGTACCGTAGTGTGTTTTAGATCTTTAGTTTAGTGACTCATTTATTTGAATGACTAAATTTGGACCTTATTCTGTGTTGAGAATCATATGGAACAAAACCTGCAGAACGGATAGATTCACACTGAACTATCTTTAAATTTATTAAATAATCTTAACTATCTTAAACTTATTAATACAGTTATCCTCACTTCAATTCCCACAGCAATATTTTTTCCATGAATAAACAACAAAAATAAGATTTTTTTTTTAAAATCTAAGTACACTTAGAAAATTTGTTTCAGAATCTAGTTTTATTGATCTTATATTAAGCATACAAATCTAGTTTCTATTGTTTTTAGAACACAAAGACTTCCAAAGACAAAAGACAAAAAAGTATACTTATACTATCAAATTGGGCTGCTAGTGCATAAAGCAAATTTGCCTTAAGCAATTTTGTCAGTGGAGATGTTGGCTTAGATGTAGGAGACAGAGGACACCCACACAAGTGATATTGTGCTGGACTGCATGCAAATACACAGCATGCTCCCATCTATCAGAGATTGCGTGCATCATCATCATCATCATTCTCTGATGAATACCAAATATAACTGGAGATCTACAGTAAGATAATGCTGAAACCTTCAACAATTTATTTTACATCAGTAGTCAATATGAGCAAGAGCTAAACCAACAACATCTACAACAGGCCACAAAAAGGTAATTTATCTTCATCATAATCTGTCTCCTTTCCACCAATGTTCCCCATTTTCCTTTTACTGGGGCAGCATAGATTTTTTCGAGCTTTCTTCAAATCGGCCGTTTTATAAGAAATCGCAACCTGGTGAAGGGAGAAACCGATGGGTTTACCACAGATGAGCTGTAGCAGGTCGTGGGAGTTTGGGGCTGGGATTGAAACCCTGAGTTGACAGATGGAAACTCGGCTGGTTTTAACTGACTTGGGGTAGAAAGAAAGAAAGAAAGACAAGATGAAAAAAAAAGCCTGCCTGCGCCACCACCGATGACTGAGGGGCCAGACGAGTGCAATAAGTGGTGGTGGCTTAAGCTGAACCATCCTCCGCGAGGCTGTCTAGGACTTCCTCTAGTGCACATACAGTATGTGAAGGTGGCAAGCCAAAAGACTGTGTTGACAACACATTAATGAGTGAATCAGTGATGTGTTGTCTGATGTCCACAGTGTGTAATTCTACTGTATTTCCAGATGTTAAATGAAAATGAAGTGTTTTTTGTATTTATCGAAATGTCTGTGTAGGTGTGCTCTATGCCCCTTGTGTCCTGAGATGAATCAGACATCATGTCTGATCACTTCCTCTAATTGAAAGGGAAAACAGTCACTGAGTGAGGAAGGAGGAAAGAGAGAACAATAGTGAAGCAGAAACCGAGAGGAAGAGAGGATACACTGAGGGAAATAGAGAGACAGAGAGTTGGTGAACGGAGAGGTGAAACACGCGTGTGTGCGCGTGTGTACGCATGTGTGTGTGTGTGTGTACGAGGATGTGAAGCAGAAGCTCAGTGAGTGGCTGGACGTCCACCAGGGAGACGCCTCTTCTCCTTGAGTGCACGCGCTGATGCAGAGAGACGGGTTCAGGTCCAGTTTATGTCACCCGACACGCAGCCGATCATCTGTGATGAAAACATGCCAGTCTGGGGCTGCCCAGTCTCCGTCTGTGGACGGGCGTTTTGGGCAAAGAAAACAAGAAAACAACCCAAACACAAACACACAAACACTCCCACGCACAAGAACACACTTACACACTCGCAGACATACAGTACCGACCCCCTCCCACACACACCTAAATAAACATACACTCTCCACACACACTCATAATGAAAAATACTCACACTCACAAATGCACTCAAACACACACACATACACACACATTAATGTCTCTCCCTTGTACCACTTCTTCTTGTTTCACTGCCTTTCTTTAGCATTTTGAAAATGCAAAAAACTCACTCAAACTTTCACCTATACACAAACTCACGTACACTACCACCCCCTAGCCCCCCACACATGCACATACACACACACACACACACACACACACACACAGACATAGACAGACAAAGCAAGGACAGACACACACGCACACACACACACACACACACACACACTGACTTCCTCTCTCTTGTACCATTGCTGTGCATCAGGCCCTGTATGTAGATTTTATGGGGGCTGGTTTGAGGGCCAGTAGTTTGTGCGTGCATGTGTGTGCGTATGTGCGTGCGTGTGTGTGTGTGTGTGTGTGCTGTGGTGTGTGGTGCAGACGACGCTCTTTCAGCAAGGTGCAAAGGTTATACTCATGCGGTCACCTCAAAAACCCAAAGCAAACAGAGACAAGTGGAGGAGTCAGGAGCAGAAGCTCTCTGTGGTCTCCTTAGAGCATCTTCATAGCTATTGGCATCTACTGCAACACTGACCACAACCGTGCATAAGAGAAAGGAAGAAGAAAAAAAAAACAAAAACAAAAACAACATAAAGACTTTCCACAGGCAATGAGGAAGTCAGACTTGTGTTAGCTGACTACTTGTGTTAGCAAACCAAGCTCTGTGTGTCCTTTCCCCTATGTAAATGACAGCTGAACAGGAAATCCAGGAAGTATTTTAAAAGTATCGGTGCAAGTCATACACGTGTATTTGTCTGTGGACAGACAGACAGAGAAGATAGATAGATTAGATAGATAGACAGACAGATTCTGTCAGTAGATAGAAAGACACTGTAAGTACATAGATACATAGACAGTAGAAATAGAATAGGACTAGCTGTGTGTTTGTGTGTCTGTGTCTGCTTGTGTTTAAATCACATGATGATTATCTTCAGGTTTTGTAGTATTCTACGTTTCTACACTACATGAAATTTGGCGACGTTATTTCAATTTGCATCATCATGCCAGGAAAGCTTGTCAATGTACTGAATTTGTTGAATTGTTAAATTGAACTGTACTGAATTAAAGTGAAGAGAGCGAGGGCGTATGGATATTTGCCGCATGCGTTGTATCACAATTATAGAATGACCATTGGGATTTCCAGAGGAGCAAACTGAAATCAATACCAATGGTGACGTGGTCTCTCTCTCTCTCTCTCTGTCTCTCCCTCTCTCTCTCTGGTATTTTCATGTCTGTGCATGGCACCTGTGCATCTTTTTTTTCCAGTGTGCCAGGCTACAGGGGAGTGGCACAGTCGCCCGCAATACATGAACCATGCGAAACATCTTGCGATGATGCACTCACACAGACGGACAGTTATGGCTTCTGAGATGCTGGGTTTACAAGGGCGCAATTGCACTGCTGTCATGTTTATATTTCATATTCAGGCTCAGATCCATGTGTTTGTTTAGCGAGTCAGGCAACTAAGGGAAGAACAATGCTTTTGGAGATGACAGAGCTTTGTCATTGAGATTTTTTGCATTTTTCTTTTTTTTGGATTGTCAATGCGCTCTCTTTCTCTCTCTCTCTGTTTCTCTAAAAAGAGACCACATCTACCACAGCAACATGCAACCACTGAAAAGAAAAAGAGAGGCAGAGAGAGAGAAAGAGAGAGTTTCCAGTTTGAGACTTTGAGTAGAATAGCCTGCTGGAGTTCCTCTGATACTGAGGGTTGGCAGAGACCAACATGTAAAAATCTACAGTACAAAGAGGTTCCTGAGCCCCAGACTGTGAGGAAGAGTCTCTGAGTTCAGAGGAACAGGACAGGAGATTTTCCTGTAAGGTTGCTGCATGCAAAATGTATGATACCACACTTACCCATTCACATTTCACACACTTCAACTAGACCATTCCAGGATTCGCACAGGACAATACTGTACTGGACTAGTGTTCATCAAAGTAATAAAATTAACTCAAAGTAACTCAATTTACATACTCTCTTGAACAAACATACATTTTCCAGTGTATCTGTGTTATTGTTATGTCACTGACCTATGGTCTTCAGCTGCTCTTAAATGTTAGTCTAGTCTTGTAACATTAACGTATAGTCTGTGATATGTTTATGTTTCCATTATTTACAAATGTTAACATAAACCATTTCCTAAGTGATCTCAAAAATTACAAATTAATTTTTTGTGATCCTCCTTTAGCAACATGCTAATTGGCCAAAAATAACAAGAGCTGAATTTTTGAACATCGAACAACAGGCACTGACATTAGCTGCTTCATGTTTAAGAGATGATCATCACAAAAGCCACCCTCTCAACAAGCAGTGGTTACAATGCAGAAGAGAAGAGCGAAACACTGCTACACTATACTCCACTACACTCCACTACACTACATTACACCGACCCATCACTTGAGTTGAGTTCTTTCCATCACAAAAACCATAACTCCACAACTCATTATTGCTGAATTCTGCCAGATTTGCAAATACATTTTGTCTCCTAATTTACACCAGCAGGTTTAAAAATAAATAAACAAAATGTTGGAGAGTTCTGAGATATGTTTTCATTATGTTTTACATCCTGCTTGGTAAGATAACAATGTGTTTGTGGTGTATCAGAACCTCTGATAACATCATGACAGCTAGAACTGCTGGGCTTTATAGTAAGAACATGGCAGATATTGCCCTGCACCGATGCCAAAGTCATAGTGAAACCTGTTCGTGGCTGGCAGAGTACTTTCCTATGCTGAGGGAGAGACTGTTGCTTTGTCAGTCTTTGGCTGGAAGAGAAAAAAAAACTTGAAAAGGTCCAGGGACCTCATGGAGCTCAAGCAGGCCGAATGTTATACACAGACTCTGCCCATTTCAAAGGTGTGGCCCCCGCACAGCTCCGCTCTTCGCAACGGCCCCAAAAAAACTTCTGAGGGAACATGCTCCATTACACAGTCCTTCCCGTATGAAGAGAGGCGAGAGAAGACAGAGTGTGAGATGGAGGTTGTCAAAAGAGAGACATGGTGGAGAACAAGAAGAAGATGAAGAAGAAGAAGAAGAAGAGGGAGAAGAAGAAGAACCAAAAGAAGAGGGGAAAAAAACACTTGCACTTCAAAGGTGCTTCAGTGCTCTACGTGGTCATCAGAGTCTGCACCTCACCTCTGCACTACCCCCCCCATAGCAAAGCCCACCCCAGACACCCCTCACTCAGAGTCGACCACCCTACACATACACACACACACACACACACACACATACATTTGTCTCTTCTTGGCCAGAGCAGCAATAAAGAGATCCAGTGGTTTCATGTGAGAAGCGCAGTTCTCATACCAGAGGCCTATCAAATGCATTTCTGTGGTGCGAGTATGGTGTTTTGGTTGACTGCACACAGTGCAGCGATTACTTTCTCAAGGCTGACACTCAGAGACAGCACAGCAAGCACGTCAGGTTTGTTAAATATCTGATTTGAAAGGTGTTCATTGACATTGATGAACATTTAACATCAAAACTATAATTACACAGGGAAATGTTGGCAAACAGAAGTCAAGCCCACATCTATTTCTTATATGAACAAGATTATGGATAATGAAATTAATTAACCTTGACAGTTTAATTTGACACCATGAAACATACACTGCAAGACACCCTCACAGCTCTGAACTAACTGCACACACTATGCTTTTCGGATGTGAGTTTCAGGGCCTATTAAAAAGGTCCCTGTAGTTCGGTTAGCTGCAAGCTGAGGTTAAAACTGCAAGGTCAGACAAAATACTTCTGTGATCAAAATGAGGCCAAGTTTAGGTTAAAACAGCAGCTCTGAATTCACCAAAGAAAATTCTGCTGTTTGCATCTAGCAAACTAACAAGATTTTATTATTATTAAGGTGCCAACGCAATTCTCTGTGACTGAGAATTTAATTAACAAACAACGCCTACGCAGAAGCTGCTACTTTCAGTGTTGCTCTCTACTGCAACATGTTGAATCAATGACAAACATGAAATCAATTTTCACGTAATTGTTTATCAGAATTAATCTAAAAATCATAAAAATATGTATCATGAAAATTTCCTTCACGTAAAAGCAGCCTTTTGTGAGTATCTGAAGTAGAAATTAATAATATGGTTTACCAACTACTTTACGCAGTCCTGACGATCTTAAGTCATCAGTCTGGTGCCTTAAAACCTATGCTTTTGTATAATCTTCCCCCATTACAGAAATTCAACACTGGTATCATACTGATGTTTACAGGTCACAGTACAGTGTATGGTAAGATATCCTAGTCACGCATGCTGAAAGCAAAATACACTGAGGAGCAACTACTGGCTACTGTACACTGCCTAAATCCACCAAGAAGTCTGCTTATTATCTCTTGTTCAGAAACAAACTGTACAGCAGTTTTGAAACCAATCCCAATAGATTACATAAATCTTTACTTTATTGGAGATAGAGAAATGAAATTGTTAAAGGTGAAAATTCTGTGAGGCTCTGTGGGCTCTGATTAGTAAATAATGAGTTGTGTCATAGTCGGTTATCACAAGTATCATACCAAGCAGCATGACAGGACAGCGACCCCCAGTTTAAATGTATCATATCTTGGCCTTCTGAATGGCATTTTTAAGTTTAAATACAGTCCAACTTCCACCTACAACCAGAAACTTTGACCTACATCTCATATATTCCTTTTCATCTGATGTAGCCTACAGTTCAAACAGAGTTCATAATAATTCAAATATTTCTTAAACATTCAGCTGCAGTGAATAATTGTAATACTAGCTGTGGTTTTATAGTTGCCATTGCTTTCTCTTTTCCACAGAGTATTGATATTGGTCACATAATATCACAGGCAAATTATTTAAATGGGAATATATGTAATTGGAGCAAATTACATGTGCTGGAGTTTTTTCCTTTCACTTCAAATGTTTTGATGAGGCTTTGGCCTTTGTCTGTGACGTGTATCAGTAGATTAATCATAATTGACGGGGCTGGATCTACATGCTCGGTGACCTATCGCACGTACCCCTGAGCGCAATCTTCCCCTCGTGAATTTGGCGCTGGTTCTAGCGAGTGGCTTGACTTTCCCCCCCGATATGATATCCTAATCTTACACTGTTAAGTGTTATACTGTCAAGTTTGCGGTTGAAGTGTTAGTTTTCGTACTGGCCGTAAACATTCAGTTATAGTCGCCCAATTCCAACCGAAATCAAGTTCACAGATCTCTGCAATACAGAATACCTCTTAGTCACATTTCATTTCTGGTCAATTTAAATCCACGAATGAAATAAATTATAAATTATAAATAATTTAGCATATAAAAATATCTATATACCCAATTAAACATTTGCATCCTCTAATAGGCCTACAAGAAAAAAACGGAAGCAAAAAAGGACCGTTGTGATAGTTTTCAAGTAGGCTACTTTGTGGTTGTTTGCAATAGTTATCTTCAATCTAAACCAAAATGTGCATGTAAATAATTTTACTCGGGATTTAGGCCTATTTTGACACAGAATGAAAGAGGTTCGCGGTCTATTTAACCTAAATATGATTCGCCCAAAAGTCCTGTTTCGTTTCACTCATACACACTCGTTTCTCTCTAATTAAGTGTCCCAATTTAACAGGCTTCACAGCAGCTCGATTTCAGATATTCATACCCGGGCTGACGCGCGCCTCTGTGCCGCTGTTTAGCCATTGGTCAGTACGCGCGAATGAATTTTCCCCACGCATCACTTAAATTATACTTGACGTGAATGCACAACACTAAGTATATCACTGACATCGTGGGACAAGCAGAAGCTCCACTGAAAACAAAAACACATGGTTTCCCTCGTGCAAAATAACCAACTTCTCAGCGTTATCATTCCACTGTTTCTTTACAGCAGCCTTAAACAAAAAATAGGCTAGGCCTAGTGATATTGTATGGTAGATTATTATGGAGATTAGTAAAACATCTTGCGCTGAGTTCCCAACACTTCAAGTTTTCCCTTCTCATTACATTGCCAAAGAAAACTTCTACTCACCGCCCTTGTTTTGTGATGATCATTTCAGTTTGGTACTTGTGGAATTTCGCCCAAAGAGGGTAGTTGTTGAGGACAGCCTGTGTTTTGCCACACACCTGTAGGCCAGGTATGGGGTACAGGGGTGCGCGGGGATACCCGTGCTGAAATGGCGCAGAGTAGCTCTCTGCACCGGACGGGTACACTTCTTTTCCCTGAGACGAAAATCCATCTCCTCCTGTGGGTACATAAGTCTGTCCCGTGCCTCCTCTCGTCGGCGACCGTATGTTGTTTAAGTGACAACTGCTGAGTGGAGTTGGTGAGTAGAACCGTTGCGCACCGAATCCGGCGACAGTTTGCTCTGTATGATACGGCAGAGGCAGGTTGTCCTGTCCGTTCTGGATTGGTTCCTGATAATAAAACCTCGTGTCGTGAATTCCCATTTTTAAGTCCACCAAGTCTTTGTTGCGATGCAAGTGATTGCTTATGTCGGCTTCTTTCGCGAAACTTTGCGTCTCAGTTCCATTCAACATATTGAGGTACAAATTGCCGCCTATGCCGCCCATTTGCAGCACCAATCTGAGCAGACGTGCAGTGTCATAGGTTGTTCGTGATCCTATTTTACTCCCAGTTAAAATAAAAAAACGCAGTGCTTAATTTAACAACTTGAAAATGCTTTTTCATAGCATATCACACAGATCGCATCGCTTACCTTTGACACAAAAGTTCTCAGGACAGCTTTCCAATGTGCTGTAAGATAAACAATACGATACGATAAATTCTGTTTGCTTATGATTCGTCTTTTGCTGTAGCCTTCGCGACTTGGCTTGGTCTTTCCGCAAATTGAGTGTAATTTCTACTCTTTTTTGGATCACACTCGCCAAGCGACCCCTAAAACACATGTTCAGCCTCCCAGCCTAGTATGATATATACATTTCGCGAGTAGTAATTGGCTCTGGAGGTGGGTCTCAAGCGGAGCCCGGACGTGATAGGCTTGAAATGTATTCCTCGTGTTTCTTGACGGCCGGGGGCTGATTTCGTTGGTATCACATCGTCTCAGCTCTTATGTGTGTAAGTATTTTGATCAGTTAAAGTTAAAGCAACTTAATGCCATTTCGCACAGACTGGTGAACAAACTTTTTTCAGATGCCCTGGTAAAACATTCTGTATGTATGCCACTCTATGTAAAGTAACATGTCAAAATCGTTAAAAATTTTAAGCGGTGCCTTGCCCATTTTTTGTTTGAAAGAATATAATAATGATATAGTTTTGAGAACGAAACGCTTTTTCACGATCCATTTGATGCCACAGCTTGCCAATCAGATTAAACTGATTTAAATTTCCGTCTGTTCCAGTTATACATTTGCTGATTGTTTGTGCCGATGACACTGAAGTATATCAACTATACATTATGTTTTTTGTTATTTGAGTAACACCTGCCAACAATGCTTATAATGCATAAAATTTAACTGACGTTAATATGGGCGAGCATACAGCATGAACAGGTTGAATGCGATGGATGAGATGATTACTGCTGGTGGGTAGTACGAACGCTCTTTACTGCGTACAAGGCCATCTGTGCAACTTGCAAGATCAGTCTCACGTTACCACAGACGAACTCCTCAAAATATACTTTTTTAGCCCTCTTGTAAACCAGTAGCAGTATTTCGCCATCACAGTGAGCAGTGAGTTGCTCTCCAAGCTCCACTGTCTTTAAAGATCGGAGTTCGAAAGACACAATACTGTCGAATGCATATAAATCAATTATCAAAAAGATTAACTGACATTGGTAGAGTTTTAGAATAGCAATAATTCAGAAAATGTACATGATTGAAAAATGATTTAAAAACCGATTTGTCTCTTGATGCAGAAAACCAAGAGGATGATCTTTATTTTTTCTTTAATTCATTTTCTTTTGATTAGTAAACAAAATTTAATTTAAATTCTTTTAATAAATCATTCCGTCGAAATTATTGGACATATCTATAAGGGCTCACACACCTGTAGCCTACAGAAGCCAAACTGTATTGTTTACATTTCAGATGAATATCAGATTTGAAACAGAAAATGCATAGGCTACATTTAATAACCATGTGATATTGGAATTTTTATTGCATGTTTGCATATTCTGAGCGTTTTCATTCACATACTTGTGTGACACAGGTGTATGTGTCAGTTTACAGTATGTGTGTGCTGGTCCATGTGTGCACCCTGTGTGTACACACGCAACACACTTACACGTGAAAACATCTTTCTCCGCGTAAACAGTCCTGTCATGCATGCTCACACACTTACACAAATGAATAAGCTCTTATGAACATGACAACCCTCACATAACCACATCTGTGCCACGCAGTGTCCCACAGCAACATACACACACACACACACACACACACACACACAAAAGCACCCATTGTTACCGCGAGTGTCCCCCCAGTGCAGGTGTGACACACTTTCCCCTGCCACACCATTACGGGTCTAATGCCCACTTCCTTTTGTCTCTCCAAGCAAGGTGAGCTCACAAGGTCACACTCTGAAGTCATTGGTGTTGACACCAATGGCAGGAGGGAGCGCGTCCAGAGCGACACGATGACCAGGCCGTGCCGCTTGTGCCCATGAGCCCTCCGGCCACAGCCAACCCATCCAATGCCCACTGCTTCACAATCCACACCCCCACCCCTCACCTCCCTCCACAGGTCAGACCACAAGAGCCCCAGGATGTCACCTTGGGTGTGCCGTCAGCTCTCCTCAGCAGCTCATGGGCAACTGTGCACGTAGGTCACTCTCTCAGGTCACACGCGCTTTTAACAACAACACACACAAAGGGCACAATGCAAGGCGCTGGTGAGGTGGGGAGTAGGAAGATTTACCGTGTAGTTGCATGCAGCTGGGCAGCCTCTGTGGTGTGAGGTTATGCGGCCTTAGTTTTTTTAATTGAGAGTTTGAACTTTTCTTGCTCTGAGTTAAGCATTCTTTAGGACTCCTTTTAAAAATCTTAGAATCTGATGTGTTACAGTGTTGGACATAAGTTACACGTCTCTGCAGCCTTTGAGACACATTTGATGGAAGTTGATACCTTTCATTACAACTCGGGATAAAAGCACATGTTAACTGCCAAAACAGATTATCTGAAACAACCGAAGAATGATATTCTCCCTCTGTGACATCAGGTTGATATCAAAAAGTGTCTTCCGACTTGACAGACTTCAGCACGAGCAGATGTTTGCTTGATTGACATTCTGTTAAGGTGTTGGATAGTTAAATCCTTTCTTTAGCAAGGCTGTCATCTGACACGTTGGTTAAAGAGTGACTAATTTTTGTGAAAAGTGTCACACATAGTGCACATTACTCTGAGGGCAAAGAGGACTGAGGTGTTAAAGCCACCTCAGCATTGGCTCATCAACTCCGCAGTAATTGACAGTTCAGTCAACACCTTGAATAATCAGGGGAAATAATACAGATGTACTTGTGTGATGTGCTGGTGTAAAAACCGGCATTTAAATTATTTTTGTGGTTACTGATACACTAGCCTGGTAATAAAACCAGCCCCTCATACTATACTTTGCTTCGTACAGAGGGTCTGGACATTCAATAGTGAGAAACAATTGCTTGCTAAAGGTGTTTAAGTTTTAAAAGATTGGATCATCCCTTGATAGCATTCTATCTCAGCATTCACAATGCCTTCCTCTGTTCGCTGACTGGATGTGATTAAAATGCTACCGGACACAACACAAGCTCAATGAGATCAAATACTGACTAGCACTGCAGGGAGATTATTATCAAGCATACATGCATAGGAAGGCGTGGCCAGGCTACCGACACACCAATACTTTTTGTAGAGTTTTCTAATGCTCTTATAGGCCCATTGCAATAATGAAAAAAATTAAAACTAGTCAGGAACTTTTTTTTGCCACATTTTATCTGTCACCATTGGCATTTTACTGATTGCTTACTTACTCATTGTAATCTTTGGCAGTAATGGTGAACCAGTGATCAGGTTTGCCCTGCATGTTTTTGCGAGCAATGAAACCTTCCTGAGAAGCCACTGGGAGCCAGTAGGCCTAGTGTGTCGAGGTGTCCAGAGCTTGACTGATGGCTCCTCGCCACATTTGTCTGCCTCCCTGCTGCTGAAGTCCTGCTGAAACCTGAGTATGGGCCATGTTGCCATGGCTGGACCACTGAGGAGGCAGACCATGTCAGACTGACATTCACTTTCAGCCCTGTCACTCAACAAGGCAACTCTTCCACAATCAGTCAGCTTCTGCTATGATCACGTTGTTCCATTTACTCAGACTGTGTCCTTGGATTATACTAATTGCATGGTCGGTCTGTTTTGTCAGCGACATGAACACAACTTCATGATTCCCTTTAAATCTTAAAATGGTCATGAGAAATTTTAGGTAACACAATGAAAGAAAACAATATCTAGAAAACGGCAGGCCTGCTTTTCTTTGAGAGTCAGAATTTTATTTCCACACTTTGTTAAAATTACCAGTTTTGTAGTATACTTTTATAAACAGCTGCTTTTGGTGTAATCTAAATAGATGGAAAAAAATGTGAAAATATAAGCGAATCCTTTACATGATTTCACCACCGGTATAACAAAAAAGACTCAAAAAAAGTCTACAGTCATCTCAACAGCTGGTGGTGTTTGACTGTTTTTGTTCACAATATAGTTAGTTTTAGACCAGAAGTCTAACATTTTACTTTAAGACATAAAGAACAAATTTAGTCTGTTTCAGTGGGGTGCTGTGCGCAGCATTAGTTGCGTTTGCACCAGCACAGGTGTCTTGTGAAGGTGTGAGGGAGACAGAAGGGGAGTCAGGGCGCGTAATCAGCCTGTAAACGTCTCTGATTAGAGGGACTTAGCAAGCGCCCGCTCCTACTGCCAGGCGCGCGCAGAAGGCCTTTCTGTTAGGCGCATAGGAAGCAGTTGGGCCTAATTAACACAACATATGTTTATTTAAATCCCCACATCAAGTGTGAAAGAAGGCAGAGTCAGGCACCACCTACTGAGGCTGTGAACACATAGGGGCTCCACAAATGAAAGTAAGTGAAAGGGGGGGGTGTGTGTGTGGGGTGGGGGGTGGTGGTGGGGGGGTGGTGGTAGAATTAAGAGCTGAGGAGCAAGACGTTAGAGAGGAGGATGATGGTGGATAGGTAGGAAGGCTGGGTGAGATAGAGGAGTATAAGGAAGAGAGGGAGAGAGAAAAAGAGTGAGTGAGAGATAGAGAGAGACTGAGAGAGAGAGTGAGGGAGGAGAGAGGAGAAGGTAGCACTTAGTGCTCTGCGGAATTCGCACCCTATATCACATGAAGTCAGCGGAGATGTGCAAATGTATTCCACTGCAACTCTAGAAACAAACAAGCTGCCACTTCCTTGGTTTATAATTAGCTGGTAATCAATGCTGGGACACTCCTTAGCCCAGAGGGTGAGAGAGGACTCCTGTGATGGTGGCTGTGAGGGAGAGAGAGAGAAAGAGAGAGAGAGAGAGAGAGAGAGAGAGAGAAAGAAATTTCCATATGACCCAAGGCCCAGACTACACCTGCTGTCCGGACCAAAGTTAGACTCCACACAGTTCGAAACAAGTATATAGTGTCTGCTGTGTCTGCTTTGTGATTAATTTTACAGTGAAACCAAGCTGAAATCAAATCAAAGTTATCTGTCAATGTTAATGTTATCTGTCAATATTAAGTTCTGAATGGTAATAAGTGACTGTGTCTCAAACTATCATCTTTGTTGCGATGTTGACAATATACAGGAATGTCGATGGTGGTCAGATTAAAGTGAATGCAAGTTTACCAAGCTGAGTCTAATCATTATGTATCAGTTTGTTTTGTGGTTACATTAAACTCTGTTGTACTCCTTGAGTGGCTACATTTAACCCCCCTAGTCATCGGTGTTACCAATAACAATTAGGATGTGACCTTTGCCTTTTAATATTTCTTTTAATGGAGAGTTTGCTTAAGGATACCCATGTGTGAGGTCTAGCAAGATGGTGAGCATTCTCAGACCGATCCTTGAGGCACATCTGACCCCTGTAAACACCGGGAGTGTGCTGGTGGGCCGGGGACAGTGGACAAGACCTTCTGAGGCATGCCAAAAAGGCTTACACACGAAACACACACAGACTTCAGACATGATTCAGTCATGCTGCACATGTTAGACATGAGATGAATGGCAAGCAAAGCAAGACTTGGAACCAAATATGCATATAGTGTGTGTGTGTGTGTGTGTGTTGTATGTCTGGAGCCTCTCTGTCTCCAATCAAATATTAGAGACTTAATCCATTTGGCTGGTTTTAGATCAGATAAGATTAGAATTACACAGGCTTAATCCTGAAATCCATCATGTTTGACAATGGAGAGTTGTGACATTGAGAGCAGAGATTCTTAGGGGTGGTACATTTTCACTGAATGCTATTCAATTATACCATGTTGAATGCATGTAGTGATGCTTTGGGCAAAGGAATATTCAAAAGGCAAACAACTGTACGCCTGTGGGTCCCCGCAGTTCTTCGTGGATATGTCGTATGTGGTCCGGAGGGGTCCTGGACATAATATGGCTTACTGCTCCTTGGACAGTCGAGAGCCTGTATTTGACGGGGCAGGACAGCTGAGCTCTCACTTGCATGCCTGTGGTTTGCTCCGCCAAGTCGAAACGATCCCTCCAAACACTGTCTCCCCTTACTGGGACAAGACTATGCCCCCCTCAACACCACCACAACCACCCATCCATCCACCTGCCCACCCCCCGCATACAAACACACACACACACAATGATGGACTCAACTGTACTTGAACTAATCAGATCAACTTGGGCACATCAAGCTTTGATAGAGGTCAGTCACAACAGTAAGAAAGGCAAAAAAACCCCAACAACCCAATATGGCATCAATCATTTGAGTGTGTTTGATCGGCGGCTTCCGAAACGACTGCAAACCAAATCGGACATTTGAGTTTCCCCACCGCCGTGTTTGGCTCGAGCGAATTCATGAATGAGTGGAGGTGTATCTGTATCTGTTGGCAGGGAGCCTGGAAAAAGCACTTGGCTGAAAGTCAAGCCTCGGCCCCTGGTCGTAAATCACAGCCAGGGCCTAATTTACCACTGGCTTTTATGACAAAGAGAAAGAAAAGCAATGAGGAGGAAAATGACGAGTGCAGCTTTTGCATCTTCATCACGTTGATGGTGGGAGACTTAGTGTGTGTGTGTGTGTGTGGGGGGGGTTACTCGACTGAGTGGAATAGATGGTGTGGAAAAAAAGACACCAAGCTGAATGGAAGGAAGAGGACAGACAAAAGGAGGAGCACCTGAGTAAATGCTATTAGGGCACAAAAGGCAGCTTTTAGCTTCAATGTAGCAGAGTATGGAATTCATGAAGGTACATGGGGTACGGAATAAATGTTTCCACAAGAAACACCAAGTAGCACTTTAGGTGCAGAAAACATGGAGGCCCCATGGTCTCTGCTGGCATGAAAGTAGAGAGCTAGTCAATCGAAAGGTTTATTCTGTGCTTTACGACTGAAAAGAATAAAGAACACGGAGCACTCTGCCGTTGATTTAGCCCGCATGCAACCCTCTGGCCTCTCTCCGCCACCCAGAACACAGGAGTCAGCAAATGAATTAAGCGCGGGTCGGGTGCTAGTCACTTCATTTCGCTTCGATTGCACTTATTTTTCGGGCGAAGTTCATGGCGAGTTCAAGACAACTCTGATTTGCGAGCGAGTGGGGACACAACAAGGTTAATCACTTCTGAAGCCCCCACGCACCGAAACGAGACGGCGAGCTGCTAATTTGCCACTGCGCTCTCGTGTTGAGCGCCCTTAATGAAATTACATACATCCATACGGTTAGTGGTTAGTTCAGCTGAGCACTGACAAGCTCCTACAGATGCAGGACCCCAGCGTGAGATGTTTTTCTTCCTTCTGGCCCAGCAGAGACACAGCTGCCATTTTGAATAGTAATAAGACATAATTAACATGTAATAAATCCCACCAGACAAGGTGTCAGATGCTGTCACTTCCTCTGAGCTGTTCTGAAGGGTCTATATCTCCCCTAACAGACAAAGGGGCCCTGTTGGACCTTTCAATTATTTATCGGGACATCATCAAGCCAGTCAAATCAATCTGGGGATCCTGCAAGAACAAAACAAAACAGTTTATTATTATTAAGTGCTTGATGCAGTGGTTAACTGCTGTTTAGCTGCACCAGAATATTAAATATATATCAACAATAAATGGGCTATTAAAGTGGTATTGACTTAAAGTGACTTAAATGAGAAATTAGACATTTTTATCGCCATTTTTACTTGTCTATTTACTAGTAATAATAATACAAATAATACATAGTAACAAAAAGCATTTGCAGCATATACTGTACAGTACACTATATAGCATTTACAGTGATCTTATACCGGTAAAACAGAAATAGAATAGAATAGAAATGTAGAACTTCTTTCAAAAAAGCATGTGAAGTAAAGAGGCTGTAGAATCCCCTGTCAGAGAGAGTGATGGAGACCATGCTGTGTGTTCTGGAGCTTGTACGTTTCTCTCTGATCAGCTCCCCATTCGTATCAGTTCCCCTCGTCCTGTCCTCCCATGGTGACACACTTGGCTGGGATCCCTGACCAGACAGCAATCCAGCAGCCCCCCCACCACACACGCACACACACACACACACACACACACACACACACACACACAGACACACACAGAAACACACAAACACCCACCCTGGGCCTGCAGGGTGGGTGCAGTATATTTAGGCTGAGCCCAGGAAGGATCACTGTGGGAAAAAAAGACCCTCTGGCTTCAGCCTTTAGGGGCCCCTGGAAAGCAGACCAAGATCCTGTAATGATACCTGCCTCTTCCTCTACATTCATTCTTTTTCATCTCCCCTTCAATTCTCTCTCTCTCTCTTTCCCAATGTCTCTATGGCCAGCACACACAGCTGTGGTAGCTTATCAGTTGCACAGGTGATCACAAGAGGATTTGGGGCTGGATTTCCTTCTGCTCAGTCCTCCAAACGCACCAGCATCAGTGGGATTGCCTTTGATATGAGATGGTTGCTAACAGGTAGCATCTCGTATCTCACTTCACTCAGAGAAAGAAAGTCCTTTCCTCAAAGTGATCTTGAGCTTTCCGTTTTTAGATCCCTTTAAAGATTCTATTTGAAACTTCCAAATCATTTTTTCCCCACAAGGACAAGCTAAAACACTTTCAGACCGGTATGTTTGTCAGAATAGGCAGCTCTCATTTGAAAAGTCCCCTTCGGTGCAAGTAATTAATTACTGCATGTTAATGAAATCAATGGAAAGCACACTAACTTTGCCAGACATGTTGTTTATGAACAGTCCTGGGTAATTGTTCTTAAAAAAGAAAAAGGGATGTTGTGCATGGCCCCAACCTCAGCTTCCCCAACCCTGGCTCTGCTGAACACCCCCCGAAGCCGTGGCTCTGCAGTCAATGTAATGCAACGCTGATCGAATGAGTGATTGACAGCTGCAGACATGCATCGTGATGAATGGCTTGGTTGGTTCGAGAGGGGGGATCGTGAGCAAATGCCATGATGGACAATCGCCACTTTTTTGGCTGTGAAGGCATCTAAAGTACACAGGGGCTTTGGCGCAGGAGGACGGGGCAATGTGTATGGGGATGTGTGGGGTGGAGGGGGCCCTTAGGTTACCTGGGCCTGCTCACCCAATCTCCTCCCTGACTATGGTGTTAAGATTTGACGTGTACATGTGTGGGTGTGTGTGATCGTGACTGGAATTGTTTTCCTCCTTCGCGGTGGTCAGCTCAAGAGTTGTGGGGCATTTTGTGGCATGTGTTATGCGTGCGTGCATGCATGTGTGTGTGTGTGAGTGTGTGTGTGTTTGTTTGCTGGTGGCTTTAAGCGGCCCTCCATTTGACAACAGCTTGCTCTCCCTCTCCTCCCCTATCTTCTCCACTCCACTAATTCATGTGGGCATTATCAGGATATCAATCATTTGAATCATTTATTTTTAGTGGGATGTGGCTCCTCGCCGGTTCCCCTTGGGTGCTGCAGCGCCTGCAGCAGCCCACTAATGAGTGTCAATCTGTGTGTTCGGCTCTTTTGCTGCAGACACCTCGTCTGACAAACGCCGGGCGGCAGTCAACATGCATCAGCTGTACATTCACAGGACTGACATGCCTGGTCAGACAACACTGACCCCCACCCACAGCACCCAAGTTTCAGCATCCCTCTCCTCCTCCTCCTCCTTCCCTCTTTTTCTGACGCTTTTTTTTTCAGAAGGGCCCTCTCCCTCTTCCCACCCTTAATGCCTGGTCTCTTAGGAGCTCTGGTCAAGTGAGCTGACAAGAGGTAGTTTTTTTTTTCTCTCCCACAGAATTTAATTATATTTTAAAGCAAAAATGAACACTTAATCTTATATTATTTACAGACTTTATCAGGACATCTGAAAACTTTAAAATGTTCAAGATGACCGATTGCAGGTGCAGTAGAGATCAATTATGCTGCCATTTATGTAATCTATTCCATCAACATTTCTGTAATGTTTGGCAACAAAAGACATTGTTTGATAAGCATTTTATGTTGTTCCATGTCAGTAATCACAGGTTTATTCAGCTGTTTATGTCTGGAGGCACTGCCCACTCAAGTGTCTGGTGAATTGGTTTCATTCATTACAGTACCTGTAATTATTTCCATTTGTAAATGCATCACTGGTTGACATTACTGGCAAAACTAAAGTGCCATCTTGCAATGTTCTTTAGCTGTCTAACCTTTCCACCTGTCAATGAAATGCTACAATCTGCTTTGAGCTATAGGTAAAACAGATGTCATCATAGACATTGTATGTAAATCCTTATTAATGTAACTTAATGTAACTTAAATGAGAATAGACCAACCCCACTCAAAGAATCAGGTATGGGTATGGGTGTACCAGATCCACTCTGTAAAACATCCAGTTATTTGGCACACCAAAGAGCCTTTAACAGTGTGTGGGTGGACTGCAGCTATCGGTGACATTGTGGTATTTGCTGTCCTCTACATCAGTTTGGGTATCGCTAATTGATTTATGTGCTTTGGAAAATGTACTGCCATGTTCAAAATATTTGTTTCATTCTGAACAGATCCACTGGACTCCATGCAACCCAAACCAAGTTCCAGGAGGATATTTCTTCTCCCACCACCAAGGACAAGTGGTGTCACCCAGATCCTTTTTGTCCTTGATACGGTTACCTGAGAAGCCGCGTGTTCCGCCTAAGTATTTGAGCTGAATTTTACTTAAGACTCAACGTGAAGTGCTTTCTTCAGTGTCACACCTGTGTCAGAGCGTGTGTGTCTGGACTCACCCGCTCACCCGTGGTTGCTTGTTTCCATCAGTATGCTTGTGTGTATGTATGTGCATACTGTGTGTGGTACGTGTGTATGTGTGTGTGTGCGTGTGTGTGTACAGTGCACTCTCCAGGGCCAAGAGGTACATTGCGTCCGTATGCTGTGTACGTATCCTTGTTCCCCCTTGGCTTCTTGGGAGAGTTCAATTTTCTAGTAACTCAGCAGACGTCACTGGTGGCTATTCTGGCCAGCCAGTTGTGACAGCCGGCCAGCAACAGCAATGCTAGCGCAGGAATGCTATTGGGCCTAGTGGGAGGCAATCCTGTTGGAGGAAACAGGCTTGGGGTGGAAGAGGAGGAGGTGGGGATTGTGTGTCTCCCATTTCGGGGACACGGGTGTCTGGTGGTCGAGGTTGAGAGACAGAGAGATGGGAAGACGGAAAGAGAGAGAGAAAGAGAGGGAAAGAGAGAAACAGACAGAGAGAGAGAGAGACAGGAAGAGAGCTGGGCAGAGGTATTTGGGTTTGGTGCCAGCCAAGCCAGGACTCTGGCATGCTGCATTCCAGGAGATCAACACCACGGTGTTTCCTTTCACCTCCCTCCAGACCCCCCTCCAAACATGCATACACACACACACACACACACACACACACAGACCACCACCAGCACTTGCATGAAGCACCCCCACTCTCCCTTTCTGTCTGTTATCCACCCTCCACACACACAAAGACAAACACACACACACAAGCGCCACACACACACACACACACTCACTTCCCTCCAACTGTCACCTCAGCTCTCCTCTGCTCTCCTCCTTTCCTAGTGAGGGGCTGTGTCAGGGTCATCTAGTCATATGCATTCTGTCTTCACCTGCTTTGGAAAAAGGTTCCTCATTATACCCTTTGGGAGAACCTTGTTTGGTTCTCAGAATCCTTTCATCAGCAATTGAGGCTACTCACAGGTCTCAGTGGAGATATTTAGCTTGGCGAGGTCATAGTACTCGTAGGCCTGCTTGGCAATGAGGAAGGAGACTGGCTTAGAGGCGGGGAAGCAGATGTTAAGTATCTTTGCAGTAGCTTGTTGATAGAACAATATAAAAATGTATCTGTTAATGTGGGGGAATTACTTTTAAAAAAGGAAAAGGTTCCTGTATGAAAATATACTAACATTTCTCAAGGAGACACACTGTATTACACTTTAACAGAGACCAAAATTTAGTGAAGCATTCAGTATGATATGATTTCAGAATTTACATTTTAAGAATATAATTTACAACAGTGGGATTTAAAACATGAAGCTGAAATGATCACAAACAAAAGAAGTGATACATCAGACAGTTGAGGTCCTACAGGAGTTTAACTGTGACAGAGAATACTAATGATACAGCTTTGCTGTCCCAGGATGTGTTGACTTGTCATTATGTGGTTTACCAAATAAGGACCCTCACTTACATTTACACACACATCTATTTGCCCATTCACTTGCACAGCCAACTGTTTGCTCTGTGCATAGACATGGGAAGGTTGTGCCATATTATGACATTGTACCTGGCCATTATATATGTGACAATGATAATGATGAAAATAAATTGTATGACAGTATGTTTCTGATTGTGAACATGTAGTAGCGAATGAGTGTGTGTGTGTGTGTGTTTGTATGTATGTTTGTTTGTGTGTGTGTTTGTATATATTTGTATGTTTGTGTGTGCATGTGTGTATGTGTCTTTGCTTGTGTGTGTGTCTGTCAGCTCAGGTTATGAGGAGGCTGAGTGGCCAGTGCTGGGGGCTACGTGGGGCTGCAGGGCTCCTCCCCCTCATCAGTAGCATTATGCCCCGGTGCATGATGGGTAGTAACCCCTGGGCAGGCCATGCCTGACCTCAGCTCACTTCCTGCCAGCAGCACTCACACCCTGGCACCCCTCACTCTCCTGTGGCACCTCGGCTCCCCTCCCCCCGTCTATACATGTCCAACAACGGCACCCTGGGTGACTTTTACACCAGCTTTTAATCAACGGCTTCCTGTTTCACCCCTCCCCCACTTCCTGGGTCACGCAAGGTGTTCAGTGGAAGAAACAACTTTGCCCTCCACCAGTGACCACTGCCATTTCCTTGCATGCACTTTCATACCCACCCAAACCTGTATATATACAAAACTCAACCACATTTCTAACATTTCTAACAAAACATTGCCCTTAAAGGAGCAGTGTTTGTCAGCCTCCAACGCTTGAATCCAGACAGCTCTACAGGAATGAATCAGCACTTCTGGTAATGGGAACTTTATTAACAACTGTGCAATGATGCAATTATGATGATTTCTTCGTGGGTAGCTGAGTAGTCACTGGTGATTCCCTCCACTAAACATAGACAATTATCTTCCTGGACAAATAAGGTCACAGTTGTTCTACACTATACTCCCTTGTGTAGCCTATACTGTTCTAAATGACACTGCATCAAATATACTCTACTACAGTACCTATTTTTACTCTATTTAAAAAAAAAAACTCTCTTTTTTTTTCACTGATCCAGGAGCACTGAACTATCTGGCTCTGAATCGGTTAGTGGTTCTCGATGGGGTGCCCCCTGCAGGCTCCCAGAGGAATGACAGCGGCCACAGAGCACGGTGAAGCCCTTGATAAAAGATGACCCCTGCAATAAAACAACAATAAAAAGCCATGTGGAGGGGAAATGTGAAGTGACAAAGGGTGCCCTTTGTGTGGGAATTGACATGGCACTGGCCTGACATCACACTCCCTCTAGGGGTTAACCTTCCAGTCAGGATCAAATGCTAAAACTAGGTCAGGGGGAAGAGAGGATCAGAGGGAGGGAGAGAGGGAGGGAGAAAGGGAGAGAGAAGAGAGAGAGAAAGAGAGGAGCAGAGGGGAAATGTGGAAAAGTAGAAGGAGGAAGTGTGTTTGAGAAAAGAGAGAGAGAGTGAGAGAACAGAAAAAAGAGTGAGAAGAGAGCAGCTGAAAAACAAGGTGGACAGAACTCAGAGAGAAAGACAGAAAAATAAATAATTCTCTGTATGGCCCACTGCTCTGAGTGAAAGGGGGGTAGCAAGCATTGGTCTCCTCAATGTTGGTCTCTCTCCATCTCTCTTTCTCTCTCTCTCTCTCTCTCTCTATTTCCATCTCTGTCTATCGCTCCATCGCTCTCTCTCTCCCTCCTCTCTGCAGGCGTTTGGTATCTGTCCGGCGGCTCATATGGTATAGAGCAGACACAGACGCCAGACCAGTGCCACAGTGTCATCTCAAGACTCCATGTGGCATCGCTCATGCCCGACTCATTAGGGCCAGCAAGGAAGGCCACAGCTGGCGCTGTCTGCGCCCAGAACACTGGCAACTGGCTCCGATGGCCAGCCCCTCCTGTGGAGATGCTGCGGTGGTGAGTGAGAGTATGTGTGTGTGTGTGTGTGTGTGTGTGTGTGTGAATCTGTATATCACTGTACAACTGTGATTTAGGGCTGTACACTGTAGAGCTATGACAAAGACAAGACAAGTCAACTGTTGATGGCATGTCTCAGTGATACACTCTGTTCATAGTTTCACTGTGCCACAGGATAAAACAACAAAAAAAAAATGATGTGTTGAGACCCCAACACCTTGTATGGCAAATTTCAGGTGTGGAGAGGTGTCAATGAGAACAGTTTGGGTTTGAAACAGAAAATTCGCATTGGGCCCATTTCCCACAGTGTGGTACATTCAGTCTCCTTTTCTGTGTACTCCAAGTACTCCTGTGTATAGCTGATTGTGTCAGACAAAAGGGGGAGATGCTGTGTCCATGTGGTGGCATGTTCCATTAGTTTCACGTTACATAGTCTCTCTCGCTTTAACTATTACTCATTAAGGTACCATTGCCCACAACGATGCAAAGTGGTTTTGTACTTTTTCCTAAACTCTGCCTGATTTCAGGCCCATTCACTCTGTTACTCTGTAATCTTGCATGAAAAGTAAAAATGAATTAAAAAAAAAAAAAATATATATATATATATATATTTTAATCTATGATGATAATACAAGATTAGATAACATGGGATGAGATAAGATACTTGTTTCATCTCAGCAGAAATATGACTCATCAGTGGTGTTTTGTGTATGCACACATGTAAAAATAAATAAAACATAACATAAACAATCACTCAAGCTACAAGTTACAACAGTGGGCAAAACCACCACTCGTTATGTTTAGGAAATGTTGTTCAAGGTGTATCTAATCACTTTTTTTTTTTTTTTTTTAGGTTGTCAAGCATTCCGCTAAACTCTTTGTACAGCTGGTCGACTCTAGAATAACTCTGTAGGTGTTCTTAGAATTCTTAACACAACTGTCCGGAGCAGGACGGAAGCTCTCCGCTCTCTGTCTGACCTCAGTAGCCTTGGCCTTCACATGCCAGCCATGAATGGTGGCCGTGCTTGGATGATCTCACCTGCGGACTGTCCTCCCCTCCGTGTTGCTAATTTCATAGCCTGCCCTCCCTCCCTCCTTTGCTCCCTCCCTCCTCTCTCTCTTCCTCCCTTTCCTCCCTCCATCCTCTTGTTCACCCGTGTTTGTCTCAAACTGACCCTTACGTTCCATTAATTAAAATTAGCATCCATCCCTTTTAGCATTGACTTGTTACGTCAGATAGAATCAACTTTGTGCCAGCATGAACCCTGGGGGGGGGAAGAGCATGGGGGGCGGGTGGGGTGGGCACTGGGTGGGGGGACCTTAATGAGCCCAAGACTCTAATTAGACACCAGGGGGACGGGAGAGAGAGATATGGAGGTGGAGGGGAGGTGGTGGTGGTGGTGGTGGTGGTAGTGGTGTGGGGGCCACCCTGGCCCTGCTGGGACTGTGGGGGCCCTCAGGCGGCAGGGGTATTTATACCCTGTGCACCTATGGCGTGGTGTGGTGTGTGGTGTGTGGTGTGGATGAGAGCAGGGTGGCGGAATGTGCCTGACCTGGGCAGTGCCTGGTGCCACAATCACAGTCACTGTCAGCACAACAAAGAAGGACAGGGGAGAGATGGACAGAGAGAAAAAGAAAAAGAAAGAGAGAGAGGCAGAGGGAGAGATAGAGAGGGTGGAGGACAGATAGAGTGACAGGTCACACAGAGAAAGGAGAAGAAGAAAAAGAGAGAGAGGTGTGGAGCCAAAGATGGAAAAAATGTGACAGAAAAAGAGAGCTGTACATACATCATACATAAAAGAAGAAATGTAATGAGACGAGAAGAAGAAAGAGGAACTGGAAAAAAAAGCTCATCAGGAAAAAGCCCCTCTGTGAACTCAATACAGCAAAGTCTGCAAATAGGCTATCAGGACAGGGGGACAAGGTGGGAAGATTTAGGGCTGACGCATTCATCCACTCAGAGAAAGAGGAAGGAAGTATGACCCTGGCAGATAACAGCCACAGGTATAGCACATCAACACAGACAGATAACTGATGGCAGAGAGGATGCTGGCTTGCTGCTTCAGATGCTGGTGGCGGAGGTGGTGGTGGTGGTGGAAGTGGAAGTTTTTTGGCAGTCCAGTCATGCTCACACAAATAGGCATGTCTGGAAATAGCCATCGGTGCCTAGCACTGTAAACTGTAAATAAACAATGCAATTTGTGTTTTCTTTAGTGGAAAATAACAGAAAACGACCATCACTGTCACTATTTCTGAGATCTTGTTTCAGTGTCATAAATGACAGCATTCATGTTTTGTCAGTGACGGCGTTGGCTGGTATTTCCTGTGACAACATTCGTGATGGTTCAGTCTTCCGCTCCGTGGATGTGCGCTGACTTCTTTGGTCATGTGGATTATTTCCTTTGACACCCCATAGTTGTCCTGTGGCTGGGGATTATGGGAGCCGGGCTGTGTGTGTGTGTGTGTGTGTGTGTGTGGATCTGTGAGATTGTGGAGGCCTGGGTGAATGGCATCATGGGACGGCGAGCCTAATGTTGTCAGTGTCGTCTTCAGCTTGGTTTGTCACCGTGTGCTGAGAGCTGAGAGCGCACGCATGCATGCATGCACGCATACACACACACACACACACACACACACACACACACACACACGCAAGACAAATTTGATCAGCCCCATTGGAAACACACTAAGACACTATGTATGTGTGTGTGTCGGGGGGGGGGGGGGATATGTGCGTGTG
Source organism: Tenualosa thibaudeaui (assembly GCA_027481765.1). Classification (NCBI taxonomy): domain Eukaryota; kingdom Metazoa; phylum Chordata; class Actinopteri; order Clupeiformes; family Clupeidae; genus Tenualosa; species Tenualosa thibaudeaui. Next base: position 13,149,287 of record JAIFZK010000002.1, read on the forward strand.
TGTGTGAGAGAGAGAAGAAGATGAGGGGGACAAGGGGACAGGGTCCTGGGCTAGCTGGTGGTGGTGTGTGTGTGTGTGGGGGGGGTCAAGTGGCTGAAGTGAAAGAAGTAATGGTGAGAGGAAGATAGAATGACAGACAGATAGAGAGAGGGTGAGAGAGAGATGGGGGGAAAGAGAGGGAGAGCCCTGGATGGACGTGTGTCACAGACACAGAGGGTGACATGGACAGACGCCCAAGCGGGAAGGGGAGACATTAAGCGCTTGTGAAGGTCCACTGCCGAGGCAAGGGCAGGGTGTCTGGGTGGACGAGGACGGCCGCGGTGATGCTGGAAGACGGCCTCACACACACACACACACACACACACACACACACACACACACACACACACACACACACAGACATACATGTACACATGTCGGCTGGTGGCTCTGCCTTGCTCAGTCAGCTGTGAAACAGAAGCCTCAAAGATCCACTCCTCTCACACACAAGAAGAGTGAGTGAGAAAGAGAGAGAGACAGAAAAAGAGTGAGAGAGAGACAGAGGGAGAGAGAGACAAGTGAGCCACCTGACACATATGGTTAAAGGAATACTGTGAAAACACTGTGAAAAAACACAGCAGAGGAGTTTCTATAGACTGCAGTGTCAAAACGTTATCATATATCATATTTAGAGTGTAACACATCTCTAAATAAGAGAGTATTTCCATTGTAGAGTGTTTCAAATGTCTAAATGTAGTGTTTGGTTGTTCCAAATGCTATGAGACAGCAGCCAGGGCTACCAGGCCTTTGAAGTCTTGTGCTGTTAAGAATGTGATAGGGCCTGGCTGTGATACCCACCGTGACGACTTGCGATGGTGGTGATGTGTTTGTGTGAATGTGTGAGTGTGTAGGTTTGCGCTGTGGCTGGGCAGAAAGCCAGCAGAGTGTGTGTGTTGTGTGTGTGTGTGTGTGTGTGTGTGTGTGTGTGTTTGTCACAGCAGGGGGTCTCCAGCTATTACTCAGACAGCCAGACAGTGGGAGAAACACACACACACACACACACACAGACATGCACTCCCACTGGGGCGACCAAGCCAAGACGTCCCAACCACCAAACACAATCTCCCCCCTGAACAAACACACACACTCAGCCTTTCCACCTGGAGAAAGAGTGTGTCACCCACTCTTGTTTACTGTTAGCAGAGGTCTCTGTCCATTTCTGAGGAAATGTCAATGTCATCTTTCATTCTGTATTATTAGATCTTAAGTCAGTTATTTGTGTTGCAACTGTGACATTATCTTAATACTCCTTTTATTAATACTCCTTTTCATTTGGAAATACAGTACACTACATGATCCCATACTGAATGTGTGAAATTCTGTTTATTTCAGGCCATAGCTAGATTGAGAGCAAAGTAGTATACATGGATACTACTAGTATGGATTGTCTACACTGACTGCCCAATTAAAAAGCATTAGTGGATTACGTAACATTTAAAAGTCTCTGTGCCAATTATTCTTTAATTGTTTGGCATAAATAATCAATTAAGCAATAGAAGCCAGATTTGCACACAAGAACAAATTTCTCATCAAAAATTAAAGTTAATGTTATGATTATGAACTCATTTAAAAGTAATGAGGAACAGGTCAAGACAAGACAGATGGTACAAATGGGTTAAGAATATATGTAGACTCAGACACAGTGTAAACAAGACAGGATAAAGAGAAAGATGTTAATTCAGAAGAAACAGTCAGGAGACCATTAGGTCTGAGTAGGAGATAGAACATTAAATGAACACAGAGAGAAAGAGAGAGAGAGAGTGTATTTGTGTGTGTGTGTGAGAGAGAGAGTGTGTATTTGTGTGTGTGTGTGTGTGAGAGAGAGAGAGAGACAGAGAAAGAGACAGATTGACATGTATGTGTATGTCCAGATACTACCCAGTCTGCGTGTGTGTGTGTCTGTCTGTCTGTCTGTGTGTGTGTGTGTGTATGAGTGCGTGTGTGTTTGCGTGCGTGTGTGTGTGTGTGTGTCTGTGTCCACAATGGCTGCAAGCAGAGCTCCACTGTTTGTCAGCCAGCCTCTCTCTGCTATAAGCGCTCTAATTGCTCAGAAAATTACAGGCAACGATGATTGCACATGACATAGGCTGACATTACTGTGACACTCTCACCCCCCCCCCCCCACTCCCCCCTTCCCCCATGCCTCCGCCTCCACTGTCTTCCACTCCTACCCCCCTCCTCCCCCAGATGGGCGGGTGAGTGCAGTGCAGTCATGCCCCTGGTGACCGGCCGGTGCCCTCTGCTCGCCGGAGCTGTCGGGACCAGAGATGTCCCAGTGTTCACTCTTGTCATGCTGTGGCATCGCTTTCTGCCAGCCCCTATCAGTCACAGCGAGCTGTTTGGGAACCATGATGATGAAGTGGCGGTGGGGAGGGGTGGAGGGAAGGGGGATAGGAATGGCGTTAGAGGGGGCGGCGCTACCATCACCTCCACCACCACTGGCGCTGCTGAGACTGTGTCTGATGCACATACGCTTGTGCACGCACACACATACACGCACACACATACACACACACACACACACACACACAGACAAATAACCACAGTGTTTCATTTTGCCACAATAAGCTTTTCTCTTCCTTGGGAAAAATATATGTTGATTAAAACTTTCAGTTTCAGTTTGCCAAATCTGCCGTGAGTATACTATTCTTATGTCTATTTTTATCGTCAGTATGCCACACATTTCATTTAGTATCTATCAGTGCCTACATGGTAACTCACAGTATGTGTGTGTGTGTGTGTGTGTGTGTGTGTGTGTGTGTGTGTGTGTGTGTGTGTGTGTGTGTGTGAGAATCTCCAACTGAGTGCCTGCAGGCTGGGACGTGTCACCCCTTTGTTTCGTCAGTGCTAATAGGAGGGCGGCCAGCCAGGCGTGGCACTCTGTGTGTGTGTGTGTGTGTGTGTGTGTATGTGTGTGTGTATATGTGTGTATATATGTGTGTGTGCTTGTACACATGTGGGTGCCTGTATTTGTCAGATCAACAGACAAGCACTGCCTTCAGTGACCCTCACTATGCTCCACAAGCCCACACACACATGCACACACACACACTCATAGACACACAGACACACACACCTCCTGAAGTCTACACCGGTGTCACCCCTTGGCATGTTTAATCTTAATTTAATTTCAGGTCAAAAACCTGCTGAACCCTGGCACTGGGCGACAAATCCACACCACACTGCCCCTTTTGCCTACTGGCACACCGCACAAAGGCGGGTGAGTGCTGAGCGGGCACGTCGAAAACGACGGTGAGAACAACGAGCTGGCGTTTCTGACGGAAGGCGATGGCTCGCCGACTGACCGTCAGCTAGAGAAAGTCAGCTCAGTTCCTACATGCACATTTGACGACTTGTTTATTAATCAATCAATCAATCAATTAATTATTCCGTGCATTATTATTATTATTATTATTAGTAGTAGTAGTAGTAGTAGTAGTAGTAGTAGTAGTATTAATAAAATTTACCTACAGTAACTGTTGCGCTATTGTGTAACTATCACTTCTTTAATGATGTGTGACTGAAAGTGAGATTGCAGGAAACTGTAAGGGAAATGCAGCACAGGCCTGACACTTAGTGCATGGAGCATGACCTTTTAATGTTGAAAAAAAAAAGAATTGCCATGGGTGTTTCCCATGGTGCCACTGATCCCAGAACAGTTCTGGGACAGGTCCACATATAGCCAGGTGTGTCCCCAAGTCTGGGGGCACTGTGGTGGCACATAACAGTTCAAATGAGGTGTTAAACCAGTTAACACCTTCACAAGGTGTTGCTTTTCCCAACTTGGGTCCCCCCCTTTTTGGGCAGCCCCTACATCAAGGAAACATATAGGATGTAGGATATAGGATATAACTGCTCTTTCAATTTGACAGTTTTCACCATTGGATGTGCATGAAGATAGATAGATACATAGATAGATAGATAAACAGATTAATACTTAATTTTCCTACAATTAGGAAATGTAGGCATTCTGTAGCATCCATGACACGGCACAAGATATACTCACACATACACTTACAGAAACTATAAAAAGGGAACAAAATTGTCATTAAAGTTTGAAAGTGGTGTAGAGATGTGCAGGAGGATGCAATTGTAAGAGGGAAAGTGCACACTGTTTTAGTGCACAGAGATGTTGGAGCAAAGATGATATATGATGGTGTATGATATTGACTAATGATTTGCTGTGTGTGTGTGTGTGTGTGTGTGTGTGTGTGTGTGTGTGTGTGTGTGCAGTGGTGTGCAAGTTTACAATTCACAAGTTCAAGTTCAAAATAGTTCACCATTTCTGTTGCCCATCAGAACCATTTTGTAAGTCTGTTTCATTCATCACAACTTGCACATCACAACAAGGCAGTGAACCTATATTACCTAGATATTATCTGAACATTGATTTAGACTCTCACACAATTTAAACTTTAGGTTCAAGTTCTTTTGTTATAAATGTGTTAAGATCAGTTCACAGTTTACAGAAAGTTTACAAACTTATTTATGAACAATTGAGTGTGTGTCATCTCGTGTTTGTGTGCGGGTGTGTGGGTGTGTGGGTGTGTGTGTGTGTCATGAACAGTCATCTCATCTGTGCGTGTGCCTCTCTCTTCTCACTCTGATAGGTCTGACACCATGGCTCTTGCACGGAACCTCCGAAGCCAAAGCCACAGCCCAGCAGTTTCATTGGTCCACCACAAGCATGGGTGCTCTGACTGCTGTTGGCCCAGGACCGTTTGTCATGGTGGCTTGATTTCCTCTGGTTAGTCTGTACAGCTTTCATGTACACCCCCTAATGAGCGACGGGATGACAAAGTATTGACACACTTAAAAGTGACACAGTGTTTCCTGGCTGTGGCCGACACAAACACTTAGTACCCCGACCCCCACCCAGTACATCCACTCACCACTCACATCCACTGTTTGAAAGCATAAGCCTACTTTGCACACAGTAAGACACAATACAGTACAATACAGTAAGAACAGGTGTATTTTCACTAGTGTAAGTACGCAGTGTGTATAGGTGTTTGGATATTTATACCCTAAATATCCCCATTTAGGTTGACATTTGTACATGTACGCATATTGTATTGTGTGTGTGTGTGTGCCTAAGTTTGCCCAAGTGGCATGGGCCCAGTTACGCTGATGTGTTGTGACAGCAGGCGGCCGGGCTGGCAGGCTGTGACCGCGTGCCACCATATTGCCCCGCTCCCAGGGGGGTTGTGTGGAGAGGGAGGAGGGGGTGCATGAATCAGGGCAGTGGCAACGACTTAGGGGGTGGGGGTGAGGAAGTGGTGTGTGTGTGTGTGTGTGTGTGTGTGTGTGTGTGTGTGGAGGGGATTCGGCGGATCATTGTGCCAGCCTTGCCAGGAAGTGCTAATAGGCGCAACACGTCTTGCTTTCGCACATTAGGGCAAGCGAAGGGTGACAGATCGGAGCTGTGATACCGCTGCGGCGCCGGGGCAAAAAAGGGCTTTGCCACCCGTTTGCTGCATGGCACCCGGCTAATGACGAGCTGCTACGGGGCCCCTGTGTCAGCCCCACTGCCAATCATCACCAGAACCTACAGACCAGCAGCCTGGGTGTATTTTACCATTATGCTCTTAAATCTACTACATCTTATTTGATGTGACTTTAGGCTCCCTTTGTTAATTCTAGCTGTTTAGATAAAAGACTGAAGACACAATACAACTCAATACAACAATACTTGACATAAAAGTAGTCTACTTAGAAATAGTACTGTACTTGACTTGAAGTTATGTCAGTAAAAGTTGTATACTTGACTTTAATTGTGTGAAAGTAGAATACTTGGGAAGTAGATCTGACTTATAATGACTTAAGTTATATGAAAGGAGAAGTACACTACTAGTTAAAATAGTGTAGCTGACATAACCTTGGCAAACATGCACAGGCTGACAAAGGTCTATACATGAAACTGCGTGGCCCACATTCATCTCATCCTGTTTTCTTACCATGGTGTGAGACACGCTCAGGAGTTAATGACAGGGCTGTGCAGAGTCTCTGTGTACCATGTCAATAATCCGAACAGGAAAAGCTGCCTGTTTACTTACAAATGCATGCTAAACACCTTGACTCGACCCCTTTGATGAGGTGAGGTTCTGTCACTAGAAGGTTACCACAAAGTCACTGAGGAACATGACTCTTTGGAGATCTGCTTCAGAAGAATGCAGAAAGAAAGAAAGAGAGAGAGATAGACTTTTGGGTGATGGTATAAGTCAATATAATGTTTCAGCGTATATAGAGAATTTCCTGTCATTTCCTTTGTTATAAAGTCATTATCTGCTAAATATACAAATTTGCAGTCAGTGTGTCTTTGGGTTGGGTTGGGCAGGGAGATCGCATCTTCTAAGGTACTTCTAAGGATCTTCTAAGGTACTGCAGAGGAAGTGAAGCAAACTCCTCTCTTGATTTTACAGTAATTTGCCTAGCTAAAATTTCAAGTCATGACGAGGAGCTGAGCTCCTAGTGCTAGTTTCTGAATGAAGAAACGCTCAAACGCGCAAGCATTAATCATTTACATCCAGAACAAGAGCATGACCTCGCTTCCCTTCACTGCCTGCTAGACTCTCACAGCTGCTATCTCAGAGGCCTCATTCATTTACCCAGGCCACAGCCACACACACAAACACACACACACACACACACACACACACACACACACACACACACACACACACACACACATGGTTCCGCACAATATTATACATGCTCTAGAAGGTAATAATTTTAACCACATTTTGTGGTTTCATTAGAAAGTCCCCCCTGAATTTTCACCTGAGTGAAATACTGAGCATTTTTGCATTTCTTTTTTTCTCAGCCCACATTATCATCAAGACTGTTTCAAAGCTAAATCACAAAAATATTTTTTGATATGTTAATGTATGTATCATATATGAACATCAACATATATCCTATGGTACTACAGTGGGAATTTCAGAAGTCTACTTATAGGCATATGTAGAGCGTCTAGAGCTCTGTCTCCAATGTTCAGTAATTATTGCAGTGAAAGAGTGGAAAGAACTGGATCAAATAAACTCAACAGGAGTTCTTTACTCTCGGGATGATGCCCCCCCCCCCCCTCTCTGTCTCTCTTTCGCTCACACTTTCCCTCCCATCCGGACCCTACTGTCATCTACCCTTGGGCCATGCTCTGTGTGTGTGTCTGTGTGTGTGTGCGCGCGTGTGTGTGCAAGTGTGTCCCGCCATTAATATGAGTGAGTTACACAGGTCAGCGGTTCAAATGCAGGTCACAGTTCCATGCTCGGCCTTTGACGCTTCCATCCTTCCGCCCCTCTATCTCTCTCTCTCTTTCTCTCTCTCTCTCTGTCTGTCTCTCTGTCTCTCATTCATGGTTTGTTGCTGCCTGTTTTACCCGGGCTCCCTACAGCCTCCCAGTCGATCCTGAGTCTGGCCTGTGCAACACCCATGCTGGAATTGAATTGAATTTAATTAAAATTAGGTAAACATGCTAATCGACATCACAATAGCACCCATCCTTCATTTCAATGTACAAGTCAAACAGCTTGGCACTTACAATAAATATTTACATGCTAAAATACACTGATAAACAGGATTAACTTGATGAAAGAATTAAAAATCAGTTTTTCCCCAAATCATTCACAATTCCAGGGAAATAAAAGGCTATTCAGTAAGTGTAGTTGGTAACACTTTATTTGAAGGGGTCTATGTATAGGTGACATGAGTCTGTTATAAACATGACATGATACGTTAATGACATTTAATTCATGTTTATGACTGTTGACATTAAGTGTCATTAATGTTTCTGATACGTATTCGTTGTACGTTTCAAAAGCCAAATGACACTTAATGACAACAGTCATAAACATTGATATGTCATTAATGTTCATGATACATGCCATGTCATGTTAATGACAGACTTATGTCACTCTAATGTAGACACCTTCAAGTAAAGTGTTAGCCCATTCTGTATTTGGTGTAATTGATGGTTGAGTACATAACACATTCATAGCAGCTGTCATAAATTGCTCACAAAACATTCATGACTGTTTCATAAGACATAGCTCAACATTCACATCCAACCTTTCATAAATGTGGAAGACAGAATGCCGAAAACTTCAAAAGTCCAACCGTCTTAAACCTGTCAAGTGTTACCGTGCATTTTTACAAACAGTTGGCCTATTGCATTTTACTATGTCAAATGCGATCAACTATGTGTGGAAAGCTTAAAATATGTATTCACAATATCTTTCTGTGTGTGTGTGTGTGTGCTGGGGCATAATGTTTGTACTGTGTGTGTGTGTGTGTGTGTGTGTGTGTGTGTGTGTGTGTGTGTGTGTGTGTGTGTGTGTGTGTGTGTGTGTATGACTGAGTGTTGGCAGAGGAGGATGCCATCCCTGTGTTGGAGCAGCCATGTGTTTGGTGGTCTGGCTGGCCATCTAGTGGAGAGGGAGCAGGGATGCAGAGTAGGGAAACAGAGGAGCAGGAGGAGTCGTGACTCGTGTTCAACACATCTAGTGATGCAATGACTACTGACAACAACAAAAATGGGAATAATTACACCAGAGGGCTTGCTATCAGAGGTATGGGCCACAAATACAGTAGTATAGTAGTCAATAGGAAATATTATCACAATATTAATTCATCACATTTGTAAGGTGTCAATAGCCTATAACCAATTAACCTGAGATGACAATCTGAATCTGACCAAATAATACTGTTTTGTGCCACATGGCTATGCATTATGCAGAATTTGGTTAGCCATTGTAAAAACATTTCACAAAAATATTATCATTGCTATATAAATGACTCTCACTATAAAGGAAGTATTCTCGCAGTAAACAATCAAATGTGTTGTTTTGAGTTAACATCATATTCAGATTCATATTCATATTCAGAAGATTGAAACCAAATTGATTTTCACAAAAACAAACCATGATGAGAGTCTTAAATGAAGCTGTTTGTCATTTGTGAAATTTTATAGTTGGCAATGATCATTAAAATACATTGAATGTAACAACCCTTATAAATTCCAAGGAGTTAAAATACCTGGAACGTACCAGTTGGCCTCTGTTTTATTTTGTTTGTTTTTGCATTGATAACTTCAGTTTGGGTATTTAAAATTTTGGGGGGAGATTTACATTAGAATTTTACATTAGAAAGTTGCATAGAAGTACTTTGGAAAAGTTACAGTGCACAGTGAAAGTATTTTGGTTCAACGCCGCTTCTGCAGAGTTACTCACCTTCTTCAGAAGCTCCAGGTGTGAAAATGCCTGACCACAACCCGGAGAGGAAAATGCATCAGTGTTAACCTCCAGCAGCACTTTCTCACTCTCTCAATGCTCTCTCAGCTTCTGGACATCCTGCAGACACCCAGGGCCTTTTCTCTGATACTCAAGAACACCACCTCACATCATTCAAGAAACCGACTTTCTTTCCTTATCAGTATTCCATGCAAGAAATGATCCAGAATGCAGCTGCTGATCCAGAATGCAGCTGCACGTCTGGTCTTTAACCAGCCAAAAAGGGCATATGTCACACATCTGGTCATTGAACTTCATTGGCAACCCTTGGCTGCTCGCATTAAATTCAAGGCACTTATGGTGGTTTAATGCATACGCTGAATACTCTCCTGAAGCCCTATGTCACCTGACGATCGCTTTGCTCTTCTAAGGAACGTTTTCTAGCACAGCCAACACCTTGTGCAGGTCAGTCCAGACTCTTCTCATATCTGGTTCCGCGCTGGTGGAATGACCTTCCAAGTGCTACCGGTATCAACTGATACCCTCTCCACCTTCAGGAAACTTGTGAAGACCCAGCTCTTCCAAGAATATCTCCTGCTGTAAATTTTGTGCAAAAACAATTTATTTCTCTGCACTGTATTACACTATTGCACTTTCAACTTAAAATAGTGCAGTTTCTATGTTAGCAATATGCACTCCTTGTTAGTTCTTTCATTGTGTTGTAGCTTGAATGTTATCCTCTTTTGTAAGTCGCTTTGGATAAAAGCGTCTGCTAAATGCCTAAATGTAAATGTAAACGTAAAAGAAATGTCTAGGTATTACTGTGCTTACACACAAATGAGACGTGTTCAACAAACAGACCCATTAAACACATCAATATACTAAACATCACAAAATCATTAAGCTAATAAACACACAAAGGTGACCGAGAACAGATGAATGATATTTTGTACCTTGTTCTCTGATGTTAAAATGCAATATATATTTTTTTATATATAACTTTTATTTATCAAAAATAAGCTCAAATGCGATCTTTCAAGCCCAATTACAGCTTTATATTTAGGCCGGGGATTAAAATGACCAGTTTTAACTAAATAGTGCCCCCTTTGGCAACCAAAATTGTACTACAGTTGATTTGTGACATGTGACATCACAACCAGACCAGAGGCTTTCAAATTGGGGGCCACGGTGAGTAAATAAATAATAACAAATATAACAAAAATAAAAACATTGCAATTTGTTATAAACCTGCATTATAATAATCTGTTGCATATTTGAACATTACTATTATTGCTATTATTACTTTTATTATCCAAAATCTCTTTCTGATTGATTGGCATTGAAACTGCTCCAATCTTGATCACTTAAACAAACCAGAGTAGCCTTGGTGACAGAGACGTTTGCACCTGCTAGCAAGCCAGCTAGCTCTGCTAAAATGGATTTTTTTTTTTTTTTAAAGAACAAGACCTGACAAGCAGCCTAAAAGCTCACCTGACCAAATATCTGATGCGGTTGACAAAACTCGAAAAATGATCAAGAAAGTTGTGCAAGTATCAGGGAACTTTTATAAAGTATGGATTAACAGTCATGCATACTAACGGATACGAGAACCCTAAATGTGTTCTCTGCTTTGAAATCTTTAAAATTAAACAAGTCTTTAAAACCGTACAAACTTCAGTGCCATTTGAATCAAAAACATTTATTCATTCGAAGTGTCAGTAGATTTTTTTAATTAAAAGAGAACATTTTGACCAGACAGTTAGCAACATTCAGGCATCAAGCCACAATCCCTAGGAGAGCAATGAGGGCATCATTTCTAGCCTCTTATCACATTGCTCGGGCTAAGTAGCCTAATGTTGCTGTATTTAGTAACACACTTTCCATATAGGGGGCCTTAGCTGTACTGGTATATGGGGGGCCTTGTCCTGGGAAAGTTTGTGAACCCCTGAATTAGAAAGTTCAAATTCATCAAATTTTTAATGGCTATTTTTAAGTTCAAGATTTACATATGAAGGAATGTACTACCATGTTTCATGTTCATGGCAGCTCTGTGGCCATGCACAGCCTCTCCTAATTCAACAGCCTCTCCTAATCCTAAAATGGCTTTACATTCTATGTCCCTTTAAGTAATTGTCCAGTGAGAATATCATTTATTTTGTACTTTGCATGTGTGCTCTGCAGGCCTACTTTATTCTGCTGATAAATAACATTTTGATATGTAAATTTAAATTCAACAAGTGTAGTTGAGGCAGCAAGCATAATGTCTTGTGCAGGAAGCTATTTATATTACGTGTCAACACCTGACTGACTTGAGTATTTTACCCATCTTTACCCCCCCACACACACAAAAACATTTATTGTCTATTCTCTAAAGCATCTGAATCATTCAAGAAGCAATCAAAATTTTACAGTTTCGTGCATAGTAAACATCTCTGTTTTGTTTTTGCATAAAAATAGCCTTTGTGGGTGACTGAAAGGAGGCCTATTTCCTCTCAGGTTTTACTACTGTTGAAAATTCTCTTTTCAGTTCATCCAAAATGCATGTCATTGCCACAGATCTTTTTAGTTTTTCAAACAATTTGTCGTTTTTATTGCTTATGCATAGCTTTGAAAACAAACCAGGCAGCAGAAACCCGGTATTGGTCATGAGGTCATGTATTTTAAGACAACAGGTTACTGTGAATCGGTGGGAGGGGTGGAATAAGAGAAGATATATGTGTTTTGTGTTTTATGTTATTTGCAGTTCTTTGCTTTTGATCAAGCTCTCTGACATACGTGTGTGTGTGTGTGTGTGTGTGTGTGTGTGTGTGTGTGTGTGTGTGTGTCTGTGTGTGTGGGTGGGTGGGAGGTTTGTGTGGGGGGCTAGTGTGGATCTGTGAGCATGTGTGTATGTGAGTGGGTGTGCAATGTGTGGGTGTGAGTGTGTGCACCTGTGTGTATCTGTTTGTGATTGTGTGTGTGTGTTTGTCTGTGTGTATGTTTGTGTGTATGAGCAAGTGCACTTTCATGAACCTGTGTGTGAGTGTATGTGTGTGTGTGTGTGTGTGCGCAATGCACCTTGTTGCGAAGCAGCTTGTGGTTTTTGTGCAGCGGATGGGTGGGTCGTTTTGTGTTGTGTATGGTGCAGCAGAAGAGAGCAGCTCACAGAGACCTGAGAGAGAGAGAGAGAGAGAGAGCACTGCCTGGGAGAAGGTGAGCGGGTGGTGGTGGGTGTGGGGAAGAAATGAGATGCCAAACAGGATGGAGCAATCTAGCACAGAGCAGAGGCCAGAGGAAGAGTGCAAATAGCATCTGGACACGTCAGACATCCGCCAGATGATCAAATCTTTACAGAAAAAGAAGAATGCATTTGTCATTTAAATGAAATAAGCACAGTTTTGCACGGGTACGATCCTTCGCGAGCCTCTCCCTTCCTCTATGCTGATTCTTTGCGTGCTTCAAAAACATATTTTTGAGCATTTTTGAGCAAGAAAGTCATATTTTTTACATTTTATATGCATTCATTCTTATTACTGTTTATGTTGTTAATATGTACTGTAGCGCTCCTTTGCAAAAGAGATTTAATATCTCAATGGGACCTCACCAGGTTAAATAAAAGACAAAAAAAATGAATATAAATATGATACTTTCACTGGCTTAGGTTCTATAGATGTTAAAATGATTTCTGAACATGTGCCACATTCAGAATATTGCATTTGAAGTAACCAGTACTTTCAGATCTCTGAGCTATGCTTCACTGTGGTTGCACTAAAGAGAATCTAAACATAACCATAAAATCTGAAGATAATGATGATATTTCCCATAAGAGTAGTTGATAAATAGACTAGAAAGGAGTTCTGCAATGGAGGAGGAGGATTGAAATTGTGGAATGTTAAAAAAAATAGACCAACGCACCACAGGCTCATACACAACAAAGTAAGAGTCCCCATAATGTGTGTGTCGCTTTTTAAGCAAGGATATTTCATCATGTCATACATTCACATCACAGTTTGTTTGCTTGTGTGTGTGTCTGTCTATGTGTGAGCATGCTTAGATTCTCAGCAAAATTGTCCGCTATGCTCAACTCTCCCTATCACAGCAGTCAATTATAAATGGGTGAAATTGCTTTACCAACATGCTTTATTTTCAGTTAAGAGGTCAATTGGGAAACAGGACAGTGACTTCAAGCTCATCACCCCAACACCCCAGTAATGACAGCCACAGAAGCAGGCCACTGTCTGCAGATGACTTCAGATTTATGACCTGTGGTGAGATGAGACTATTGGCAGACTGCCTGAAGATTTTTCTGTTTCCAACTCTCTCTCTCTCTCTCTCTCTCTCTGTTTCTCTTTTTCACACAAACTGATTTGCGTTCATCAATCGCCTGCTGATTCTTTTCTGTTGAGTCAGTCGATGGCGAACTGATGCACTGAATCTCGGCTCTCATATGCATACAGAGTTAAAGGTGTGAAAGCAGCTCTTCAGCGTTTTGGCTGAAGGTGAGAATGCACGCACAAGTCTTCCATTACACATTTTCCTCCCGCGCTCTTTTACACACACACACGCACAAACACACTCACACATACACACACACATAGACACACACACAAATTCACATACATAGCAGCACATATGTACAGGCCTATAGTGCATATAGTGCACACACACAAGAAGGCCTATATTGCAGTGCACACACACACACACACACACACACACAATGAGTGCAATTGCATTTTTGTTTGCGAGAAACAAGAAAGAGAGAGCATAGTGGATTTAAGGTACTTTTACAAAGCATCTGTCTGCCTTCTCCCTTTCTCAACACTATTTTGCATGATGTGATATGTGTAGCGCAGTTCAGTACTACACATAAGATGACAACTGCAGTACCCACATTCAAAACCTTTGCCGTTTGCTGTTTTTGGGAAGTTGCGAGGCCCTGATATATTTTCTCAGGCTTAAGTCTTAAATGAGCTGCTGCTCTCCAAGTACTACATGCAAAGTACCTATCTACAAAACTCCTTCCTCATTTCCAGTGGTTGGTCAATTCATTTTTATGAGCTGGTTTTTAAAGTAGTTTTTGCCACAATGAGGAAGGGGCTGAGACCAATATGATTTTAATTTCATAGAGCTGGTTCCTGAATGTATCAGTTCCTCTAACAGACCTTGTTTCTCTCTGGTCTCTTCTATTCTCACAATATGCTAATGCTTCTCACCCTGGTTTCCTGTATGCAGGTTGGAGATTGGTCAGCCCAGCACGCTGTGCACAACAAAGCTGATGAGCTGATGTGTCCCCAAAGAGTCTACGAAACTGCTTGCGCTGCTCTGCACCATATAAGCCTCACACTATAGGGCAAGCAGAGAGCTTGCAAGATAATATGTCAATCACAGTTGTTACGCTTTGGTTCTACTTTGTTTATCAACATTTCTCCGATCATACCACATCCATGGATTGGATTGAAGCAAAGTTTATTTCTGACCTAGAGATAATGAGCAGATTTCTGTACTGTAACCATTGATGTAACAACACAGATGACACAGATGACACTCAAAATGTTGCATATATTATTAACTTAAAGTAAGCTCATTTAATTGATGATGAAGTGGGAAGGAACCAAATAACTCCACAGTGATTAAAAAGATGGTCTTACTACAGCCAATTAGTACGGCAAGCACAATATCTGCTTGAAGATTACACACACACACACACATTATTAGCCTCTTCTGGTGAATAATTTTCGCAACCGACTCAGCTCACACTTTCAGCTGTTAGCACCATGAATAACGGCGACTAGTCCAATTAATCCTAGTAATTTTTGGATTCAATCTGTACCCACGCACAGCTTCCTCAGTGAATCAAAACAGCACAATCATACAAAAACATATTCTACTATTATTCTGTGCATACTGCACAGGTGATATGGCACATAAGAGTGCTCCACTCTAAAAGCACACTCTGAAGAAAAGGCCTCTCTGTTCTCACAAGTGAGACTGCCTTAAACCATACAAGTACACTGGTGGTGTTTCAGGCAAGTGTTTCTGAAATGACGTACTGCTCTAGACTTGCATAGCACAGGAGCTGGGGAATGCCCTCTTGTATCAAGAGAGAATGTTTGCTCGTTGACTAAAATTTGCACACTTTTTCTTGGAACAACCAACAACATTAACAACAAAAAGATTGAACAATGGTACTTCCCAGGTTGTATTTAGTAAGTAAGTATTTAGTAAAGCTGTATCCCATTTTGATAACAGCAACTGTTACACACTCTGTAGCATCAAAGAGTCTGAAGCCGGTGGTCGCGTAGTGGTTAAGGAACCTGGCTAGCGAGCAAATAGCCTGAAAAGTTGTGGGTTCAATTCCCAGCTGCCACCGTTGTGCCCTTGAGCAAGGCACTTAACCCTAAGTTGCTCTAGGGGAGACTGGCCCTGAACACTTGATAGTTGATGAGTTGTAAGTTGCTTTGGATAAAAGCGTCTGATAAATGTAATGTAAATGAAGCCCTTATTTTATAGTAGAATGATGTGGATTTGTTTACAAGCCGGATAGGAACCAGCAATGCCAGTTTTCAAAGAGCAAAGCCAGTTTTCAAATGCTGACTGACATGTATGGTAATAAACACGGCTTGATAAGGCTCAGGCATGAGTTGGCTTCAGCTTCACTGTTGCCAGGGTGCTGATAGTGAAGTTGGAGGGATGAATTCTCCATGTTAATTCAATTCAATTATATTTATACGGCACCATTTACAATAGTATTGTCTCATGGTGCTTTACAGCAAGGAGCACCCAAGAGCAACAGGATCAAGGAAAAACTCCCTTATGTTAGTTAGTCTAGGAAGAAACCTTGAGCAGAGGTCATTCTCTCTATTACTCTATTAAGTTAGTTTACCATCAAAATTACCTGGAAGCTAATAATTGACGAGTTTGATTCTAAGACTCTATAGCCACCATTTTAATGAATTTTTTCAGAAATCATTGTTTTACATTTTGTTTTGTTTTTTAAATATCAGTAGATCTACATTTGATTGCCTTCACTTGATTTATTTTTACATAATTAATTGAGGGTTGATCAATAATTACTGAAATACACAATTTAAAAAAATGACTTCAAATGTTTCACATGTGACATGTTTCAAAAATTGATTTATAGCATTTTGGAAACAAGCAAAGTCAATTAGTTCCAAGTATCATTAACTGTTATGGCATGGCTGAGAGACCCAACAGGAGGGAAAAAACCTATGTGAATATTGAAGCTATGTAATTACCAATTGGAAATTCTGTTTTGGTCTCTCCATTCTAACAAACCCTTCTTTTATGCCACAGGATGTGGATTTACACTTGCAAATTTGCATTGGTGTTGGTGTTGGTGTGAGGTGACACTGTTTAAACCTGTGGTTTTGGAAGCGACACAAGAAAGGGTCTTTCTTTTTTAAAAAATTGGGGGTTTCTTTTTGTTTTGTTTTTTTGCGTTGTGGTGATTTACAGAATTATAAATTATTATTTATCCTTTCAAACAGCCTGCTGAAATTCCAGGTCAGATTGCAATTTGTTTTGTTGAATGGAACTCAGATCAGTCATGAGAGGGATGGAGATGCAGATGGCTCCTCTAAGGTAAACAGACCAGGGATGTACAGAATGAACTGAGAACAGCTTTAGTTTCATGGTACTTACATAGACATTGTCTGTGTAGAGTATCCTAGATAGGGAGCTATACTACTAATGGCCCTTGGTACAGACTATATGCCGTGGGCCATAATTTGAAACCTCTGCATGCACCATCAGATTTTGACACTGCAACATCTATGCAGTGACAGCAGGGATGTACATAATGTTTGTTTATTTGTGCACAATTTGTGCAAAATACTTACATTGGCATGTGCAATGAACCTGGCACTTTGTCTGATATGTTGTACATCATACAACTTAGGCCCCAAGAGTTTGTAACTCTGGTGTTTTCCATTGAACATCAAACATGTAAGGTGGACTTACAGAAGAATGACTCACAGTTTCACACACGCAATTTCAAAAATGTTTCCTGTTTTGACAGTTTTGCAGGGATCAAATTGTAGAATTCAGTGGCAGGATTTCCTGATTGTACTGTGCCTATCTTTCAATAATGTCTTGCATTCAGCGCTTCAGCAGGCAGTACTTAGGCAGTCATGAGAAGTTTTCTTGTTAGCAGAACATAAACTGACTGCCCAGAAACCTTGTAAATAGTTCTGATATATATTTTATAACAACAATGAGGTTGTTGAAATATGCAGTGTCTCTTTTAACAGTACTGTCAAAAAATGTAATCATGACAAATGAATTCGCTAGATTCGACTGTGTGGTTGATAGTTCCACTCAGAGCAATTGGGTGAATTGTGCTACGTGAACATGGACGCACTCAACGCAGAACCATAATAGGAAAATGACGGCAATAAGGTAACAAGTGCCCTTTGCATTGAGTCAACACAGAACCATAAATCAGCCAGAGAGCTCTGTCTGGGGATAAAAGAGTTCTCTTTGACATACATACAAACAGCAGAATACAAGTAGCATAGTGACAGTTGTAGATGCTTCCTAATAGCATTTTTAAAAGAGCTGACAGACAAATTGAATGAGAGTACAAGGAAAAGGCCAAACCAGGTAGATTTGAAGCAAGGGGGAGTGTGCAGAACTTGTGCGCTAGGGATGTGAGTGTAGTCGGCCACCCTTGGACACCCCTACCTGTGGCAAACCAACAGCCTGTGGCAAAACTCTCACGTTGGGTGTGTAGGAAACCGAGGAGCGCTACTTTTTTTTTTCCAACATTCTAATTAAACTGGTTCAACATGATGTCATGATGTAAATATGCAAATGATATATGATTATTTAATGATGAATAAATAATGACTATAGTGGCACTTGGACAACATAAGTGCAAGATCCCATTTATTTTTGTAGTATTTACAGAAGAAAAGAGAAAATAACACCATCTGACAACATGTCCTTGGAGTTGCTGTTTTTATATCATGTTTGTGACTCTCTCCTATGTTCTGCATTTGACAGTCGATACCTGTGTAGATTTGCCATGCCCCAAGGAAGCCGTATTCACAAAGCTTTGCCCCCTGAGTTATTTAAGACAAAACTATTAGAAGGTAGAGTAGGGTAATCTTACAGTAAGAATAAACAGATGAAAATCAGAGACTAGACAGCTTTTTTGTCAATCAAATCAAGCAATAGCATCAATCATATCAAGATCAAATTCATTATCAAGTCAGTATATTAACAAGGGAAAATGCATTAAAGAGAAAGAATGAAAGGATTAAATGAATGAAGAAAAGGGAAGAAAATGGAAAAAAAAGAGATACGGCATTAGTTCTTTAAATAACTCCTGAGTGCACTCTTTGTGAATAGTGCCTGAACATGTTCAAGCTCTTTGCAATCAGGGCTAGGGTTAGACGTGTGGTGGGTACTGTACACCAATAGATATTTACACTCACTGTGGATGGCTTGGTGGTTGTGGCTGATGCTGGTCTGTGTGTTTGTTAAGTGATGACATACACAAAGACAAATATATTTTCATTTGAATGGACTCACATCAGGAAAACATGATATGCTTAATTGGTACTTTGCCATCTGAATAAAATGGATGTGTGTCTAGTCCTTAGTGTTCTCACTCATAGTTTCTCTTTGGTTAGATCATTGCAGCCTTGCTTCCCCCAAGGTACTTTACATGGATTTCACAAGACTGATCAGAGTTCATTTTCTATGTACAGTTTTTGGGCTGATTTGATAGTAGTGAGGAACGTTTGGTGTCACGTTTGGTGACTGACTGGTGCACTTTTGCACATTTTATCATTTTATGGATGTCCTCAGAACGGTAGCTCTAGACATCAGCTCTAGTGTGTGTGGCCTGACAATGATTTGGGTTTTATTTAGCTTTGAAGCGCTCATGATTCTTATGTGCTATTGTCTGGTTCAACATTAATTAGGTCACGAGCATGGTGAGTGCCCTAAATATGTGTAGGACAGTCCAGTCAAAAAGTGTAAGATACATTTTTTTCCACTCCAACAAGGATTATAAGGGGTGAACATGTTTAGTTTCAGTATTGGCTTGCTCTCAGTAATAGATAGTGGCACAACGTAACATCAGTAAGCATAATGAGTGGCCATTTGATTACAAAAGCCTTTACAATGGAGCTTGTGAATTGCTTGTTTATGATACACATACATTTCAATTTTAACAGTATTTCACAGAATAAAACTGAGATACATAATGTGTACATATTTATTTGAAATTATAGTTTTAAACGTTTCTGAGTATTAAAATGCTTTCAGGACTTTGTAAGGATAAATATTCTCATTTCCTTTTCATTTACAACATATTTATTTCTCTCAACACTTGTTACTCAAAATTACTCAAATTACGGTATTGGCCCAAATATAAGATGATCCTACAGTTAAGAAGAAAAGAACATTATTTTTGTAGACCAAATTTTGCCTAGTAAATTCTTTTTATTTGAAAATGCTTAAATTAAAAGTTAGCAGATTTGAGCATCATTACGATAAATTAAAGCATTGGGTTAATCAAGTTAATTAATGTGGATAAATTTGTCACATTTAAATCGAATGAACAGTAGGCTACCATATGAATGAATTTTCCATTAAAGTGCAAACAATAGACTGTAGGCTATCCACAACATTACCCATAGAGATCTGCATAGAGGCTACAGCCTTGCATGCCAAAGGGGCAAGTTGGCCCTGACTGAGAGACATTCAAACATAACGGAGATTTGTTTCTCTCATTTCCACCACACAGACCTTTCTTTGCAAAACTAACAGGTGTTGGGATGTCAAAAAACACTGATGTTTGCTCAGCATTGCCTATCTGTATGAGTGAGTTTTCCTTAGTTTGATCATAGACTACCACTGAAAAGACAGTTTCACCCCGAAGTCTGTGCAGGCGCTGGGCAAAACTCATTCAGTTACGCAGTGACAGTCCATTGTGCCTGCATCTGAGACTTCCCAGATATGATTGGATATGTGCCAGCTTTGTGCCAATTAATCACCGTATCCAGAATATTATTAACACTGGGTCATTCTTTTACACCACCATTTTGAATTTGTTCAAGACATTCTCTTACCTCTCCATCCTGTGAGGCAGTTGCAGGCCAGTGAGATGCTGCCAGTTCATTTAACACAGAAAAACATTTTTGCCGTGCCATTTTTGCCGCTTTTGTCTAATCTGCAAAAAATATTTTTTTTCATGAGTATTTACAGGAGAAAACTATCGCCTTATATTAGGGCCAATATGGTAATCAGTTATAATTCCAACCGTCTGTGTCTAAACCATAGCCTATGATTAGGCGCAAGTACCAATTATGTACATCATATTCATAACAGCATCTCCTTACATTAAAATATTTGTGGTGATTATCTGTCCTGTTGATGACATAGTTACACAGGAATCTAACAGCTATTGAACATATGACAGACATACACAATGAGGACTTTTTTGGTGCTGTTTGTTCATTTCCCCTTCTGTCTCCACACAGGACAGTCGTTAGAGGTCTCAGGTCAAAGCTCATTTTATGGAGAAGTCTTCAGGAAGACGTACAGTGGAAACAATGGATGAAATATTACATGCAAATGCTATCAGTATACTTGTGTCTACTTCCTACGGTACCTCATTCTAGTTGGTAGCTCAAAAAAAGTTCTAGAATCCTATGAAACATACGGGAAAATAATTTGGAGAGTTTCTCTTTCAAAAAATAAACAATCTGAGTTTTTTTTTGTTTCATTGGTTACAATGTTGACCCTTTGGGTATAAAAGCAAATGGGGTGAGAATTATCATGGGTTGGGTAAAGTGCTATGATTTTAAGAAAGTCAGTAAGTAAGTAAATAAATAAATAGATTGGTAAATAAAACACAATTTTCTTTAATAATTCTCCATCTGTGAATGCAACCATTTCAGCGACTGGATTTACCCGATGTTGGGCCCAGTCAGAATGATTGCTGTTACCATGCCAATGATGCCCCGCCCTGCAGGGCATCTTTGTGTCTACAATCAGATCACCAACTGGCAGGAACTCGTGCTGCTAAGAAGTTGACTCCAGAGGCCCTACCTGACATTTGCTCTCTCTTTGATGACACTGGTGGGTGAAACCATTTGTCCCTGTGGCGGGGGTTGGGGTGAGTCACTGTTTTGTTTTTCATTACAAATACACGTGGCTCCAATCAAAGTCAAATAAAAAGGGACAGAAATCACAATTGGGGCCTTTGTTTCTTACAGCACACTGTGCAGTCGGTATTCCTTCATAAAGCTTATGGAACAAAAACAATAAAAAGCCAACCAAACCAAGCTAATCATGAGCTGCTGCACAGAATCTGTGCTGTCCCTGACTGTCTACACACCAGTGGAGTTCACTATGCCGCTGATCAAGACACACAGTGGAGAAGGCTGCCACTGCAAGCCCTATGGGGGCTGAAGGAGAAACCTGACTGAGGAGAGGTGCTGCAGGGTTACAGAGATGCAGCTGTCTCTAATGTGTGTGTGTGTGTGTATGTGTGTGGGAGAACCACACCATGCTGTGGCTTTCAGAGTGATCTTCATCAGAGTCCTCCCACGGCTTGCGAGTGTTATTGTGCACTCACTCAGTTTCCAGGATGCCTGTGCTCACCTCTCTCCACACTGACAATTCCACCACCACCACAACAACATAATCTCCCCCTCAATCCAGTCTCCAGGGGAGCCGCAGTTACCTCATCTCTGTCCGAAGGCACCCAGCAAAACAATATTAAACAACAGGCGACAGGTGTGTGTGTATGTGTGTGTGTGGGGGGGCATTTTCACAATGATGGTTAGGAGATGAAACTGAAAGAGAGAGAGAGAAAGAGAGAGAGAGAGAGTGAGAGAGAGAGAAGAGGCAGAGGGGGTGTCATGGGGGAGTGCTTTGGGAGGAGGGTGGGTCAGATCTTGCTGTTCTCCAGGTGCGAGTCGATGTGCTTGATCAGGGCATCATCAGGGTAGCCCATGGGGAAGATAAGCTGACAGAGCGGGCAGCTTCGCATGTCTGTCTCCTCCTCTGTCTCCATCCACAGCTGCAAGGGGGGAAAAACAGTCAACAGTCGGCATGTAAGTCGACAGTATGTGGTCAAAATGGCTCTGTGAAAATACATCGCCTGGTTGAAAGAAAGCTGTGATTTAACAAGTCCACTGTCTGCTCAAATCAGTGTCATATGTGTTTAGAATGGCACTAAACTATATTTAAACACTAAAATTAAAGAAATAGTCTCTAGTTATGCATTAGTGAAAAAAGACTATTTATATTTTTTATTTATTTTAATTTAGATTCGAAAGACTACATTAATTTGTTTGGTAACTGCTTTAGCTGTTCTTACATACATGAGTTTGCTTACAAAACCTGAGTTAAAAAGCAAACTGTTAACTGATTTAGTCTTCACTCTCCTAGATGTGACATAGGGGTCAATTATAGCAAAAAACATAACAATTATTACATTTTCAGATCACAATTACAATCCATGATTCTGATTTTGGACACACACAATCCATTTTGTTAATTTATTTTTCTGTTGTTGTTTTGTTGTATAGTAAGATTAAAAACAAAAAACAATTAGTGAACAACCTAATGATTAGCACTCCTCAGTATTAACATGTCAGGGCTGAGCTTCTTGATTACGATGAAACGTGCAATTGTGTGCGTTCTCTCACCTTACAAACGTTCATTTGGCTTTTCTGTGTGTTTCCCGAACTCATAGTTCACATAGCATTAGGAAAGAGTGAGGTTGGTTGTTGACTGTGAGGTTAAACAGCACAGGCTTAGAAATACAAGGCCTGGTTTCAAACCATGTTGCTTTCCATAAAAGACACTAAATAATGCATGGCAGAACTTTTACTTTCGAAAACCAGTTATCCATCACTATTATTATGATTACATAATTTTCCTAATCATTGGAAGGCATAATTTTGTCATATTGTTAGTGTAAAGGTTTATCATTTCTTTACGATGGTCACTCACATTAATGGAGGGCCAGGACTGGGCATGCTCTGCATGCAAGTATCCTTGTGGGCAGAGTGTGTTTGGCCGGGCAGGGACGGGGAACGCTGAGCACGAGGCTGGGCCCCTCATGGCCCCTGGGGGAACCGGCGAGACCCCGGTCGCCCCGAGAGTCCGCACCGGGCTGATGGGGTGTGGGCAGCTCCATTCTTCCTCGTCCTCGGACGACTGTGGCGGCTGTGGAGCAGGGTGCAGTGGCGCCGGTGGCGTAGGTGGCTGGGGTTCGAAGCGCAGGTGCGATACCTCGGCCATCGACAGGCCCAGCTCCCTCGGCGAATGCCGGGGGGACTCGATCCGTCCGCCTCCGCCACCACCACCTCCACCCCCGCCACCCTCACCCCCACCCATCAGCTGTAAACCCGGGTGAGAGCCTCTTCGCTGGGTCACAATGCGCTGGGCCCCTGGGTGCTGCTGCTGTGGGCTCTGCTGTTGCACCTGCTGTGCCTGATGCTGCTGCTGTTGTTGACCTTGCTGTGGGCCCCCCTGCTTATGGTAGCCGTCCACGTAGGGCCGTGGTTTGGGCAGGGTGGAGACCGGGTCCAGGGTGAAACGTGGCGGCCGCTGGTACGCCGACGGGTCAGCCACCTCCGAGTAGCTCCGCCGGCCCTGGAAGCTGGCACGGAGGTGCTGTGTGGGCGGGCGGCAGGAATAGGATGCTGGCCCGTCGCTGAGCTCCTGGAAGGGGGAGGGGGAACGGCGGTGCATGTCGGGGGAGAGGCGCTGCAGCACCGGGGATCGTCTTTGGGGCACTGGGGAGTGCCGCTGGGGCACCGGAGAATGGCGCTGTGGGATGGGTGAGTGACGCTGGACTGCAGAGAGAGAGAGAGAGAGAGAGAAAGAGGGGGCAGTTTTATTTTGGGTAAGTGCTTGGGTAAGAACAGGAGGAAATGCAATGATATGCAAGAAAATGCTCATTTCTGTTCTTTTCCTTTTACCAAATTTCTGTTCATTTCTTTTATTTTAGCTTTGGTAAACCCAGATGCATGGTCTAGAGACAAGTCCATTGCGGCCCCTTTTCAAATCACCAAAATCCCAGCAACCATCACAGTACTGTATCAAGACTTTGAGGATTAAATCTGCCTGCTGTGATCGTAGATAAAACATTGCAATTGAGTATAAAAACCATTCAACCAATTCAAACTGGATACTTTGACTAAATTGCAGTGATTAGCTCTGCTAAGCGGGAAAAGGGAAATCTGGGAACAGGAAAACACATTTTATCCTTCATGTGTTTGGATAGTTGTGTTGATAATCATATGAGGTTGGTGTACATAAACACTGCTGTTAATTAATTATTCAGCTAATACTTAATGAGAAAATTGCACCGACCATCAGACATGGGAGTACTCCAGGAATTAAAGCAGTGCTCGGTAATGTATTTGTTTAGTGTTATGCCTTTGATTTGCTAAGTGCCTAATGTGATTAATCACCTTTTAATTATGACAATTTCCAGCCAATTATAGCTCCCTTTTTCCATCCCTGACTACAGATACTGAAGCAGCTGTTGTGGGTCTGTGAGTCTGGGCCACACTGAGGGACTGGGACTCTTGAGCTTCTCTCTCTCTTGACACCCCTGAGGCTCTGAGAAATCTTTGTTTTGAAGTCTTTCATTTCCTCTTTCCTCTGTTTCCTCTTTTAGGTTAAACTTTTCTTCTTCGAATTAGTGTTCCTTTACCCCCCATATCTCCTCTGGTTGTTCCTTTTTTTGCACTATGTATATGCACACAGAGTTCCCCTCACAAAGAGACACACCACAATACTTTGAGATCATAATCTTTCCTTTTTCACCTAAGCACAAGCAAAATTATTGAAATGAGAGGCCATATTTAACATTTTTCCTGCAACAGAATGATAACAATCAGTCCCTAAAGGAAATGAATCTATCAGGTCATGCAATTACTCAGATTGCTCATTTTCAAAGGTAAAGATACATGTATGGTTGTGGTTGTACAGTCAAAAGCAGACATTCAAAGGACATGACTCTCCCCTCGAATGGTTCTCTGCACTTTCATGAACTTTAAACATATTTAAATATTTTTAACAGCAGGAGCACATAAAACATCACCAAGCAATTTTTTTAGCATTTGTAGCATACACCAATCACTTACAAGCTTTTGCGCAAAACAACTCCAATCAGTGTTTATGACATACTGTATGATGAGCCAAATCTCACAATAAATGTATATATATATATATATATGTTGTTTTTTTATCTGTATACACAGAATAATCAATGTGGGTGAGCTATCTATGTAAACCCATACACGTAAACAACAACAACAAAAAAAAAACGTATGAAAATAAACTCATTGTAGCAGTTTGGATTCAAACAAGATCCCAACAAAAATGAATGTCACCACCATTTATTTATGGAGCAGTTTCAGTTCAGAATTCTGAAGCATATATATCTATATATCTAAATATAGTATAGACATAGACAATGACTTTTACCTGTCATGAGCAGAGACTGTTAAAAGAAAATAAAGCAAAGCTTAAAAATCTTCTGATTAGTTATTATTGTCGTTATATCACGTATACTTATTACTACCTATAAAATATGCTATTTAAATAACCATGCTCTGTTTGGCCTTGCCTGGCATGTGGGTAGCCCACCCAACCCGGGTGTCCACATGCTACCAGAGAGGGTAAAAGTGGAGTCAGAGGCACAGACATTTGTTAAGTTCTGTGTTTTTTTTGTCTATTTTCGCAAGGGGGAAGGGGGAAAATCCCTTTATGCAGACCAGAGTCGAGTCTGTATATGCTGATACAAAATTTCATTAAAAAGTTTTTTATTGTGACGTTATGTGACACTCCCACTGATGCAGACTGAAACAACTTACGTTTGCTCCCATTGTACCGTATTATGTTGCTTTATCTTGGTCAGTATTCAATGATCTTTGATCCTATTGTTTGGTCCCACATGGAAGCTTCCAGCAGAGCTTCCTATAGAGCCATTCCTATGGAGGAGAACACACCTATTCCTCACACCACTAATTTCACACACTAAGCTGGGCGCTTTTTTTAAAAAAAAAAGGGATTCCCCTGGGGTGAACTTACACTGAGTGGCTGGGGAATCCCTCCTCAAACAGTGCAATTCTTACCCATGTTCTATATGTAATATATTCTACCTAGAATACTAAAGTGCTGACATGACACAATGTCAATAAAAATGGATTTTCATCCTAAAAAAAAAAAAACACCCTTGGGTGACACAAAAGGAGCATCTTAAGGAGTCGCTCAAACTAGGGACTGAAAATGGCTGACAGATAACGATGCAGGAAACCACTAAGAGATAGAGAGGCATCTTCTATGGCATTCCTCTCCTTGAGGACAAAGACAGGAGGTGCTAGCAGGGGAAGCTAGGCGCGTGTCATGAACATGTCTCTTCACACTCAGCAACTTAGCAAGAAGGTTGTATGTTCTCAGGAACACAATTCATTCTTTCAACCATCTAAATACCCCACTGAATGTACACCTAAATGAACCACTATTTAAATGTCAATCAAAGTGTTTTGTGGTTCTTTGAATCAACATCAGGAGTTACATCACACATTCAACAGCAATTGGTGTACTGGGATCTTCTAGTCCACGACACAGCAGAGGCATGCAGCGCGGCCCTTGAAATTAGACCATCATGACTCAGAAGGAGGTTTGAATTTCTACCGTGATGGTGGTGGTGGTGGTGATGTTGGTGGGTGGTTGTAATAGGGGCTGTGTTAGTAACCAAATTCCTGAAGACGAGGTAACACAGGCACCACTGAAAAAGGGTCTCATCTTCAGTTCTTCCATCTTCTCCCACCATAATGTAAATCTGAACTGAAACATGCATGAGCATAATATTCAACATCTGTAATGTATGGGGAAACATACATTACAGATTCCCAAAAAAAGGAAGCTGTGATGACGATGACGAAGATGACAATGATTGTGGCTGGAGACTGGTGGTGGAAGTGGTGGTGACGTTTTCATCCATCCTTGGGATGAGACGTTAAACCGAAGTCCTGATTCACTATGGTCATGAAGGATTCCATGGCACTTGTAGCAAGAGTAGGGGTTTCCCCGCTATCCTAGCTAAAGTCCTAATCTGGCTCATTTTAATGTGGCCCACTAATCATTCCCCATTGTAATTGGCTCATTCATTCCCTCACTCTCCACCTCAAGCTGGTGTGTGGTGAACATTCTGGGACGTGATGGCTGCCGTGTATCACCTAGGTGAGTGCTTCTCATTGGTCGTGGTTAGTGTGGTCCACTATTAAGCGCTTTAGGTGTCTTAAAAAGCACTTTATAAATGTAAGTAGTGGTTCTAGTAGTACTCATAGTAGTGAGTAGTAGTACTAGTAGGAGTAGTAGTAGTGAGTAGTAGCAATAGTAGTGAGTAGTAGTAATAATAGTAGTAGTACTAATGAGCAGTAGTAGTAGTAGTGAATAGTAGTAGTAGTGGTAGTAGTAGTAGTAGTAGTCGTAGTGATATGGGGGCTCCTACCTGGGCTAGCCTGTTCCTGGGACACCTTCCTTAGGATCTCCGTCTGCTTAGAGCTGAGAGTCTGCAGTCGGCCCAGCTCCTCTGTCAGCTCTGTGTAAGCCAGGGCCAGGTTCACCCTGCAGCACAAACACACAACACAACACCACACAACACAACACAAAAAAACAGACAGACAGACAGACAGTAAGACAGACAGACAGATTAACAACCATTTACTGCTAGGGCACAAAGAACGGGACCTTAGTACAAGCTGTTTACTACAGAACGGAACAATAAATTAGCAATAGATAAAGTTTATGCTCGCATATGAAAAGCCAATTAGTTTGTTCCAAACAGAAACAGCATTTTAACGTTTACAGTTTTGGGTTCCAGCCTAAAATTGAACAAAGAAATATTGTTCCTGTTAATAATGGTTAATAATGTTCCATGTCAGCTGTGGGACATACAAATAGGTATGCTTTCAAATTAGCTATTGGCTAAGTAAACACTAGGCCTCGGCTTTATACAAGCTGCATGACTGTCTTCTTATAGCTTATATGTGAAATAAATAATTTCCCGGTCAAACAAAAATAGTTACCTCTAATTAAATTATTAAGACTTGGAGACTGCATAGGCCTTTTGATTGCCTGATGGTGGATTTGGTAAGCTTCTTTCTGTCTGCTCTCTCCATGCATTCAGTGAACGACAGGAGGTGAACCTCAACATTTTATTGCAGACATAAACCTTTTAGGAACAAAAAAAGAACTGCTATTAGCCAGTCAGCCATTATTTAAAATTTCTGGTTCCATTTTTGATGCTAGCAAAATTTGGTGGTTTAGTTTTTTTGTTCCTATCAAAATGGCAAAAGTTTTGGGTTTCATTTTTCTAGTTTCTGGTTTCGTTTTCATTCCATGAACCGGTTCAATGCCTTGGTCTATGGTATACAGTATGTAGTATAGTATTACCAGTGCTCATTTGATTACATGTAGGAAATTCAGCCATGCCATTTATCAGATCAGTGTATTAGTGACATACACATCACACATCAAATGTTTTGATTCCCAAACCTCTTTTCTGCTGAATGCAAAATTTTTTCTGACAAAGTGCTAAAGAGCACTAAAAACTCGCTTTGAATGTAAGTGACACTACACCTGTCACCATGTTTGGGAGACTGAACTACTGAAAATGCTTTCAATAAAAAAAAATTATTGTGGAGCTAGATAAGTTTATTTAGCAAACTGTATGCACTGTATTTACTAAACTAATTCACAGCACATTTATATATATATTATCATACTTATTTGTATTATTCATATTTCAAATATATTCTTGCTATTCTTAGGTTTTATTGTCATTATATATGTAAATCTTGTATTTATTTGATATAGGTATACTAAGTGTGATGGAAATGAACAGAATTGAGTGTTTTTATCCATAAGACCATTACAACTTGTTTCTATGTGGATGACGCAACTCACAGAGGTTTGTGGCCCTTTCTTGACTTGTCTATGTTGTCAGAATGGAACAATGTGCCAATGTGCCACATCAGGAGAGGGTGAAGCAGTTGTCGCACAGCTCGTGGCTTCATGCAACACAGAACACGCTGTGAATGCACATGCTATTTCCAGCCAACCAACGTCCAGCACGACTTTGCCATGGCAACGAGGCCTTAACAGAAACTGTGCACGCTTGACGTTCTGACAGTGTCTGAACGCCTCTTTGATTTCTTTGACAGAAGACTGAGCCGTTAATATTTACACCAATTTCCCAACTTACATCTAAAGTCAAACATCTACAGTTTAGCTGTAGAACCACAATAATCACAAAGCTTGTAGCCAACCTACACACCTCTGGTGTGGATGCAAGCCATTAACCAACTCTCACCGGGCATGGATGGAGAGAAGCATTAGTGTGGAGCCGAGAGAGAGAGGTGAGAGAGAGAGATGAGAGACAGAAAATGACAGGGAGAGAGAGAGAGAGATAAAAATCGGAGGTTTATTTCTATTTGATGTCAGCAAACCACTTTCAAAAAAGCCTGCAGTGTTTTATTATAAACTGACACATCAACGACATTGGTTGATGGCGACAGATAAGCTGTAGCATGGCCTTGGGGAAAAAAAACTTATTTTGTACTCATTTATTGCTTACCTAAGTCACAATGCCAAATGTACAAAATGGAATACTACCAGTATTGGAGACTAAATATGACTGCAATTATGACAAATGTCACCTCAACAAGTCACCTCAAAAGTTGCAGAATCAAAATAGAACAGATTATATCAGAGGCTGCTTGAACAAAGTCCAAACAACACTTAATTAGATGTCTCTGACAGCAATGTCTCTCTGCACATATAAACTGGAATTGTTTCAGTAATTATGTTTCTGTGTGTAGGCACCGATGTGTTCTGTATGAGTGAGCTGTGATATCTACTTGCTAATGATGCATTGATAGCATTACATGCTAATGCTAATGATGATCCAGTGGATGCCAGCCACAATGGCACAAGCAGAAAGGTGATAACAATACTTGGGATCTTCTGGTGTGTGTGTGTGTCTGTACAATATGTGTGTGCATGTAAGTGTGTAAATGATTACTTCTCTTTCTCTCTCTGAATGTGTGTGTGTGTGTATGTGTGTCTGTAGTGTATGCATGTGCTTGTAAGTGTGTAAATGACTGCTTCTCTCTCCCTCTCTCTTTCTCTGTGTGTGCGTGTGTGTATTTGCAAAGTTCAGCGTGAGTGAGTGTTTGTGGTGGTCAATTAGGCTCCAGAGAGTAGAGGCACCTGTGTTATGTGCATGTCACCAGCCAATCCAGACATGCTCAATGACTCACATCCACTTCTGAAGCACACAAGCACCACAAAGAGGAAGAGTGCCACAAACAAAGAGAGAAAGAGAGAGAGCGCCTTCTTTTCTAGGAAATTAAACGGAAGGCTCATGAGCACCTACTAACCACTATTTATGAACACACACACAAATGCACACACACACACACATTCCTCCCTGCAGGAACCACAACATCCACCCAGTTGACCGAGAGGCAAAACCCATCTAAACAAAATGACTTTTTACGTACACTATTTGCACGCATACAGGAAATCAGACTGCTTTGCAATCACTCATTTCAGTTGAAACAAGACAGAAATCTTGCAGGGCATTCAGCAACCACCAACACTCAAACACTGCTCAGATCGGATCTGTCATCCGCTAACAACAGTGATACAGTGGCCCATTAAGACTCACTGTCTTCCCCAGAGTAGCTATAGCATGTTCATTGACAACCAAAGACCGCTTTTGGGAAAATGCCCATGAGCTTTTAAATCTTAACCCGGAACTCAGCAGGCTACAGACAGCAGCCTTATTGTGCCCTTTGACAAAAGACTAAAATACTTGGTTGTTCTCTCTCCCTCTTTCTTCTCTCTGTATGTGAAACTGCTTTTCACACCTGATCACATGATTCTCAACTTTTCTATGTTTCAGACGCTCCGAGATTTAGGGGGTGACACCTCTAATTTTATCAAATGCATCATGTCTGACTCCTCAGCAGGTGTGAACGCCATAAAAGATATAACCTTGCTAAAAGACATGAATATTTTGTCTCACAGCTTGTGTGCGTGCGCATTCAAGGAAAAGAGGTAGAGAAAATGAGTATGTGTGTTCGTGTTTGGCCATTTTGTTTTCTTTTTTAAATATGTCCACTTTGTTTGGGTGTTTGCATGCATGGGTCTGTGTTTTGGAAAATGCTGATGGCAATTTTGTCTGTGCAAAAAAGTTTAGGTGTATGTGTGCGCGCATGCTTTTACATACATGTGTGGGAGGAGTAGCTTGTGTGGGCTGCATGAGATGTGACTGTAACTAGCCTTTGCTATGAAGCGAAAGGGTATGAGCGAAGTAGCAGTCAGTGCACTCAAGGCTTCCAGCCACTGCTTGGCAGAAGTCGAAGGTCATCAGTGTATATTGATCGCTAACTAAAAGTGTACTCCCTCAAACATAACTACAGTTGCACATACAGCATAAAAGCATACGCCACTAGAGTTGAGAGTAAAACAGGGGGATTGAAAGCACAGGATGATATCTGATGATGAAACCACAAAGTCTATCACGTTCATCACTGCCAGATTATGTGGATCTGATCTGATGGCATGCAGGCCAAATCAGCCACAGACTGTGGCCTGACTCTGAGCTGTTCTAAAACTGATTCAGAATCAATTGGTAGTGTTGTACAGCAACCCCGCAAAATAGATTTGACGAATGATTACATTGCTCCCACATCAGTAGATAAAAGCTTAATATATAGCATAATATATTCAGGAATGTTGAAGAAACATTCATACACTATGTTACATCAGTATGGAATATTATGCAATGTGATTCTCTTCAAAAAAACAGTCTTAGTTCACAGTCATATTTTCCAGTCAACGACAAACACTGCCACTAAATGACTTGGTTTGCCCCATCCACTTCAAAGCCAGCTTGCAATGAATGTAGTGAAAAAAGATTGAAATCGAGCAAATGCCTTTACCTAACCAGTCCACTTAGGTATGGCATTAGGAAGTTTAGGTACTATCTTAAATAAAACATTGCAATTTAAACTGGCCACCCAGCATTCTGTGCAGTAGAGAACACTCAGTCAGGAGAGGCTGCGATGATGAGGCCATTTATGAACACAACAACAGAAGTGAGCAATTAATGAAGTGAAGGAACCAAACCATGTTACTTCTACCCACAACACTAATAGTTTTAAAAGATATGACAGCGAATAGAAACTTTTATCTTGAAAACAAGTATTATTCCATAGTTATGTAACTTAGTGTATCAATGATAGGTGATGCTTTATGGGACACTGAGGATTATATTGTAATGCATTCATGATATGAGTGGGTTATGTACTCATCCCATCAAGTGTGAAATCAAATCCACTTCATAGATCTTCAAAGATGAAAGCAACTAAGTGTGTGTGTGCATCTACGCTTGTGTGTGTCTGCATTCCTACGTGTCTGCTTTATCCAAGGTCAGCAATATTATTTTCCGCAAAATGAACTGTGTGTGTGTGTGTGTGTGTGTGTGTGTGTGTGTGTGTGTGTGCACGTACATTTCGATGTGTCTGCTTTATCCATGCTCAGCGATATCCTCCTCAGCAAAGTGTGCTAATTTGGGTCAGTGTGGTGAAGTGTGGCGAGTTCCACAGAGGCACATACCACAAGCATCAGCAGCTCCTGGCAGGGAGAACCCTCTCCCCTCTCCCACAGAGCCTGGCACCCAGGGCATTGGTATGCTGCCTGTGCCCATCAGTACATATGCCACAGCTGTTTATGCAAAAACATCAGCCGCAGTCCAGACAAACAGACCAGACCCCGATTAGTCAGCTGACGAATGTTCAGAACACCTGCAATAACCTATTACAATGAGAGGAATCACTTATTTTGGAGGTACTGAGTTAAACATATATTCTGCACAATGTTCAACAGTGTGGACAAAATCTGTGAATATTCTGATTGAATAAATGTCATCTGGTATTTGGAATCTGGATTAAAATGCAAAAGGAAACACATTTTTAGTGAAATCTAATAATCTTCGCAATTTAAGGTAGCCTTGTGAAAAGGAAAAACATTTAGCATTGTTAGAATAGTTTTAGAGACATTTGTATCTAAAACTAGTGATTCGGTTTTATGATGATCTTTCAAACACTGTGAGACCTTAAAAGGTCATATGAATGAAGCTTGTCCCTGGTTGCATGGTCCATTGGTGCAAACTTAAAAAACAAACTCACTTATTGACCACACCCTTGTAATTAATCGCACCCATGTAGTAAGCACAGTTTACTACACATTACTTATAATCCATCAAAATTAGATCACAATTTCATGAGAAAGTAGAATGAAGAAAAGAAAAAAACAATGTATTGCCCTCTCCAATGTATTTACCTCATAGATTAAAACATTTTGCAAAAACAATGTATTAACCTCGGTTAATAATCTGGAAATTACATGTATTTGACAAATAAGGTTATATCTCTTACAGGAACATTTAGGTGAACCCTAACAACTTCTGTGAAATCAAAAGAAAAACCAAAACTCTACTAAAAGCCTACCCCCACCCCCTAATGACAATCCTCTTCAAAAAAAACAAAAACTAGTGAATGCCAGCTCACTTTTGCCAGCCGCCATCAAGCAGGTGAAAGGTGAAAGCGAGAGAGAGAGAGGACGCCTCGCATTTCCACCTCGTCGAAAAAACAACATCAACAAAAAAAAAAAAACTCCAAAGTCCATTTCAATTAAACGGGGCAACTTACAAGAAGCTGAGGCAGGCCACTTGACAGGAAGTGCTCAGTCAGAAGGAGAGAGCGGAGGGGGATGTGGGGGTTGGAGACTGGTGGGCTAGCATGTGGTGGGTGAGGTGAACAACAGAGCCAGGGGGCTACACAGTGGAAAGTAGTAGTGGTCGTGGCAGCAGTAGGAGGAGTATTAATAACAAGCCTGTTTGTGTGTGTGTGTGTGTGTGTGTGTGTGTGTTTGAGAGAAAGCGTGCGTGTGTGTGTGTGTATGTGTTCTCGCTATCTATTGGTGTAAACTCTCCTACTCCACCATGTGGCCTCCTGTGTGTGCGCTGTGCTGCCGGGGGGGAGTGGAGCAGAGTTGTGGCTACAAGTAGTGAGTCTGGCCCCCTACTCTAACACAGGTTGAGGTTAAGGCTTTGGTTAGGTGGGTAGCACAGGGAAGACCCCATCTTACTAAGCCCACACTGCCCCCTTCTGGCGTAGAACATACATACTTGTTGTACACTGATACAGAGGCATACCACACCACACCAGATACCATAGGTACGCAATGCAGGCAGATTCTCTCATGCAGATGTGGTTTCTTGTCACACACAAACACACACACACACACACACACTCACACGCACACACACACACACACACATACACTTTGTTTCTTTCTTTCTCTTTCATTCTCTCTCAAACACATCTGCATGCACAGTCACAAAGTTCATGGCAAACAAATGTGAAATTTTCAGTACTGTTTTCGCCTCTAGGGAAAGGATCGAGACTATGTACATTCATTGTAGAAAATAGAAGTGAAAATTGTGATTTCTGAAGATGACGGCATCTGGTTAAAAAAAATATTTTCTGTGCTTTCACAACAGGTGCAGCAGTCATTTGAAACACAGAGATGTGACCAAGCAGGCAACAACTAACCTATAGCCACAACCACACACACCCACACATACACTCCCGATTACGACAAACATTCAAATTTAATAGGCCTGCTTTCCATGCTAAATTGACAACAAACAGATAGACGCTCCAATATATCACTAAGGGGGACTGCTTGGTAAAAGAACAAAAGCACCAGACTTCATTCTATTTTATTTCAGAAAAAGATTTTATCATTTTATCTTAAATGAGAAACACTTACATATTCAGAAACATCTTCAGTTGTTCTCAAAAGTACTAAAATGAAGTACACTAAGTAATGAAGTACACTAGACTGTCAGACTGTTAGCAGATAAAAGGTGCCCTATGTATCCCTTACATATGATATGCCATTTTATGTGTCTGGTTTGCTTATTAGTCAGCCTTTGCAATGGCAGTGCTGGTGGATTCTGTACAGTCACATCTAAATTATTAGAGAGCGGAATCTGAATCTCATTGGTCCCTGCTGTGTATGACTGTAACTTTAACCGAACCAAGAGTCTACCACCAATGATCATGTACTGTTCCAGTTGTTGGTATACACAAGTGCACACACACACACACACACACACACACACACACACATTCACACACACACACACACACACGTGCACACACTGAAGTGTCACAGCATTTGTCACGCAGGCCTAGAACAGACTGATCCAAACCTTATAAGCTTTTTCAATGGAGATTAACACTGAATTTCTCAGTGTGGTAGTTGGAGTTCTCCCTTAGTTAAATAGGGATTATAATGTTTTTGTTTTTTTCTCATGGAGTTTGCATGCCACTGTCTCATTTCAGTGGCTTTTGATGGCAAGTTAAAAACTCGGAGGGTTCCCTGAAGTAGTTAACCAAGAAGCACGTTTTTCACTGAAGCACCTTCATGCAGGTCCACAATCCTTGTCCATCCGACTGTCCCCCCTTCACCCCGCAGCAAAGCCAAAACACTAACACTCTTCTAGCACTGACAGCTTTGCTCCCAACTCACCACAGGAAGTTGAAGAGTTAACTCTTCCACAGCTCCTCTCAAAAAACAAACAAGTCCTTGTTATTTACACCTCCTTTATCAGGCTCTTAGTCTTATGAAACTGAAATCAGTTCTTCCCTCTCAAGACACTCGGGGTTTAATGTTTTCTCTTTCATTTAGCAATAGCTTTGTATCTCACGTGTGAGTTCCTTTGGATGGAAGCATCGACAAAATGTCTAACTGTGAATACAAATGAGAGTTCCAATTGCAGGGTGCAGTGGTGGTGGTGTTTATGTCATGAGAACGGGTGAGATTACCAAAGCCAATTCACTGGTCACTGTTAGGCAACCCAGCGTCTAATATCTCGTTCCTAAATCCAATGGTGAGACTTACTGTTCATCCCCGACCTTCTTGATCCACTCGACGTCACATTGCGCGCAGGTGGAGTTCATTTCCTGTATATGGGAGATAACAAAGACCTGCTCAGCCTCGACTCTAATTTACACATACAGCATCTGTATTGGGTTGTGTTGTGGAGACAATCTAGCCTATAAAACACAGTGTATCTGTAGCTGTGTGTGTGAGTGTGTGTGTAAGAGAGGGAGTGAGTGAGAGAGAGACAGAGAGAGAGAGAGAGACAGAGAGAAAAAACGTACACATATTTACAGCTATGTTGAACAGGCTTGTGAATCCTAAATGATTTGGTGTGCCATTATTGTGCTGTTGCGCTAACGACACAATAAAAATGTTGCGATAACGTGTATGCCTATGAGGATCAAGCACAGTATGAGAGTGTGACCTGATTCGTTGATTTATCTGCAGCTGTGCAACCACCTCTGTTTGTGTGTGTGTGTGTGTTGAAGAATAAATATCCATAATAATGTGTGTGTGTGTGTGTGTGTGTGGTTCAGAATGTGTGCATGTATACAAACAGGTAGGGATATATTGTGTCAGAATGGATATACACCTGTGTATGTGTATGTATGTATGTGTGTGTATGTATGTTTGTGTGTATGTGTGTGTATGTGTGTGTGTGTGTGTGTGCGTGTATTCATGTGTAGCCAGTTCTTACATTTGCTCATAATCAAAATTCTCATGCATGATTCATTCAGTGTCTTTCGGCGCCTTCCTGCTTTGCCCCTGAATTATAACTTCACTCCCTTTCATTCCCCAACACAATGTGGGGCTAGTAGTTCACAGGCTGCATCTGCTTTTATTTGTTATTTACCCTAGCCAACTAAATATTCCCCCTTTCAAAAAAGTAAATATCAAGTCTGTTGCAGGCTGTATTGCACTGTGGTGAGGCTAGCGAGGGGTAGTATTACAGAGGAAGTATCACAGTGTACCCGACTGGCTCCCAGAATATAGCCATTCCACTGAGTGTAATTGGATTATGGTACTTTGTCTTCAGACAAATTCCCATTTGACAGAAGTGCGACAGACTGACATATGCTTGTGAAAGTTTGTGTGAATGCAGAAGTATTTTAATTTAACTGTGTGTGTACTTTGTGTGTGTGTGTGTGTGTGTGTGTGTGTGTGAGAGAGAGAGAGAGCGGAATAGAGAGAGATTTGCTTGTTCTCTCTAGTTCTCTTGCATCTCTCTGAGCTCCTCTTGAATGTAAAGTATGCATGTAGCCTACTGTGAGTGTAGTGTGTCTGTGTGTACTGTATGTGTGTGTGTGTGAGAGAGAGAGAGAGAGAGAGAGAGACTTGCTTGTTCTCTCTTGTTCCCTTGTACCTCTCTGAGCTTGTGTGTAGCCTAACGTGTGTGTGTGTGTGTGTGTATGTCATTCTGTGGTTCTCCAGCAGCTCTCTGAGGTTCTCCAGCATATGCTTGCAGATATCTGTACTGTGTGTATGTGTGTGTGTGTGTGTGTGTGTGTCTCACTCGTTCTCTCTGGTTCTCTTGCAGCTCTCTGAGCTCCTCCTGCATGCGCTCACACTGGGCCTTGAGCTCCTTCTCACGCTGACACGCCCCCTCAGCCTCATGCCGCGCCCCCTCCAGCTCCGCCTCCAACTGCTGCAGCTTCAGGTCAGACAGCGCATCCAGACTACGGGAGCTCTGCAGGGTCAACGCCGGACAGTCCAGCACTGGAGAGAGAGAGAGTGAGAGAGAGAGAGAGAGAGAGAGAGAGAGAGAGAGAATGGTTAAGTTCCATTTGCAGACATACTACATATGATTAAGAAGTACACATTCACACACATGCATGTATGCTTGCTCTCTCTTTCTCTCATTCTGTCCCTTTCTCTCTTTCTCTCTCTCTCACACACACACACATGCAAACACACACACACTTGTATACAGGCACAGGCACACATATACACAAATTGCAAATCCATTCAAACAGACACACACACACATACACACACACACACTCAAACACACACACACAATCCCTACCACACTGTGCTGCTCTACCACACTGTGCTGCAGTGAACCCCTTTCACCACAGGGATGCCCTTTTAAGGGTGTGGGCCAGATCATTAGGTTATAAACTGACACTCCAGCCGGGAGGTCTATCTCTCACTCTCTCTCTCCGGCTGCCATGCTGAAGCACTGACCACTCTGACAAGTCTCACCTCATTAGTGTTGTTGTGTGTACAGCTATTGGCTGACTGATGGCCATTGGCTGTGGGCACAACAAGAGCTGCAGCACATAGAGTTAAGGGTGCTAACCAGGCTAGCACTGAATGGAGTGGACAGCTTTACAGCTAGAGGCAGCTAGAAGGGTTTATATTTTGAATGTGATGCCTCTGTGTGTAAAATGTTTAATTATTATGGGATGTAAATAATTGAAATAGGGGAAAAGGGGAATGACTGAATAATTCATATAGTGCAAGAAGTTGTGTAAAAAGTCAGCAATGTCATGCCATGATCTGATTTTGTTTTTTAGCTTCGGTTTAGCAATGCTTTTTGACCTTTGGGTGACTTTCTGCTGAGATCGTTATCATTATACTGTAGACAAGGGGGAGATGAACATCCTTTGATAAAATTCTTCTGAATTTCTGTCAAGAGGCTTTGTTAAACACCAACATGCCAGCAGGAAGAAGCACCCACACCACACCAAAAAAAATAGTTTGACTCATCTCATTTGCTATTTAAAGGAGAGCTAGCATGATGAAATGATCGCAGTGTGATTATCATTAACTCACAGTGTAATATGAGCATAACTTTAATATCTCTGCTGGAAGTCTTTACCAATAAATTATTATGAAATAATGTATGATTAAGAACCAGTGCAAACACAAGCTAAAAATAATTGAGCATTAGACATTGAATACACTTTCAGTCCAGTAATTTGAGAAACGGCTCACAAGGCTCATAAGAGGGTGTTAATGTGTTCATCTGCCTCAGAAAAGCTTTTCCCTCTTTGCTGCTACTTTGACAGCCATGGGCCAATGAACCCTCCCTCTCTCCCTCCCTCCCTCTCCCTCTCTTCCTCCCTCTCCCTCTCTTCCTCCCTCTCCCTCTCTTCCTCCCTGCCCATGAACTGGCACTGTGGTGTTGTGCTCCTGTGTGGCCGCCGCCAAACACCAATTATCCAACACACACGGCTCTTTGAACAGCTCCAAATTGAGCAGCATAACAATGGTCTTCAAAGGAGGGGAAAGGGTGTGTGCGTTTGTGTTTGTGTGTGTTGGGGGGGGGGGTTATGGCTGACAGGCAGACAGCATCTGGAGAACAACACACACACACACACATATACACACACAGTACACAGGTGGTCTACACAGAAGGGCCCATGGCGTCCAACTAAAAATACCCCCCGTGTGTGATGTGCGTCAGACTGCAAACTGCCTCTGAGGCAACCGCCCTTTGATCTCCCCTCTCCACACGGCTGTCACTCAAAACAAAAAATAAACAAATAAAAACAATAACAAAAACTGCAACACCGGGGCCACCTGACTTCCTGATTGCTACTGCTCGACCTTGAGTGCCCTTGAGTACATGTATGGCTCTCTTGCCTGATCCAACACCATTTTGAAGAGGCCCCACCATGTACAAGGGCCTCTCCTGTCACCAGAGAAAGAAGTGATGCTTCCCCTGTTTTTTTAATGAAAAAAAAAAGTTTTGTGGTAGTGGTAGAACAACAGTGAAGATACTTTTACTGAGTGTG
Organism: Tenualosa thibaudeaui; assembly: GCA_027481765.1. NCBI lineage: Eukaryota > Metazoa > Chordata > Actinopteri > Clupeiformes > Clupeidae > Tenualosa > Tenualosa thibaudeaui. Next base: position 13,189,314 of record JAIFZK010000002.1, read on the forward strand.
TTATGAATTTTACAGCACTTCAAACAAGAACTGGGTTTGTTACCACTCTAGTTGAAAATATAAATGATTCTTATCTGTTCCAATAGAAGGACTATGTATGTCAGTCCCCATCTACAGTGTAATTTGGACAATCTCAGCCAACATTTTTATCTAGTTGTTCCATTAGCGGCTTACAGTAAGTGGCTTCAGCTGACTTGCCCCTGTGGCTAGCCTTGAACAGACACTCATATCCTGCAATAGCGGTTTGTTCAATTCCCCTGACTGGTGTGTGTGGGCAGCAGCCCCCCTCCCCCACACACTGACTTCTCTTGCACTCAAAAAGATTGCAGTCCTTAAGCCAGTGACTATTGTGATGGTATGACAAACCACACGCACGTGGGAGTGTGCACGTGCACGTGCACATGCACACACAGGCACAAATATGTAGGCATGGGCGCACACCCACTCACCTGCGTCCATGCACAGGGCTGCTTGTTAATGCTCATTTAGATGAGCACATACATACCTATACACATGCACACAAGCACTTCCACATACACACCTTCTGTGCAGAAAGACATACTTACACACACACACACACCCTCTGTGCAGAAACATACTTTACACAACTTAAACATGGTCATGTGCACACAGACACGCATAGACACACACACACACACACACACACACACACACACACACTAACAAATCCCCTAGTCCATTTACCCAGACAAAGGCCATATCTACATGAATGCATCTTCTAATTCAATGCTGTCCCCTGACATCCACCACCACCCACCCACCCACACACACACACACACACACACACACACACACACACACACAGTCCAAGACACCATTTCACGGTAAGATAACATTGTGCCAGAGAATTGCAGAGAACATCCATCAAGTGACTCTAGGTAACAGAAGGACACTTACATTAGCAGCCAACCTCACAGCTGGCTCTCTCCTCTTCTCTCAATTTCTCTTTTAATGCACACACACACAAACAACAAACAACACAAACAACACACACACTCCCTCTGTGTCTCATACTCTCACTAATTCCACCCCCCCCTCTCTGTCTCTCTCTCATTCTCTGACTTCCTCACTCTCTTTTTCCCTTCTTCAATCTCTCACACACACACACACACTCTCTCTCTCTCTCTCTCTCTCTCTCACACACACACACACACACACACACACTCTCAGACGTTTGATGCCCTCTGTCTCCCTGAGGAAAAGGTCTGTGTGGATAACTGCTCTCTCACAGCACTTATCTGGCCTGAAATCTCTGGCCGATGACTCAGCTCCTACTGGCCATTGTCAACACCAAAAACGCTCTGACACAGCTCTGCTCTCTCTGAAAGAGTTGAAGAGCTGAATCGCGAACGGGTCGGAAGAAGGAAAGGGGTCTTGATCCTGAGTGTAAATGGTCTGAGGCAGGATTTCAGCAATCGTGACGCACTAAGTACACAAGAGGATGAGACAGAAAGAGAGAGAGAGAGAGAGAAAGAGAGAGAGGGAGAGAGAGAGAGTGGGCGAGGTTGCGGGATCGTGAGGGAAAGGTGCAGGGAACGGCAGAGGAGGTGAGAGGTGGAGTGATACAGCACGGAATCCATGAGGGAGGAAAGAGAGAGTACAAGAGAATAGTCGTTATGAAAAAGTGGATATTTGGCAAGTTGGAATGGGGGAATTATGAAGCACAGTGGTTTGTGTGTGAGAAAGAGAGAGAGAGAGTCAGAAAGAGAGAGAGAGAGAAAGAGAGAGAGAGAGTGCTAAGTAGCAAGAAACAGGGGCTTGAGAACGAGGGATAGAGAAGGAAAACAGATGAAGAGAAAGAAGTCAGACATGAGAAGAACAACACAAGGGCCTGGGGGAGATGGAGGGAGGCAGAGGACAGACTTGAGCTGTGACAGAGGATAAAATTATAACATGCCTTGGGACCTGTGCAGTATTGTGTGGAGCAGCTCCTTCAGCAATATCACTTCAGTTGTGTGTTAGATGGCTTGGGAATTCACAGATATATATGGTATCATAGCTTAGGGTCTGTGCAATATCCACCTCAGACTGTTAAATGTTTTGTGGGATTTTCATGGCTCTGCAGTTCTTGACACTGGTGGACCGAGATTGTGAAACCTAGAGGACTGCACCCCAAACTCACCCCACAGAAGTACCCACCTGACCCATGGATAATATCCTGTAACTGCATGTGACTTCTGTGCTATAAGGGTCAGCAGCCAGCAGAGATTATAGATGTTCTGTCTCATGGAAATGTACATACTGACAATGCCACTCCATGATAAGAGAACTAATACTGGATGATGCCTTTACAAAAAAAATCCAATTTATGGGCCCGGGCTTTAAAAAAAGAGAGATTTTGACAGCATGACAGATGAGAGTGTGAGCCGACATATCACTGCTTTTCCTGAGGTTTGAAAAATATATGTTATATATTTCAAAGATATTCTGACAACCTAATAAATGAGACTGTAGAAGTTCCTCACAGGTCTGTCTGTGAATGCCTGCCATTCTATATAGACCCTGAATCATCTGAAGACCAGGGAAACATGGCCACAGTCTGGTATACAACTCTTCTGATATACAATTTGTTAGTGTTGTTCATCTTATCCGCTGTTGTGTGAAGTAACTTGTTATATTGTCTCTGTCAAATGCAATTTGCTGTGGAGCATTTTCCCCAGTGGGACTATAAATTTGGCTTGAGAGAGAGACAGAGAGAGGCAGAGAGAGAGAGAGAGAGAACTAATGCAAAGAGGGAAGAAAAAAGGGAACCAGGAAATGTGTCAGGATAAACTAAAGGAGAAGCACACAAAGTGACTGACGGACAACATTTGTGAATCCCCACAATGGCAAGAAAGAGATGGAGAGACAGACAGATAGACAGAGAGAAAAGAGCTCCTTCAACTTCTTACTCTCTCCAGCATCCGCTCCCATCCTCTCATTCCCCTTCTCTCATGTCATCCTACATTCTTTCTGCACGTGATCCTGTATCCCTCTTTTATTAGTCTTTTTCCTGGTGTCTCTGTGGGGTCAGCGGGTGGAGGGCAATGTGCTAGCAATTGTGAGCAGGACTGCTAAAGCAGAATGCATCACTGTATATGTGTGTGTACTGAGAGGGTGTGAGGCAGTTTGTGTGTGTGGGTGAGGGGTGGGGTGATTGGTATTGGATTATCTGCAGATTGGCATCTGACAGGGTGAAGGTGGTGGTTGTGAAGGAGGACGGGGTACCAAGGGTGGGTGGTGGAGGGGTGTGTGTCACTGGCAGGAGACTGGATGAGGCCAAGAGGGGCATAGGAGGGGGGCCTATAGCAGAGGGGGGCGTATAGCGGAGCGGAGCGGCTGGACTCACTGTGTGTGTCCGGGCTGGCGTGCAGCTGCAGGTACTGCATGTCCTTACTGTGCAGCTGGGAGTTGAGCTTGTGCAGGGAGTTCTCGCGCTGACGCAGGGCCACCTCCAGATTGTGGATCCGCTCCACGTGCTTCTCCACCAGAGACGTCTCATTGACAGAAGGGAAGGAGAGAAAGAGAGAGAGAAAGAGAGAGAGAGAGAGAAAGAGAAAGAGGGAGAGAGATTGGGAAAGGCAGAGAGTGGCAGAGAGGGAAAGAGACACAGAGAGAGATAGGAGAGAGGGAGAGAGGGAGAGAAAGAGAATGAGGAAGGGAGAGAGTGGCAGAGAGTTACAGAAAGAGACATAGATGGGGTGGACAGAGAAACAAAAAGAGAGAAACAGTGGGAACGAGAGAGAGAGAGACAAATAAAGACAGGGAGAGAGGGAAGGAGAGAGGAAGTGAATTCATTTCAGTGTTCACTGTTCCTGCATCCTGGCAGAAAAACATTTCATCATGCCTATCAGGCTATACAAACAGACAGGTTTTTAATTTCAGCAATGCCTTATCACACTCCCAGAAAAGCAGATAACACACATGGCTTCATGATGCTTATTAGCTAAACCAATCTAACAGACCAGAAGAAAGAGAAACAGAGAATCAGACAGGGAGCGAAAGAAAGAGAAAGAGAGAGAGAGAGAGAGAGAGAGAGAGAGAGAGTCTGACATAGAACTCATTGTTGGGTTTACACTGTTTTGGATAAACAACATAATGAATCATTTTCTTAATAATAAAAGTTATCGAATGAAGAAAACACCACCAGATGAGTCACTGTGTTTGTGCCTGACAGCTGTAGTGGGCTTTAGCAGTGATCCCCATGTCCTCCACACACTGTTCTACTGCATCTCTAAATCTTTCGACACTCAGCGCACCTGAAAGTTTTATTTAGGGAGAGGGACACACCTGCTTTTTCAATCGCACTTTAATTTTCTTTGTAACCATTACGCTACATGATAGTTAATAAAGACTCTGTATAAAATATAAGTCTTGTGTTTGTACTTGTAAGTGTTGGTTGGAAAGTATATGCCTACATTATATGAATACAAAGGCTAATGCAAAACCAAATCTAAACTGTGTTATTGCGGTAGGCCTGTAACATATAGGCCTAATTAAAAAATCTCGAGAAATATATATCTTATATATTTATACTGTTTATACCGCCCCACCCTAATTAAGATATATAATTTTTTGTCTTTTATTTGGTAGGCCATTTTTTACAGTCCATCTATTCATTCTAAAAAACAATACACACTAGATGTTATATTCTTAATATAAGATTGATGTTATATTTTTAATATAAGATTAAAGGAGAAATCCATAGCCCTGTTCAGCATTGACTGAATAGCAAACTGGTAGCTAACCAAATGGGTCACACAAACTCACTTTTCAGTTTTTTTTTCCTATGTCCCATTCAGTTAAAATATGCACTCAGTGTCCCTGAAAAACAGGGCTATGGGTTTATCACACCAGATTTCTCCTTTAATAACACTTGGTTAGTTACACATTTTTGCAGTGTGTGAAAATGTGCATATTTTGTGAAATTCAACCAAATCGTCTATTAAACTGACAGAAATAACCTGTAAAACCTGGAATTAACAAAAGTTTTGATACAGCGGCCCCAAAGCCTCTTACATATCACTCCAATAAACACCTTTTTCCAATACAATGAGATAATAGTGGGTCATATGAGGATGGAAGAAACTTATGAGTAGTCATATCTTAGTTTATTACCTATAGCCTGGGAGTTTTTTGTGTTTTACCTTGAAATGTTTTGGCACAGCTGCTGTCTTTCTCAGAAGTGTCACAGGAAGTTGATATGATGCTGTTTGTAGTATATGTCAGCTGATGTGTGTAGGTTTGGTCGTCTTACCTTCTGAGGAAGACTGCAGGTATGCAGTCAAAACATATAAGGGTATTAAACACAAAAAACTCTACAAGCCTAGAGATGAACCTAAGAAGAACCTAGCATTAAACTACTTCAAAGGATTAGGAAAATGAACTTGTTCAGATCAGCTGGAGGAAGATTATGTCTCTTACCATCTTGTCCAGGTCTCTCTGGAGGTTGCTTTTCTCCATGTGGATCTTTTCGTAGGCCTGGATCACGTCCTCCAGCTGCTCTTCTCGTTCCTTGCTCTTCTGGAGCTACAGAGACAAGAGCAGAGGTGCTTGTCAACACATGGCCAGTTCTACAGAGACAAGAGCAGAGGTGCTTCTCAACACATGGCCAGTTCTATAGAGACAAGAGCAGAGGTGCTTCTCAACACATGGCCAGTTCTACAGTTGAATCAACATTTAAATGTGGTTTGACAGAAACATTGAAATTACATTGAAATGATATTGAAAGTGTCCCTAATCAGTTGTCCACAGCTCATGCGTTTAATTTTAAATATAAGAACCCCCCTCCCATCAAATAGTCTCACCTAGAGCAGCACCACTTTTTCAACTTTTAATTCTTTCAGTGGTTGATCCACCATCAATTTTCAACCATAACTGTAAATCAACCATTTTGACCATTTTCTATCTGGGTATAGGCTTTAAAGGTGCGTACAACTGCAATTGAACATTCATGTACTCCACATCACTCTCATCATTAGTGGAAATTTTTTTTTTTACCATGACCTCTTCACACTAGTTTTCCATAGAATACATTTTTCCACTAGACAACCACAGAGGAAGATTTTAATAAGGCCACTGTGTGAAAATGACACCTTGTATTCTTGAATGTGAGAAACATAATAGCTAAGAAATGCCTTCATGCCCCCTAATACATACAGGGGGAGATTAAAGGGCAGCAAAAATCCCCAAAACATCAGCTGTGTGGTGTTTGAGCCAATAACAAAGAAAGATTTTTTTTATGGAGGCATATTAGTGCCTCATAATTCCTGCTGTGCTGAACAGATTCACCCCCACCATCTCCACCCCTACCCCCACCTCCACCTCCCAAGTCAGAGGACCTTGTGTGACCTGCCAACTAGACTGATCAAGTGTCAACTGCCTTCTTCCAGTCTCTTGTTCGCAGGTGGGAGGGTAATCATAGTGGAGCTGCCTCACCTCTTGTTCACTCGATCTATGCGGCTCACGCTCTGCGGTTTTCTCTCTCCGTTCCTATGCTTTTATACATCAGTGCTCACCGTGCCAAAGGAGAGGAACACGGTGGCTGTGCCATTTTTAGAACATGCTGGAAAAAAAGGAAGCGCCACTGACTTGATCAGGTCTTTCCACCTCAGCCGCCGACGGAGGGTTTAATCAAACGTTTCATGAATGTTTCAAACGCACCGGGTTGGATTGAAGCGCACCCCCCCCCCTACACACACACACTCGCACACACACACACAACATCCTCCTACCCAATCCACCCTATAAATGCACACTTCAATGCATTTTAATTCAGACACATCCGCTGCAATTATCCCAGCTCATGCCTCCACCCCCCTCCCACACCACATCACCCCCTACCACCCCACCCCTTCTTCTCCCGCTCTATAACCACCCAGTCCCTGCACACGTCCTAGGATAAATGTGATTTTGTGGTCGGCTCTGGTCGGATGTGTGGTGCAGCTGACTAATGGACCGCCTGTGGGCACACAGTACTTGAAAACAGAAGGGGGAGTGTGTGTGTGTGTGTGTGTGTGTGTGTGTGTGTGTGTGTGTGCATGTGCGTGTGTGTGGGGCTCGAAACACAAAATGTGAGTGAAAGAAATCAAGGATCAGGAGCTGAAAAGAGGAAGAGAGGCAGGAGAGGGAGTTAGAGAAAGAGAAAGAAAGACTCATAGAAAGAGAGAGAGGAAGAGTGAGAGAGTTTGAGATTTACTGTTGATTTTGCACATCTCTCACATCAGCCTGTGAGTTGTGGGTGTAAGGAAGACAGAGTGAAAGAGTGAGAGAGAGAAAGTGGGAGGAGGAGAAAAAGGGTAACAGACAAAGAAAGAGTAAGAAAGAGAGTGTTAGCGAGGAAAGAGAAAGAGAGAGAGACAGAAAGAGAGTGAACCACATGCACGACAGACAGATGACAAAGAGAGTACCGAGCGATCCAGGACCTAGCAGAGACAGGCTTGAGCTCGGCGTGGCTATGGTAACGGCGCGAGATCATCAGTAATTAATGAGATTTTTTTCCCCTTCCTCCCTCCACACGCGCTCACATCACCGTGACGAGGTGCGGTGGTGTACTGGAGAAGCTTGTTACTACGTAGCGCTCTTACACAACCAAGCCTCTGTCTCCGCTGTCAGCCAATAAAGCGGAGCAGTGAAGCCACTGATGTCTTTCAGGGGGGATTAGGGTTTATATACTTGGCTAAGAGCTTGGTCTGAAAGACCATATGACTGTTCTTTAAGATCTTATCAGATAAAGCTGTATGCATTGGTTCCTTTCCTCCCCTGGTTCTCTCTCCAGTCTAGCATCTAGCAGTGTTATTCCTTATGGATAATCATGTGGTAAAGAAGTGTGTTTGTACTGCTTCTATGTGTAAGGGCTTAAGCTGGCAAGCCTTTTTGGCTCTGTTCATATAACAGGTGCATGTATGTATGTGTGTGTGTGTGTGTGTGTGGACGTGTGTGGACGCTAGTTTGTGGGCATAGCTTTATGTCATGGGTGTGTGTGTGTGTGTGTGTGTGTGTGCATGTATGTGCACATACATGTATTTGTGTGTGTGTGTATTTACCTCATGTGTGAGCATGTTGACTCTCTGCTGCAGGTTGCCGTTCTCTGACTGCAGCAGGGCGGTCTCTTTGGGCTCAAAAGAGCAGTAGGAGTTACGCTCCTCCCCAAAGTCACTGATCACAGGAAACTACATCATAGAGGAAACACATCAGCATTAAAACATTCTCCCATTGGATGCTCTCTCTCTCTCACACACACACATACACACAAATACTGTACATGTAAATGCATATACATAGGTTAAATTCCAACTGACATATTCTTTTAACCTTTTTTACCTGATATTTAATAAATCAATTATCAACCCAAATTGGACTGCAATTTTAGCTGTAAATCACTTGCTTAATTATAATTATATAGTTTAAACTGGCATCAAACTGGGTGGAAACTGCTGTTGAGAAGGGCTTATTTGCAGGCCCATTTTAATGTGAAAATATGCCTTCGCCTTGTTAGCCAAAACAACAGGGTGTTTCAATATTTATGCCTGCAGAAACCTTTTGAGGATCAGAGTGTGTTAGATTCTCAGTCATACAGTGATGAAGCCTGCGACTGAACAATGCTTTTCCATTTGGGAAAACACCCCACACACCCTCCTCAAATCACCGCCCCAGCCATTTTTAGAAGCACACATGTATAGACCTCCAGACAGTCTCTCTCCCCTGTTAGGAGAGAACCAACCCCAGACAGACAGCAAAGAGAGAACTAACCATCCACCACCCCTGTCCTGTTTCCCTTCTTTCCCATCCACAGTGCTGCTAATTATATACACAAATCTCAGAGTCAGCATACTGCCTGCTTCTTGCTAGATTTTCCCACAGTACCAATTTGTGTTCCTGAGACGCCCACATTCAGTTAGTGCTTTCTTTGTGCTAGGTTAATGTTAGCCTTGAAGTTTTTTTTTTTTTTTTAACTATGCTACCTTGTCTTTATAGAAAGTAAGGCAACATTGTAATTTGTTGTTAAGCAGAGGGTGTTTAGGTTGGTACTGTGTCATGTTTTGGTGTCTCTGTGTGCTTTGCTGCCTCAAAATGTTCTCTCCTTTTTCCTTTCTTCTCCTCTTCCTCCCTTCCTTTTTGACCTGTGTACTATGTGCTAGCAGCTCAGCTGTGTAGAGCAGAACCCCCAGAGGCTAACAGCTGCTCCTGCCTCCCTAGCTAACAGATGTTCAACTAATGGGGGGTGAAGTGCATGGCTGTGTGTGTATGTGTGTGTGTTTGTGTGTGTGGTGGACAGGAATGGTTAGCGAGCATAATGTGCTTCAGCCTCAGGGGAAAAAGTGAAAAAAGTGCGGCACCTGATGTGGCCTCTGATGACATACATTGCTAACCTTACCTGCCAGGCTAACCTGCAGATTTGCGCCCTTGGGGAGGATTCAGAACAGCATTTCTGACCTTCACTGCCAGTGAGGTCTGTCTGTCTTTATTCCCAAAAGAGATTTTGCCACACTGGTTGTACTAATAGCTGCAGAGACCTCTACGGATTTAACATAGCATGGCCTGTAGCCAATAGGTATGCTAACTCTAGTGGGTGAATCACTTTGGGGAATGGCAAATCAGTTATTATTTCACCTTCCACTGAACTGTAGAAGGGTCAAGAGGGAACCTCACTGATAATGTGTGACAGAAAAGGTGAGACTATGATCCATCTATAGGTGTGCTAGTTCACAGAAGAGGAATCAACTGTGAAATCGGATTGAGAATACAGTACGGTCTCTCACAGTCATCTTATTCTTTTTGGTCTTGCCAGGAACAGCTGCATAGAGACACAGTCTTTGTTGAGCCAGCAAAAGAATAATGTTTTCTCTCATTCCAGTAGAACTCAGGGACTACGGTAATTGTAGTTGAGCCAAGGAACTGTGTGAATTGTGGTTTAGCTCAGGAACTATGGGAAATATTTGGTCTGGCCTCCTGTTATTAACACTGAATTTGGTCTCTCTAATATGCAAATTTAAAGTAATCAGGTTTAACCTCAAGGCACTGGAAGAAAGATTTTCTGTGATCTGACTGTGACTAATAAGATTGTACCTCATGTGTGCATTTTATTCACATTTTTAATTGCCGCATTATGCCAAACACACACTTGAGTATAACACACACTGATCATCATATTCAGCCTTTTTGATTAGACTAGAGTGAGCTGACATTTCAAAAGCAAGAATGCAGTTTGATCGGAGGCCAATATGGCTCCCAATCACCTTTGTTTAAAGGAATTGTTTAAACCTGGTGCACATGCCACCCCTTCTTAATTAACAAGTATTTCTGTTCCCACCAAGGACTCTGAACAAACACAACAAACAAACAAGACATTCTCTGGCTGTCATCCATCAGTGTTCCGTCTAAAATTTTCTCTGCCCGTTTAATTTCCTGTGCCAGCAATCATGCCAATATCGCCTGCCACTGACATCGCCACCATCTCCGCAAGCACCTTTATCTCGTATATCTTCAGCTTGCGCTTGATGCTGCTGTTCTCGCGTTCCAGGCCGGCCAGGCGACTCTTGATCTCCTGGTAGGCGGTGATGAGGGCAAAGTGGGAGGCCGAGTACATGTCTTCAGGGGAAGGTGAGCCCCTCCAGCCCACCCCGCCACAACCACCATCTTCCTTCAGGCCCCCGCCCTCACCTCCGCCCAGCAGGCCCAGCTCCCCACCGAACAGAGACTCCATCTCACAGAGCCTCAACCTGCAGACAGTTGAGAGAGAAAGAGAGAGAGTGAGAGAGAGAGAGAGAAAAAGAGAGGTTAGGAACAAGGAGACTAATACGGAGATAGGGCAGACTGATAAGAGGGATAGAGGGATAGACTGAAGAAGAAAGAGCTGGCAAAGAAGTGAGAGTGAGAGAGAGCCAAGAGAAAAAGAGCGAGAGAGGGTGATTAGGGATAGCGATTGATGTTGAATAAGTTGGAAGCGAAACACACAATCAGGCATAGAGAATGCCATGGAGAAGGAGTTGGCAGGCAGACAGAGAGAGGGAGGGAATGCGAGTGAGAGAAAGAGAGCGAGACAGAGAGAAGGAGAGAAAAAGAATCCATTATGTAAGTTCAGCATCTTTTTGCTTATTTTGATATGCTGTAAGCATTTTCCAATTTTTTTCCAGTTTTCTCTCTCTTTTTATCTCTCTCTCTCTCTCTCTGTTCAACCATAGGCCCTGCTACAGCCCTACCACAGTAATTGTTTTTATGCTTGTCCAAGTTGCCTGTCAGTGTCCAGTCCCTCGTGTTATCCACTGTGCTACTGAGTCGTGGCAAACTGTTACAAAATGCCTCATGCTCAGGTTAGGTTTTGCTGGATCTCATTTCCCTGCTCTCTCTTGTCAGAGGCCTTTTTGACTGCCTGCCTGCTGTTGTGTCAAAGAGTAGGACACACAGTTTGGAGACACAGGTAACTTCCATCATAACCTGTAAGTTTAAAGAATATTTTTCATTGTGTATAAGTTAAAGTATATGTTTAAAGTGTATTTTTCATTGTGTTTCAGTGAAGAGATGGGGAGGGGATACCTGACAACTGACAGCAGTTTACTGCGCTCACCTCTCATTCAAAATTCACCTACTTCAGAGTGATGAGCTACCCTCCTTTGATGACCTCCTGGCTGCACCAAGAAGATGTATTTGACTACCATTTTGAGGTGATTTTAAAAACAGGTAAGATGTGTGCCTATGTCACGGAATAGAATGTTGCTGCATCTAAAGAGAGAGAACACCGAATTTTTAATCAGAATAGTTTAATCGGAATAGCAGAAAATCTATCCATGTAAATAGGGCTGGGCTACTGAGGAGACATAGGTGCGTATGGGGTGGGATACCTGAACATCTACAGTACAGATAAAACAAGGAATTAACATCAGAAGATACACAGGAAAATAAATGACTAAGATGGAGATTGAAATGGAAGCAAAATGGGTAAAATCAGTAAAATACAAGTGATCAGAGGAAGTCTAGATGAGAAGGGTGGTGATCTTGACAATAACCACAATGCAGCCACAGACCGAGTTAAAAGCCGGGGAGAAAAGATGGGTGTTGATGCTTCCTTGTCTATCCTCTCTCTCTTTCTGCCCACTGCCTTGTGTTCTGGTTGTCTTTCTGTCAATCTTTGAGCAGTGCTGCTCAGCTGTGATAGATGCAGCAGCCAAAGAATGTGTATTGTGTGTGTGTGTGTGTGCATGCTGTCTTGTTTTGTGTGTTGTATGTCTACTGAAATGGCTGGTCTTCTCTCTCTCTCTCTTTCTCTCCCTCCTGAGTCATGCCCTCTGTGCCCCCTCTGTGCCCCCTCTGATGCCAGCCAGTTGGCCAAGTTGTCTCTGGCGGATGACTCAAGCCAGCTGACACCACCAGCCCACATTCACCACACCGCCCGCTGTCGTCTCCCAGCCCAACAAATCACCCACAGATGTCACAACAGCGCTCAGACAAAAGCGGCCAATCCATTGATCTCGTCATAAGCAGGCGTAATCCAAGAGGGATGTTTCAGTCCAAACAAAAGGCAACTGCCTCTTCCAGGCGCCTGCATATTAGATACAGTGCTTTCTCCTTTTGAGTGGAAAATTGTGCAAGTGTCCTTTTTGCATTAGACTGTTTAAATTGTTGACAGTCAAGCACAAATGTTTGGTGTTTTGGAAACTAAGCAAGCTTCAGGTGAAATCAGCATAGGTGTGTGTGTTCCAGCCAAGAACATAGAACTGCACAGTGGTTAGTGGATAGTGGTTGTTGGAATCTGGAATTGACATCACCATATGACATGACATGACCAAAATGAAATTGAACATCATCTAAAAAACTGACAATAACAAACCTGACAAATATTGCCAATTTGTTGCAGTGTTGTTTTAATGCAAGGCACACTAGTAAATTTGTGATTAACTTTTGTGTGTCATTTTCACTAAATATTACAGCCCTGAGTCACTGAGTGCTTTAACACTTAGCTTGTTCTCACTGACTTGTGATTGGACAGCATGTCACGGTCCTACAAGTGCTCAACATAATTCACACTTGCTGAGGGCTGAATCAGGGCCTACAGCCTCCATCTTGCTTTACGCCTTTAAATCTTACAGGGATCTATTGCAGCTCTGGCTGTACTGTGATGCAGCTCTAGCGCGGGTCTGGCTGTAATGAGAAGCAGGTCCGGTGTGTTACTTACAAGGGGCGTTTCTAACTGCTAACTCTGTGCTTTACGCTGACTAGTACAAGACACATGGCAGTTACAGCTGCATTATGGCAACCTAATCTAATCTAATCTAATCTAATCTAATCTAATCTAAACTAAGTTAGCAACAAAATTACCTAAACAATGCTACCTAATTAACCAAGCAGGAGAGCACAAAATTTAGATTGTATGTTGTATACTGTTGAGGCAGCTGTGTACACTGCATGAGACTCTTTCCCTTCTCAAAAAACTTCAATCAAGATGCATTAGCTGGTCCTGAATATATATAATGCTTCTGCACCTCCCCAGGGTCTAAATGTGCCCATGCACTCTCCACAAAGGCGTTGGTGGGTGAAGCATCCAAAGCAGTTCCCTGCAGCTGTTTACTACCTGGAAGCTTCTGGAAGCAATGAGATGCTCTACATCAGCACACTATCAGGTCCACCTGTCCATTAATGCGACTGACCGAGCCAACACATATTTTTCGATCCCATCTCATATGTGCTGTGTACCAAACACATTTGCACTTGCTAAAAGCTTGCATAAAATCAAGGCTCTCCCATCCCAACCGTCTTGATTGGATAGCGAGAGCCAGGGTGATGCCTTTAAAGCTGCGAAGTTGGAAGCTGTGCGGAGCACATATACCCGCCATCAGGTTCTCCATCTGATGCGGAGCGGAGGTGTGAGGAGATCTCGCTGCAGCTAAATGAGTCAGCCATCCTTCGCCCAACGCTATTTTCAACCTCTGATAATGGATGGCAGTGTTTCTGTTTGTGTGTGTGTGTGTGTGTGTGTGTGTGTGTGTGTGTGTGTGTATGTGTGTGTGTGAATGTGTTGATGATGATAAAATATACCACAAACAAAAACATGCATGCATACACTCACACACATAAACACTTGGCCCATCTATAAACACTTTCGTTTGCTTTCATTCTCTGTGTGTGTGTGTGTGTGTGTGTCTCGTTGTCCTTCAGTGATATTCAACAGACCACCCACACACAGATCCATTCCTGCTGGCACGGGTTGTCATAAGTGGGCACACAGAGAAGCCACAGAGAGGCATCGACTGCTGCTTTGATAAGGGCAGACTTAGCAGTAATATTGGAGGGAACTGGTTGGGGTTGGTGTGTGTGTGTGTGTATGTGTGTGTGTGTGTGCGTACACACGCGTATTGCTGGGGACATAAAAGGGGAGCAAGGGGACCCCTAGAATCTTCAGTTCTCTCTCTCTCTCTGTCTTAACTGTGGCACACATGCACTGCTGCTTTGATAAGGGCAGACTTAAGGCAAGTAATATTGGAGGGGAACTGGTTGAGTTTGGTGTTTGTGTTTGTGTGTGTGTGTCTGTGTGTGTGTGTGTGTGTGTGTGTGTGTGTGTGTGTTGCAGGGGACATAAAATTGGAGCATTACACAAGACCCCCGACATCCTCTATCTTTCCACTGAGGCACACATCCACTCCTCAGCCAACCCCCATTGATCTTGCTCTGCGGCCTGTCCTTTAAACTGGATTCACAGCTTAAGGCTTATCTGGCCACAGATACCCGATGGCTCCAGAGATACCCACGGAAAAGCTGCGGCTCGGCCTTTACAAAGGGCGCACAATGACCCTTAGATGCTAACCGGCTGGTGGTTGAGACACACAGAGACCGAGAGGCTGAGTCAGACAGGGCCGCAAGCCTGCATCTGGCAACAATCTGGCCCGAATCACAATCCAATCCTTTCCCTAGTGAAAGAGTTCCCGGCACTCATAATAATCTTGCTTCTTGTATGCCCATGACCACCCCACCGACACACACACACACACACACACACCCATCTCCGAGTTTCCCCGCTGGCTCTTAACTCAATTCAATATGCTTCATTGACATGGCAATTTGAAAGGAGCAAGTGTTGCCGAAGCATCAGAAACACATATCGAGATATCTCTCCATCTGCCTCTTTCTCTTTCCCCCTCTTCTCCTCTCTCCCTATCTTGCTCTCTTTCTATGCACCTTTGTTCTCGCTATAGTTTCGCTCCCCTGGACTCTTTCAGATTGCTTTGATGGGCTCATGGTGGGAATTCATGGGCTGTTGTGCTGCGTATGTTAACAGCAGCAAATCTCACCGCAGATGACCAATCCATCCCTTAGTGGGAGCAGGGAGAGAGTCGCCCATATTTGGAGTCTAGACTCGGCTCAGGTCATTGTCAAACAGCAAACAGGACTATTTACCCAGCAAGCCAACTCAGCAGGTCTGTTCACTCCTGTTTCTCACCCCCTCCCTTTCCTTCACACACGCACACACACACACACACACACACAGACAGACAATATTACAGAAGCACTCACAAAGTCTATACACACACAAGCACAGAGCCACCAGGTCTAGCACCTCATTTGCAGGCAGCTGTGCTCTTTCGCTCTCTTACACACTCACACACACAGGTACACGCATACGCACACATGCTGTTGCTCATTTACACACACACAAACACACACACTCTTACACGCACAAATTTGTAACTGCACTATTCACTCTCTGCTTAATTAGAGCACTTACCACAGGAAGTCATTTCTTACCTGGGGCTGAGTGTACCACACACACTCATATCTACACACACACACAATAATTTTTTACACACACACACACTCATATCTACACATTATCATATACATACACACACATAATTCATATCACACTGTCTCTGTTTCTTTCTCTCTCTCTCACACACACACACACGCACACACACACACACACACACACACACACACACACACAGTAATATTCCTAGGGGAATCCACATTAATGCATTCTGAGGCCCTTAACGAACCCAAGCCTGCATTAACCTTGCACAGCAACAAGAAGATTCTCCAGCAGAGGTGAAGAAACAAAGAATTAACATTACTGCTCACTGATTTCTACGCAATTAGTTACATTCTCACCAAGAAACAAATGCAGCGCTTATCTAATTAAGATCCACGTTTTGAAGCCAAAAGCTCAATTGACTCCAGAGGCAAAAGTTATAAAACATCAGCTGGAATGCATTTGCAAGCAAAATGTTTATTTCAAGAACTGAATGCACACGTTGTTCTTGTGACTTCAGAAGTAAGTAGGACACTACTGTACTCTGTTTTCATCTGTTTCTACATTTATTTCTACATTGTTTTGACTCAGTTTCTATTATTGTGTTTTGATTTCGTAAAATCACTTTAAACCTGATCTAAATCTGATCCATTTGTATCGTTTGTTTGTTTCTCTTATTAACACACTGTCATCTTTTACAGTCCATCCGCAGGAATATCTGACTAATAGGTGTGAACTGGACCTTGTTGAGTAAACTGTGATGCGAACAGGCCACTGAAAATGGAAACAGATGTTTGCTGTGATCTGGTGATGCGTGTGGCGTAAACACCGCCGCTGTTTGCCACGCAGCTGCATCCTGCAGGTGCCCAGACGCAGCTGTGCCCACCCAAGGCCACCTCTGGGTGATGATGCGCACGCCCTCGCATTGTGTCGCGCTGGGACGTGATTGGTTTGCATCCTGACCATAGACGTGGCTGGATACGTTACGTCTCCATGACGCAGCCATGATGGCGACCCTTTGGAGATCCTATCAGCTGTCCTGTGCACGTCATCTGACTGTTGCCACCCCCACACAATAGTGCACACTCACACACACACACACACACATACTTTGTCTATGCCGATATGTGTGGGAAAAAAAGACATTTGCTTCATCATGTTATGTCATCACTGGCATGGGTTATTGGCAGCAAAAAGAGAGCAGAAAAAAAATCTGTAATGAGCAGTCAACACACGCAAGCAGCCGCGGTGCTATGAGAGCAGGCGGTAATGGGCTGAATGTGTGCACAGAGAGAGGGTGGGAAAGAGAGAGAGAGAGGGAGGGAGAGAGTGAGAGGCAGGGATGGAGGGAGGGAGAGAGAAAGGAAAACCAGATCAGAACAGACCTCTGGGGGCTCGTCATGGAGCCAGATCAAAAGGGAGAGGATAGATGGAGGGAGGGAAGACCAGTGTGTGTGTGTGTGTGTGTGCGTGTGAGTTAAGCAGTCACGAGGTGTTATCATATGTGTGAGCACCTCTGGATGAGCATATCAATCAAAGCCTGACTGTGTGTTTGTGTGTGTGTGTGTTAGCCCACCTGGTTACATCAGAGTCTGTGAGGCAGACAGAGTATGTGTTTATGTGAGGGAGAGATCAATAAGGAGAAAGAGGGGGAGAGAGAGAGGGAGGACAAAAGAAGTAGTGTTGACATGGAGTTTAGAACCCATCAGTCTGCTCAGCACCACACAGAGTGGCTATGTGGGTCAGTGTGCGGCCATTTCATGTTGACAGATGCCTGATCAAACAAAACCAACAGCCTCCTGCTGCTGCCCAAAATCAGCCTCGACCACAGTCCCTCTGATTCTCTTCTCTCTTTTTATCTCGCTCTCTCTCGCTCTCTCTATCTCTCTCTCTCTCACACACACACACACACTCAAACATTTTCTTGCTCTTTCTCACACATTTGCTTTCTCTCTCTCTCTCTCTCTCACACACACACACACACACACATTCTCTCTCTCTCTCCCCCTTACACACACACAAACAAACACACACATGCACACACACTCACACACACACATGCACACACACACATTTTCTCTCTCTCTTTCTCACACACATTTCTCTCTCTCCCCCTCTCTCTCTCACTCACATACACATACACACACATTCTCTGTCTCTCTCTCTCCCCCTCCCACACACACATACTCTTTCTCTCTCTCTCCTCTCTCTCACTTTCAGTCTGTTTTAAAAGTCTGACACAGACCCAGACATCCATTTAGCTCGCATTAGCATCTGATCCTGAGCGGGTTCCTAAAATACCCCCCACGTTGCAGCGAGTGGAAGATCGGCCGAGAAGAGGGAGAGAGGGAGAGAGGGAGAGAGGGAGAGAGCAAGAACGTCATCTGTATTCGATCCACTGGGGAGGTCAACTCATTACATTCAGGCCGGCGAGCTCAGGGACACAGTGCCCTGTTCAGTGGCATCACCGCATATACACTCCTCCTCCATCCATCTCTTTTTCCCTCCCTCTCGCTCTTTCTCTCTCTCTCTCTCTCTCTTCTGCCTCTTTCTGTTGGATGTTCAAATGCATTGTTTTTAAGGGTACAGTATACAGTGACATTGTACAGTGTTCGAATATGGGTTCAACAGTTTTCAAGAGTTTTCAACCAAAAATATCTCACTTCTGTTCTTTGTCTATCGATATACAGTATCTTCTGTCATCCCATCTTTACATCTCTTTGTCTATTTGACCTCTGTGAAGAGATTACCTGGAGTAACCCGTAGCCCTGTTTTTCACATTGCTGAATGCTGTCGGTAGGTATGAGAATAACAAAATTTGATGCAACATAGACCAAATAGCGAACCAACACTAACTGATGAGGGCAAGTTTTTTTTTTTTTACGCCCTCATCTGTCAGCTTAGCTGGCAGTCTGCAAATTTGGTCTATGTGGTACCAAATGCTGTTGTTCATATACCTGCCAATAGCACTCGGCAGCCTCAAAGAACAGGAATATGGAGTGATTGAATCCAGATTTTTCCTTTAATTTTATAAGGCTTCAAAAGGAAGTGGTGGAAATAGTGGTGTTTTTTTTGAGCAAATAGACAAAGACTGAGCATGGAAAATGACAATGTGCCGTCCACTCTACCTTTCTGTCTTTCTTTCTTTCTCAATCTGTCTATTTCGTACTCTCTTTCCTCCAGATTCTCTTTGTTACATGCTCTCTCTCTCTCTCTCTCTCAGGTGTGGCCTACAATCTGGCTCTCCATTCCTCTCATTTCAGGTTGGGTTCTGCTTTACCAGTGTTTGGTGTATGGTGGGTATGGTGTTGCCAATGATCTGGAACAAGACAGGTGTGTTGGACGCCATAAAGTGGTGGTAATGTCCTCGCCTGAACCTCACATTGTGAGTTTGTGTTGTTTTGGATAAACATGCCTGCTAAACACCAGACGTTCAACTTTACTTTGCTTTACTTTACTTAATTTAATTCACTTTTCTGTAAGACCTATTGCAGCAATCTCTCTGTCTCAGTGGGCAGATGGGCAGACTGGGTCTGGGCCTTGGCGGTGTTGAGGATGGTGGCTGGGCTGATCTGCTGGCAGCAAGTCCCCACTAACTGTCAGATAGCCACGCTGAATCGGACACCCAGACCCAGAGAGCGCCTCAGGAGGAGACCGCAGGCTCAAGATCCCCCTGCTGCTACATCTCTAGAGAGTACTTGTATGGGTGTGATGTATGTTTGTGTGTGTTTATGGGTCCGTCTCTACAGAGTGCTCCCAATGTGCCTCTATGTGTGCGCGAGCTCACACACACACACACACACACACGGTAAGGTCCAGTTTCGCTCAGCTGGTCACAAAGTACGGTGGGATACGCTTTCATGATTATCTGTTTCATTGCGTTTCTCTTTCACTCTGAAAAGGGGATTTTCAACTCAAGGTGTTGTGCTGCCACAAAACTCCCATGCCACCATCCAACACCTGACCTGTATTACCTGTATTTATTATAATAAGTTCAATAGCTTTCAAAAGTTCGGAGGCCTCTGTGCTCTGTAGTGCGTGGAGTTTGTGTCATTTTAGCACCAACGTAGACTTACTGACTGAGTGAGCGAGTGAGTGAGCGAGTGAATGAGTGAGTGAGCGAGCGAGTGAGTGAGTGAGTGAGCGAGTGACTGAGTGAGTGAATGAGTGAGTGAATGAGTGAGTGAGTGAGCGAGTGAGTAAGTGAGCGAGCGACTGAGTTACTGATTGAGTGAGCGAGTGAGTGAGTGAGTGAGTGAGCGAGCGAGCGAGTGAGTGAATAGGTGCTGACGTTATATCATATATATATTCTTTTCTTATTTTGTGGAGAATTCTTTCTGGGCCAGAGCAGAGGGCTTATGAAATTGAAGTTGTGTTGTGCTGGGGAGCTAGGAGAGGAGGAGAGTATTTTTACTAGAGAGTAGGAGTGAGCCAGAGAGAGAGAGAGAGGGAGAGGGAGAGGGAGAGAAATAGAGAGAAAGTGAGAGAGAGATAGATACTACAGGAGCCACTTGGACACACAACATTCTATTCCATTACAGGCAGACTGTCCTTGTTTTCCTTCACAGCCATGCATACATGCACAACTGACTAGAGAATGTGTTTGCATTTGTATGTTAATAATGTTTGTGTGTGTGCGCGCGCACACGTGCCTGTGCCTGTGTTTGTGTGCATCCATGTGTCATGTGTTGTTCTTGTACACACACACACACACACACAATACCACACAGAATTGTCTGGTGTAAGTATACAACATACTGTGTGTGTGTGTGTGTGTGTGTGTGTGTATATATATATACACGTACATGCCCCCTCTTCAGGCTAATTAGTCCCTGTAATGATGTGTTCATCTTTAAAGATCGCTGGGTACAGAGAGAGCAGACAGTAATTTATCTTCATAGAGTCTCAGTTTGGCACACATTCCAATTCTCTTTACACAGGCATGTGCGTGTGTGTGTGTGTGTGTGTGTGTGTGTGTGTGTGTGTGTGTGTGTGTGTGAGAGAGAGAGAGCTCACACATAGAGGCACATTGGGAGCACTCTGTAGAGACCCTGTGATGGACCCATAAACACACACAAACATACATCACACCCATACTCTCTAGACAGTTATATATAAAGGCACTGGTGTCATGGAGATACATAGGCATGCACACATGATGGCTCCCTCAAACACACAAACACACACACACTTCTACAAATAAACACACACTCACACACTTATACTCCCACACACAGTATACTCCCATGGTTATTGGCTGCACACTCATAGAAAAGCCCACACATGCACAGACACTTCTACAAACACACACACAAACACACACACACACACACATACACACATACACTCACACTTAACACTCTCACTCACATTTCTGCAAGCACATATTCTTTGGGAACTGCAGAGGCCTGAGTGACTCAGCTCGGCGTGGGCACAGGAGGAAAGCATTACAGAGAGATGGAGGGAGAGAAAGAGGGGGGGGGGGGGTGGAGAGATAGAGGGAGGAAACAGCTGCTAGAATTGAAATGACAGGTGAGTGCACCCTGTTGGAGGGATCGCTGGGCAGGTCAGGGGAAGGACAGCAGGGTGCGTGTGTGTGTGTGTGTGTGTGTGTGTGTGTATGTGTGTGAGGTGTGTGTGTGTGTGTGTGTGTGTGGGTGTGAGGAGTGTTAGAGCCAGGGCAGTGATGTGTGTGTGTGTGTGTGTGTGTGTGTGTGTGTGTGTGTGTGTGTGTGTGAGGGGTATAGAGTGTATGCAGGAGAGGAGGCTGAGAAAGGGGAGTTGGACGATGTGTGGGTAATCAGTCAGAGGATATACAGCATGGAGAGCCAGTCGTCAGCTGCAGTGCTACAGTTTGATGGAGTGACTGAGGAAGAGCAAGCCAGGCTGTCAGACCTGTCATTGAGACATTCTACCTCTCTATCCTCTTTTCCTCCCTCTATCTCTCTTTCTCACATCCTCCTCTCTCCTTCACCTCCTTTTGTCATTATGTCTATTTCTCTCTCTCTATCTCTTTCTCTCTTCTGCTTTGACTGCAACTCTGTTCCTCTGTTCTTTTACTGAGTACAAACTAAACTCCTCTGGGTCTGGAGTTTTGGATAGCTCCCTATTCATTTTGATAGGGCCTGGTCTTGTCAATCCCAAATAACTGCCCAAAGGTGTTCCAAGAGTCCTGGAGTTCCAAGGGTGGCTGAGTGAAGATACTTGCTTTAGGAGGACTTGGATATTACTCCCATCTCTCACACTTTTCACTAACCCTCCATTTCACTTGCCTCTCCAGAACATTCTGCTGCTCTCTGCCCTTCATCTTTTAGGTGTCATGTTTCCCACCAATGTTATGATGTTTTTTCTCTCTTCTCCTCTCTGCTCTTCTTCCGTCTCTTTCATCCATCTCTCTCATCCTTCCTGTCCTCTCTGAGTACCCAGCCGCTTCTCTAACGGGTATTAAAACTTTGTCATTGCCCCCTAAGGAAGTGGGAACCTTTTCAGCTAGAAAATGTCTTTGTGAACTTATGAATAAGTAATTATTCTTTGCCTTTATTAGTGGAGTCTATATCTGTGTGTGTGTGTGTGTGTGTGTGTGTGTGTGTGTGTGTGTGTGTGTGGGTGTTTCACTTACTGGTTTAATCAGATCTCCTCCACCACTACCCAGTGTCCTCTGAGCAGAAACACATTCTTACATCAGCAAAGACACACACACACACACACACAGAAATATATATGATGAATTCCTCTTTTTCTTAGACACATTCTCACAAATAGCAGACATATACACACACCCTGCTTCTTAAACACTCACAGTGCCTTTCTCTTTTTCTCTCTGACATTCAAACACACACACACACTTTCCACACCTCTCAAACACATCCTTCAGATGTACACTCCAAGGGAGGGATTTATCACTTCTTTCTCAGGTACACTGTTTTAATCCTCACAACTTCAGCAGCCATTTTCCGAGCAAGGCCACCGAGACCTTGCGTGTCATTAGCCAGGGGTCTGACAGAGAGAAGGATGAACAGCAGGAAAAGAGGAGGAGAGGGGAGGAGGAGAGGGGAGGAGGAGTGGACAAAGACCTGCGGTGGCTGAGAACAACCTGACCACCTGCTGCTGCCAATGCCTGTCACTGCTCCTCACACAGTCTGTGTATGCAGATGAGCTGCAGGATGCACATACATTAATGCCAAGGAGTCCTTGAGAACGCACACACACACACACACACACACACACACACACAGTGGCAGAGAAAGAGACACACAACAGCATCAACCACCACACAAATTACACATACACCCACATGCACACAAACACAAACATATACACGTACATAGCCTAAGAAACACACACTCATGCTTATGAACAATAGAGACATAGACAGGCATAGATATCATACATGTCTATAACACACACAAATACACACACACACACACTCGGTGAATGAAGCATAATCTCTTTAGTTTGAGTCTTATTTATAATTTCTTTTGCACACGCACACATACACACACACACACACATATGTACACACACACACACAAACGTACACACACACACACACACACAGACAGAGCAAGTGCTTTTTTGCCAGGTCTTCATCCACGAAGGCGTTTAAAAGGCAGTGTGCTTCACACCCCATTAACTTTACTGTGTGCTCTGACGTTACCTGTGATTCTCCACTGAGCTCAAGGCCAACTGCATACTCCATAACATGACAGCAGGCTGACACACACACACACACACACTGCAACACACACAAACACACACACAAAGTATGCATACATGTACACACCAGACACACACACACACAACAACAGACATGCACACACATACACACACAAAGCATGGACACACATACATACACCGCACGCACACACACGTATACACACACGCACACACACACGCACATACACACACACACACACACCTCATTTGGGTCAAATCATTGCGGTGAAAATGAAGACAGTAAAAGGGCAGACAGAAAAGGCCAGTTTTGCATACAGAATGTGTGTGTGTATGTGTGTGTGAGTGAGTGTGTGTGTGTGATTGTGTGTGTGTTTTTTGGAAAAGAAAAAGCGCGTTGATGCATTGCTCCATTACTCAAAAGAAAGGTCTGAAGTGTCCTTGGCAAGGACATTTAGCTATGCAACTGAGAGATGTCTCTCTATCCCAAACACACACACACACACACACACACACTTTCTTGGACACTCTCTTTCTCTATCTCTGTGTCTCTTTCTTGTCACTCTCTAGCTCTCTGCCTCCCGAAAACACATCCACTCTCACACTCGCTTCCTCACACATTGTTAACTGAGGAAACACACACACACACACACACACAATCCTTTATATACATTCCCTCAATCTTAGCCTCCTCACTCCCAAAGAGAAAGGCAGAACAGTGAGAAGTGTGTGTCAATGAAAAAGATAGAGTTTAGGAGCGGAAGGAGAGGGCTGTGTGTGTAAGGAGGGGGTATTAGGGGAAAAAAGAGAAGGAGAGAGAATAGAGGGAGGAGAGAGAGAGAGAGGGAGAGAGAGGAAAGATGGAGAGTGAAAGAGTTCTTTTCTTTGAAGCAGTTAAACAAAGGGGGGTCTGAAAGAGAGAAAGAAGCTGTATGTCACAATGACCAGAAGGCAGAGAGAGAGAGACAGAGAGAGAAGAAAAAGAAAAAGAGGGAGGGTGGAGGAAGCAAGAGAACCCAAGCTTAAAGTGAAACTGGTGGGTGGGCTCTAACGTCACCACACACACGCATACACACACACACACACACCCACACACACACACACAGACATGCTGCTAAATCATGTGAGAGAAATGAGAGAAGAAAACAGAGAACATGGGAGAGAAAGAAGACTAGAACTGCAAAAAATGAGACTGAGATGAGAAGAAAAGACAAGATGTAGCATATGAAAAACAGAGCGGCTAGAAAAAGAGACAGAAGAATGATGAGCCGATTGGGAGTGATGGTTGAGAAAAAGAGGAATGGAACATGAATGCAAGTGACAGTGGGAGATGAAAAAAGAGAGAGAGAGAGGAAGAAATAGAGAGAGGAAGAAAGAGAGAAGCACAGCTGCCACTGAGCGGAGAGAGGATTGGAGCCACTCTAAGCGAGTTGCCCGGGGGACGGCTGCTCACGCAACTCTGAGATGAGATATGAGGAAGGTGGAAGGAGCAGGGAAGGGGAGACAGTGAGGGCAACAGGGCAAAAAAATCACACACACACACACACATGCGCACGCACACGCCAGCACATAAACACACACACACACACACACAAACACACACACACAAACACACACACACAAACACCAGCATAATAATGATGATGATAATAATGATAATGAGGCACACAACACAACTTTATGTGATCGTGAGTAATACACACACACACACACACACACACACACACACACACACACACACACGCACACACACATCTGCATAACAAAGACATGGAGATAATAGGTACACAACCCATGCACACAAGGGGCACATACAACACCAACAAACATGCATAACATGTGAGACATGGGAGATCAGAGGCTCGGAAAAGAGTAACTGTAATTGTTATACGCAACAAAGCCACACACACACACATACACACACACACACAACTCTCTCTCTCTCACACACACACACACACACACAAGGAGCTCTCTGAGGTTGATTTTGTTAAAGGCTGGCTGTAGTGCTCCTTTTCTCTGCCTGTACAAGCTGTCTGGAAACTGGGAACTGTCTGGAAACTGGGAACTAAGTTCAACTGCCAACCAAGTTTGCAAAGCCCAAACAGAGCATGAGAAAATATTTATTTTATGTCCACTTAAGCAGGCAGCTTACATAATTATGCTAAATATATACACAAGTAGACAGAAAATATATAATATATTATGAATGCACAGGATATCCATAAATTAAGAAATGAACATATTGCTCTGAGTGGGCGTGAGTAAATTCAGCACCATGGACAAGGGCAAATGGACATTATGTCAATGGTACATTATGTCATAATGTATTCAGCATAAGCACAAGGTTCTCTTGTGAAAGTGTTTCAGGCAATACATGAGCTTATTTACTGAAAAGGCAAAGATTGATGGAATTTGTAACACTACTCATACAAGAGTGTAGTCACACACTAACCAAAGGTTGGTTACTTCAGAAAGGTGGCAACACATCCCACAGCTGGCTAAATGACACAGATTCACTGGCACGCCAATCAGATGAGAAATGTCTACACATTGGTTATGCATGCAATGACAAAAGTTACCATACTTATACATACTTACTTATCCATAAAGTGTAGTCATAAACTCAATTCGAAAACATGGCTACTGGGTATTTGCACAATTTCTTTAGTTGTGTACACTTGTGTCATATGTGTGTCAATCATTATGCTGAGAGTGACCACACACCCAAAATAAAACAGCGCACACACTTACACACACACACACAAACTGAACCATTTCTAGGCTGCACTTGTCTACTAGCGACAGCGCTAATGATTATTACATGAGTTAACATCCTCTCTCTTTTCTCATGCTCGCCCACTGCATCAACACTTGTTTCATGGATGCAGTGTTAGTGGTCACTGCTATTGTTGCAGCTGTTATCATGTAATGGCCTTGTATGGCACGGAGGATAAAGAGTGGGTAACTAGGTTGCAAGTTCATCTGGAGAATCAAGAGTCAGGACAGGAGGCAGTAAGAGCCCATGGTGCTCTCAGTGTGTAATGGTGCCATTTCCTACCCTAACCTCCTTGTCTTCTTTCATTCATTCACGCTGATCTCAGTGCAGCCGGACAGGCCTCCCAGCAATATGGTTGCTGCTTCATCGGCTCTGTTTACATCTATTTCACCCCACCGTGGATCAGCGCCCAAAGAGGCCAGCAGACAATTAGAGCGTGGCATTTATGAGTGGTGAGCCTGGTTGTCTCTCTCTCTCTCTGTGTGTGTGTGTGTGTGTGTGTGTGTGTGTGTGTGTGTGTACGCCTCTGGAGATGGTATTGGATCAGAGAGGCATACTTCCTCAACAAAAATCTCCTAAACAATACTGACCTCAGCTTTGACTCTCCCCAGACACACAGACTGCTCAATAGCTGTATGCTTCTCTATATATATTACACACACACAGACAGACAGACACACACACACACACAGAGACAAACACAAAATTAAAAAAGCACACACGCGCACACACACACACACACACACACACACACACAAACTAAAGCATTTCTAGACTGCACTTGTCTGCTAGCGACAGCGCTAATGATTACTACACAAGTTAACATCCTCTCTCTTTTCTCCGGCTCGCCTGCTGCATCGCCACCACGGCAGCCTCGCTCCCTCCTCCAAGGAGAGCTTTCCTTTCCACCACGGCTAATTTTAGCGAGCGTGCACGCGGGCCCTGCGCTCACCGGCTGATTGCTTTGCCAAGTTGTCAAGCTAGTCTTACTGCGTTCATCCCATTATTTTGCTACGAATGCAAATAAATACTGTTGGTTTTTCATCCACATTGTTAAGCGCTATAATAATCTGTGTCATTTCACTGAGAGGCAGACCTGTCAACGTCGTGGGTGTGTGCCACAGCGGAGATGCTAGAGCAAAGAGGCAAACAGCCATCTCCAAACAGAGGCAAGGCAGTTTTATTTTTAGGGGCACCTAGGGGAATTTTGTCGTGGTCCAGCACCAAGAGCACGGCACGGCAAGTGGGTAACCTGGTTTCCCTGAGTAAGAGAATACAAAATATCTGCCGTAGAAATCCCCTAGTACAGAAATGCCTGTCAGATGCTTTCTCTCTCTCTCTCTCTTTTCATGTTTTGTGTTTGTGTTCTCTGGGACTTTGAAAAGTTTTCTCTTCCATCCAGTTATTCTCTTTTCTTTCTCCTCTTTCATTCATGTCTTTTTCTCAGTGTCAGTGTCTCGCCCTGTTGCTCTTTGTCCTGAGGTACTCTACTTGAATCTAGCCTATATGGCAGATATTTGTCTTTCAAATAAAGAATTCAATAAAGTATCTTTAAAAAGAACACAAAAAGAAACACAACACATAAAAGACACAACACATAAAAACAGGCCTCTCTTTTTTTCGGCCATCATTCCCTCTCCACAACTGCCCACCCCCACCCCCACCCGCCACCCTCTCTCTCTGGCACCCTCAACACCCCTCTCATTTATAGATTATATTTTATTACGCCTCCATGTTAGGCCGGGTGCCTTGAGTGGGCTGGTGAAGCCATCACGTTACAACATGGTTACATCACATCTCTGTCTCTCTCTCTCTCTCTCTCCCTCCCTCCTGTTGGGCCAGGTGCTCTCTCCTGATTAATGCCGGTTCACATATCAACACCCTCACAGCCATGGACCCCTATACCTGCAGTCCCACACCGTTCTGGTTCTACTCCCACAATAGGACCACCTGACGCCACAGCTGTTCCCCAGGACTCGTATCACCCAAGAACTTTCGATTCAGATTCGTTGAAAATGCAAAAAAAAAAGGCGAATGGCCTCTCAGGAGCAGTGGCACAACATTTCAGTAATTATCACAGCCCCTTCCACCAGGGATTTCCGACACCATTTCTATTTTTAACACAGAGAATTATGTTTCAAAGAATTGTTATCATGGCCACAGTGGTGGTTCTCCGTGCACAGAAACATGAAAAAAGAATTACAAAAGGATTTCAGTGGATGGAGAGGACTGTGACACCAGCTAAATAGGCCAGCTCTTTCCAACTGCATACCCAAAAGGCTGGTTGGATGATGCTGCTTCTCATAGGCTCATTTGCAGTGAATCTGCTGTGTATTGGAATCTAGGGGTCAACACCTCTGTGTTCAATTACATTGGTTGGAAGGACAGTGAGAGAAAGAGAGGGGGGGGGGAGAGAGAGAGAGAAGTGGAGAAGATTAAAAAGGCTGAAGCAGGGAGGGCGCACTGGCGCAATGGTAAGAGAGTGAGTAAAATGAAACAGAAAGCTTGTGAGAGAAGATAAGAGAATGACCAGAAAGTGTGGGGAGAGAGAAAGAGAGAGAGAGGGAAAGAGAGAGAGAGAAAGACAGAGAGAGGGAAAGAGAAAGCAAAGCAAAGAAAGAGATAGAGAGACTTAAGAGTATGTGCATGTCTGAGTCCACAGACAGTAGTCCTGTTTATCAGGAGATTGCAATCTCAGGCTGGTAAGCTGGAAGGCTGGGAGCCCAGACAGATAGGGAGCCACTATAGCACTGGCTCCAGCCCTTAAGAGTCCCTGCCTGCATTTCACCCAGTGAAGCCATGAAGACTGGACCTACCATTAATGATTCATGTCACACACAGAGCTTTCCATTTACCAAGCAACAGCTTTAACAATGATGATTATGCGCGTTATTTTAAAATAAGCGGGTGAGCATGATCATGCTGTGTCCGGGCAGGCAGGGCTATTTGATCGCATGAGAATCAATGAGGTGAGCGGTGTGGGTTGGCAGGTGGGCTATAAGGGGGTGGCTGGCTGGCTGGCTGGCTGGATGGATGGATGTGTCACCACTGAGGAATGACTTCCCCTCAACCCCCACCACTGCTGACTCTGTGGCTCTTGACGTCAGGAAACAGCATCCAGCCAACACACATCCCCAGCAATCAATCACGGGTGGTCGAGAATACTTACAAAAAGTCTGGCATCAGACACACACCCACACATACGCACACACACACCTTCCCCTCCCATACAACCACCCACCTTCCTCTCCCATACAAACACAGTGGGTCTATTCCAAGGTTCTGCAGTCACAGCAAATAATTAATTTCTTTCCATTCTTCCTTCCTTTCTATCTCCCATCACCTGTCCCTACCTCTAGCTATCCATCTCTCTTATATGTATTTGGGTGTTTTATATTACCTACCATTTTTCACTCAGACTACTAGCTGTTTTCATTAAACGGTATTTACTGATTAAGCTTTTAGTGTTCTACCTCTGGGAAATGAGTGGGCTGCTTATGGCCTACAGAACTGGCCATCAGGAAAGGTCTGCAAGTTGAGAGGACTAAAAATAAATAAATAAATAAATAAATTGTTTGCGGTGCACGTTGCCCGCCAGCACGTGTGCAGCCGAGGTGAGTCTTGTTGTGACTGAACAAAGCATCGGCACTTCTATTATCAATTCATCCGCTCCGCACGCAGACACACAGACAGACGCCACAAGTACGCCGGCTCTTACAGAGACTGCAACGAGAGCTGTGAAAAAGTCTGTGAAATATGAACAAGATCAAAAGGGTGGCTTAAATGCCTGTTCTGACTGGGGAAAGGCAGGGTTGTGTATGTGTGTGTGTGTGTGTGTGTGTGTGTGTGTGTGTGTGTGTGCGCGTGTGTGTGTGTAGGTGGCTGGGGTGAAACAAAACACAAAATATAGGAAATAGGACAGAGTAAAAAAAAAACCCACTGAATGCCCTTGTGGGTTTTTTGCCACGTGTGTTAACACACATCTGAATGAGAAAAACAGCAGCCATCTCTCTCTCTTTTTTCTCCTCACTCGCTCAATACTCCTTCTTTCCACCTTTTCTAAAGTGGCCTTTAGCAAAGGGCCAAGCCACTCATGAATATTCAGTCGGGATGGCTGCAGAGTTCTGCCCCAGTCACAGCTTCCGTCTCTTACTGAGTATCGTGCGACAGTCTGTAAGTGCATTGCATAACCAAGCCGCCCTATCAATGTTGCATGGGAGGCACAGACAGTGCTGTGCAAACAAAAAAAAACGCACACACACAAAAATAATCCACAATGCAGGTGACAAGCAAAAGAACAGAGGATTTTTCCAATTAGTGCAACACTGCAGTTCTGTATCGTGAATCATAGGTCTTATGGCTCTCTCTGACATTTGATGGTTGGCAGGGAGCACCACGCTGTGTATGTACTAATGTGTGTGTGTGCACGCACGCATCGATACTGCATTTACACCACATTATGTAGTCATCATAAGTGCTTATGCAAATGACTGCTTTTTTGGTGTGACTTTCTCTTGGGGGAGAGGCTCAGCAGGTTCCCATGGGTGCAGGGATTGTTGTTGAGTGTGAGTTAATATAAACGCCCCTAATAGAATCTCTGCTTAAGCATGTGAGCCAAGAGTCACTGCTTTCAGCTAGTCTGTCTGACATGTCAATCAAATTTTATTTGTTTATCAACATGTGTGTGAGTGCATGTGTGTGTCTGTCTGTGTTTGTCTTCCTTCTTGTTTCACTGTTTATCCTGGCAATAGAATCTGTAATTCATACACATTGTGCAACTGCAAACCACAGCTTATCGAAACCATCTCAAATACACAAGATAAATTATGAGTCAGAACAAACTGAGTTCAGTGTCACCATTGGTGGACACAATGAATAAATAAATGCAAAGCAAAGAGCAGCAGTATCATATTTTCATGAGCTACAGCTTATATTTCATCTATCTACAATAGTTGGTGACCACTTTTAAGATATTTACTTGGGCCATTTTTTATGTTTAAATGTTTTTGAATCTGATCTTTGCAGATTAATGTTGTCTATGCAACGTTTTTTATTTTAACGAGAGTCCATCTAAACATTAAACGTTTCATAAAGTTGCCTTCTGAAACATACAATTTGTAAATCCTGAGCTATGAAGAATGGATCTATCATATTCTGCATTACTCTACTGTCCAACTTACTTATTTTTGCATTAATATTACTCAACCTCTACTCATTAATTCATATCCTCCCCTCCAAGTCCAGTAAAAATGGGATTTTTGGATTAATGCGTCAGATTCTCTTCCAAAAGTTAATCAGCCTGTTCACTATTCAGAGCGAACACTCTGCAGCACACTACACAGCGCCTTAGATGACTGGCAAATGGAAGGGAAGTATCCACATCTGCGTGATCTCATTGTAAACATGGCTGAGAAAAAAAGTTGCCAGCCCTCTGCGCCAAAGAAACTCTGACACTGCGTGTTCCGTTAGCGCTGTTGCCGTGCAACACGATTTCAATGGGTTTATGTAATTCTTCTTTATTGGCGAGGTTCTCACAAAAGCAGCTTCACAGAAAACGGTAGCCTTGACTCAGAGTGATCTTTCTCCTCCACAAGCAACGAGACTTTGGAGATTGTCACATCCTACACGCATCCAGCCCATTGCTCCAAAACAGTCTACATAACGAGATCAGAATCAAAACCTGATGTTTACAGCTTGAGGTGTGATCTAGGAGGCATTCATTTACATTTTACATTTACATTTAGGCATTTAGCAGATGCTTTTATCCAAAGCGACTTACAAAAGAGGATAACATTCAAGCTATGACACAATGAAAGAAACAAACATATAGCATATTGCTAACATAGAAACGGCACCATTTTAAGTTGAAAGTGCAATAGTGCAGAGAAACTAAATTGTTAAGTGCATTCTCAAAGTTTACGGCAGGAGATATTCTTGGAAGAGCTGGGTCTTCACGAGTTTCTTGAAGGTGGAGAGGGTATCAGTTGATCTGGTAGCATTTGGGAGTTCATTCCAACAGTGCGGAACCAGATATGAGAAGAGTCTGGATTGACCTGCATTCAATACCAGTAGCTCTCAGCCAGGAGACAACTTCTCAAAACCATAGTTGCTAATTAACATTAACAAAGTTAACAATTTGTTGGCTGCAATGTGATTATGCAGTACCAATCAAGGGAGTGTTTGCCAAAACCATAAACCAAAACCATAATCCGTAACTGCCAACCAACTAAAATTTTGTGAAACACGCCCCAAAGAAGCTGCTAGCTGGTTAGCAACTACTTTGTTGACATAACAGATGCCTGATCTCTAAGATTCCCTTCCCACCATCCTTGAGCCTCAGTCCCAATAAGAGGGCCCCAGTTGGTGGAGAGTGTGCTGATCAAGCACTCTACCTCTAGATGAAGCTAATTTGTCAGGACAGCATGGACCAGTAGTCGTTTGGTGGCTCCATGTAATGCTTCATTTCACCTGCCTCCTTCAGGAATAATTCAGTTCATTACAGCTCCTTGCTTTCTGGGGTAAGATCCTGTGCTGCCACTTGTGTGCGAATGTGGTTGAACCTGAGCAGCAATACCTCCCCCTACACACACACACACACACAGTCACACAAGCCCAGTGGCACCTGTCGTTAAAAGCAGGAAAATAGCAAAGCTTAGCGAACTTACACCTAGACAGTGTATGCACAGATGCGCACAGACACACATCAAAACACACACACACACACACACACACACAACTACTTACAGGCAGCCCCCACAAGAAGCTTGCAAAACTGACAGGTGATCAGCCTAGGGGCAGGAGTCGTGATTCACTTCTCAGCATCAGTCTCTGAAATTAGCTCTTAAAGACAGCTCCTCATGGGCAGCACGGCAAATGAAGAGCACAGTAATCAAGTTACAGGGCCAAATGTGGAGGTGTGAAGCAGAAGAGAGACACACGCACAGACATCAATGAGGTCAGTGAGAGGCCCTTGGGTGCTGGGGAACTTCACTTCCCATAGTCCCTGGGTTTACTATATACTGTAGTGCTTTCCTGCTGCACTCAGAGTCTGTCACAAGATTTTAATACATACACCCCAAAGCTCTACATTTCTACAACTACAACTACAACTTCTACAACTACAACGCAGCCATTACACAAACTCTTCATCGGAAACTTTCCTTTTTCTTAACGCTACTTTTTATGTTACATCCTCAATATTAGACTATGCAAGACCAAGTCACCTCACAAGTGACATTTTTTAGGACTGTTACACCAAGCAGTCAATCAGTCTCAGCAACCTCAAGTCAACCATCATCATTTTGATATCACACCATCCCACACAAACAGATGGATGCATTTCATTACCTGAGCTATTAACACTCAATCAATGTAATCATTTACACCCTTACTCAGGATCTTTCTATTTTTTCTTTATTTGTTTTTCAGAAGTAGCATTTCATTAACCACATGCTTATTGTTTGCAAGTAGAAATGTCAGCTATCTAAACATGTGTGTGGAAATATTCATACTAGGAGCAATGGTATCACAGTGTTTGCCATGGGATGTTCATCTTCATTAAAACCTTTAGCTTATCAAGCAGTCCACTAAATGTTCCCTGTTATTTTACTCGCACTCTCATAAAGACAGCTCTTCAAACACAACAATGCATTTCAGAACCACGGCGCTGTCCATCATGTCACAACTGGCCTTGTGTTTCACAGATTACTGATTCAGAGACAAAAAAAAAATGAGATTCAAAACAGTAAACAGTCAGGAACAAAACAAGGAAGATAAATTATGTCTTTGATGAATCATTTGAATTTTTCATTTAGTCCGTGACTGAAATTTTCTCTGAAACTGTTTCTGTTTTTATTCATCTTTCAGCTACAAATGTGTCACGCCCGTCTGATTCTGTCTTGCTTCTATCGCTGCTTTTGCGATTTGTCGTGGGATTGAGTCCTTGCTTGCTGGCGTATGACACAGATCAATGAGCGTGATTTATGACTGCAGATCAGCTGTCACAAAGGTAAACGGTCTCAGACCAAATGCCTATGCCACGATCCATCATGCCCCTGTCATTTCTCAATCTGGCACGCATTCCTTGATACACCAAAAGCCCTGACATGTGTCGAGAGAGAGAACTGACCACAAGAGCGGACAATATTTCAAAGGGCTTTCTCAGTATTAATACTGTGTATTAATTTACAGCGCACATTCCGTAACCTTAACCGAAATTATAGCATTGTTTAAATGTATGCCAAATTAATAAAAAAAACGAACGACCGATTCGTTTCACTCCTAATACACGACTGTTGTGTATGCAAATTATGGACATCACTTCAAACAACTTACTAAATCAAATAGGTCTCCTTCAGTTGTTAATTTCCCTGACGGAGGCTTTCCATTTAACCCCCTGATGAAGTTCTGCGATTTTCACTCCACTACCAAACTCCACACAGATGGGGTGCTGATGCTGCTAACTGCAAGCGTCTCCTTTAAGGAGAAATACGGTTTTGTTCAACTACAACGCAAATGTATTATATCTTCGGCTAATGGCAACAATCGTTAAATAACAAGCACGAGTCATGCCAATCCCTGCGTGACAACAAAACTGACATACCATTTTGCCCTATTGTTTTCCCAACGCGCGGTCCTTTGATGAGGCATCATCTTGGAACATGGCTATATACACGCCGCGCTGTCTGCCTCTGCACGTTTGATACACTCCGAAAATACTCCATGGCGCTCTTATGTTCGCCTCCGTACCCGTAAGAATACCCAGGCGATAAACATGTCGATACTCACGTTTTCCCATTGATCGGTGCGCGAATGCCATAGCTCGGGATGGGCACTCGGAAAGTGCTGGTCTGTTCAGTCGGATGCCAGCTGATCTTGCCTACTGTTCCCTGCTCGCTATCGTTGGAGCTGTTCTTCTCAACAGCGCTCGTCGTGGGAGATCACACAGTTCTGCTTTGGACTGGTGAAGATTCTCGTCGCGCTGATTGGAGCGTCACCGCTTGGGGTGAAGACATATTTTTTTCTGTCAAGACAGCAGTTGGTAACCTACCAAATAAATACTCAAAAGTACCTGCATTTGCCATATGGTTTATAGAGGCTTTCTGGTTTAAAATGCTTTTTTTGATTAAGTAAACGAAGAATCCTAATTGTACACTTACAATGGTGCACACTCTTTACAAACATAACCAAAGAAGGACATTGCTTGCCTGACTGTTCAATACACACTACACCATGCCATTATGTGGACTACAGCTGTTCTGCTACCTGACCCAGTAACCTCTGATACAGAGAAAAAGAAAGATGACTGGACCTGAACACGAGCAGGTTGTTTTTTTCCTCACCTCCAAACAGCAAACCCTTGGTTTAAGAATCAAAATGATAACAAGATCCACAAACATGTACAACGGTTGTGTTGGTGTGCAATAAAAATATACTGCCACATTGTTTTCATAGATCTGACATCATAGATAGTAGGCCTAATTCTTTCTCACACCTTATCAGGATTTGTTACAGCTTAAATGTTTTTTACTTTATATGCCAGTGTTGTGTAAATACATGACAGAAAAGATCAGGATATTATGAGACACTGGTTTGGCTGTTACAAAGGGCATATAGCAGCAACATTTTGAGAGGATTCCTGTGCAGTATTTGTCCACTAGAGTGCAGCATAATGCAAGATGTGCAGCTACTTTGCATTGGAGTTTGCGTCTAGGTTTTTTTTATTGTTCTCATCTCTCTCAGTTCCAAAACATCCTTATCTTTTGATGATATTTAGATGTGAGATGCTAAAAAGTTGAGCATTATGTGTAAGTTAATGTTTCGTACCATCTAGATGTGATGCATTTTTTATTAGCTTATTCATGCCATGTCAGTGAGTTGAAGTTATGGTCTAGCCAAATCATTGTTGTGGTGGAGTCATTGTTGTCATAACACCAGTTCTTAAAAACAGTTTTTAATAGAAATCTTCACTATATTGATTGACTATGTATTTTAGGAACTAGCAAATCCTTCAAACAAATGGCCCACTGCAGAAAGCCCAAGATGCACAGAAGTATAAAGACATAGACCTAGTTGTTATGTAAGAACGAACGCTTGACCACAGGTATATGCACATCTTAACTTTACTGAATCCACCTCAGCAACTCCACACTGCAGACATAAACAGCTGCACACAGAGCACATTGCTAGGCATTTACAAACGAACACGGATTCAGTCGTCCTGAACAGACACAACACTAGTACGCGTAACTACAAAAAAATGAGAGAAATTACAATATGTTTTACTAGCCAATAGGCTCCAGCAAAGGCATGTGCAAATGCATTTGATGTGATAGTGATGCATTTTGTGTTGAAATAACAAACAAATACTTAAATACAGTAACACAACAGCCGCTATGAACTCAGTCACCAATTGTGATGGTACATCTGAGTTTTCAATAACAAAATATGAACTCTCCTTCTCTCTCTCTCTCTCTCTCTCTCTCTCTCTCTCTAGCTCTTTATCTCCAACTCTGAAAGCCACAGCTATAAAGCCATACAAAACAATCAATCACATCAATTGGAAGAGCAGAGCAGACAGCCGTGCTTCAGGATAAAAAAGGCCGCTGGCTCCCCCTGTCCAGCCGCATAGGAAATTTCCACTGTGTTCAGCTTCCACTCTTCCCACCCAAACAAGCTTATGGGGACACAATTACCAAGGCACTGGCGGAATGAGGAGGCATTCCTATTAGTGTGACATAACAACCAGGGCAGTTCACAGGTTGGGGGTTGGTGAGTGTTTGTGGGTGGTGGAGGTGGGCAGTGGGGTTGGGGGTGGGTGGGCTGAAAATGGAAATTTACTAGTGTTGTTCCAGTCTAGGTGGGCATAAGAAGCCATTTGATGCAATTTGGGAAACAAAGCAATTTTGCAGTGTTGGGTCTTCTCACTGTGTGTGATATAGGTGGGATGAACAAAATGGACCAAGTTGAAAAGTGTGCTTCAGTGGAAAGCCACAAATTGTGCATACCAAGGGGACCTTTCTGGCTTTGTCAGAGTTGGGTAATTTTTTCCACAAGTTTGTTAAGTTAATTAGACCCTACCTGCCAGATGAAAATAAACATTTTCCATATTCACTTGGTGTTGGGATACAATTGGAATGTTCAAAACGTTTGTTCATTTCACTGGGTGGAGTGTATAAAATATGCATGATTGACCAAACTGTTGTCATGATAACCCTGGGTTACATAAGGCTGGATGTGCTCTATCAGATTCACAGAGGAACACAGTGTGTCCAACAATATAATTAGGTTATTCAATACTCTGGGTCAATTCAGGGGAATACTTTGTCCTGGAAGCAACCAAATATGCCATAGACCTATAATGATAATGGCTGAAGAAAGGCACATGTGTGGTGACATCAGAAAACATTCATTGCTCATGTGGCATTCAATAGGCCCACATGCTGCCATAATTTGTATTTTCACTCTTCGTAATGCTTCCAATTTTATTGTTTGAATGTTTTTATTATATTCTACCAGAGGGTAACAGACCTGAAATTTAGATGGCAGTTGATAGGGAAAAGATGTTTCACGTTAAATTCGAAAATTTGAATTTGAAATTTGAAATGGCTAAAAATTATTAACCAATCACCTGATAAAGTGATGTCATAACAGTTCCTTTAACCAATGTAAGCCAATGTAATAATACCTTCATAGGGCATTTAATTAAGAAGGCGCAATGAAATGGGTGTGACTAGGCCCTAAAATAGCATAGGCTAAATGTGAACGTGTACTTGACAAGGAATGTGGTGTGTTAGTTATTTTTCGCCTCTCTCTTCTGATGCCTTAACAGCAGGCTAAATAGGCCTATTGCTTTATGTGGTCTTGCGCGCGCTTAATTTCACGTGAGCATAATGTAAATATCCTTGCCCGGGCGGATCCTTCTTTTTTCTTAGGAGTACTGCGTCGTCCTATTGGCCAAAACAGGATATGGTAGGCTGGGCTTTGAGCAAACACATGTGCCCCTGAGGAGCAATCAATACATTACAATGACTGTTTTGATTTGACTGCAGCAGTGGACTTGACTGCCTGTTTAGCTAAGAAAGAAGTGGTGGGCAGCTGTGTTTTGTGGTTTTGAAAAGTATCTGGCGTTACCGATTTGACAATGAAGTTCGTTAGATTTGTCATGAAGAACGCCGCTTTGGCAAATGTGCCAAAACACGTTGAACATTTTTCAAAATTTTCACCATCTCCAATTTCAATGAAACAGTTCATCGACTTTGGTGAGTAACCAATTGAATGTTCATTATCGGCTCTATTGTATTCATTCAGATCTTAACATAAGTATCAGGTTTTTAAAATCCGAAGTTATCGCCATGCCCTGTGGCGATGGACGGACCATGTTTCAATCTTGATCGGGTGCAATGTTACGTAACGTTACAGATTGCTATTCAGTGCCATGTTGCGAATCAGACTGGATATTTAATTTGGTTTTGTGTCAATACATTGGTATTTGGATAAAGGATCTTGTGGATCGATGCATTCAACATTCCCAGGGTATTGCGTCATGCAGTGGAGGTTACAAAGCTAACGCTATGAATGACTAACGTTACTGACTACGTTACTGACTTACTGAGCAAAAATATTTCTGCAGACACTGATGTGCATCTGTGCATGTTAATCACTACAAGGGACGGTTATTTGCACATGTATTTTTTACATGATCATAAAGCGTCTTGAGTGTATCCCTTTGCTGTAACGTCTTGAGTGTCACCTTGGTGTCAGCTACAGTCTAACCGAGTGCTTTGGAGCCTAGCCTACCCTGATCACATTATTATTCTTATTTGCAGGATCCTCGAATGCATGTGAGAAGACATCATTTGTATTCCTTCGGCAGGAATTGCCTGTTCGGCTGTCCAACATAATGAAAGAAATCAATCTACTTCCTGACCGGTTGCTTACGACCCCGTCTGTGCAAATGGTCCAAAGTTGGTACGTCAAAGCTATGACAGTGACTTTACGAGCTGTGCTGATTCACATGCCAAAATAGCACAGGCATTTTCCCATCACGAGAAATACTACACACACTGTTTACTAAATACTCCTGTCAGAATATAAATAATGAATGACATCTAGTCACGTGACCTTTGTCCCACATTCCATGCAGGGGGTAGTGGTGGTGAACTTTGTCCTAGTTTCTAGAAGGTGGCTACTGGTCTTGACCATGCCAGACCTCTCTTTGTTAAGAAACTTGATTTTAACTCATGGGAATCTTGACACAGGCCAGATATAACAGCCATCTGCTTCAGTAAACTGTGATGTGGTTTCTTGTTTACCACATATTTTATGAATATTCTAATTGTATTAATGTGTTTTATATATTTTAAGTCTTATTGAATTCAGTAACTGATGGCCATTGCCATGGTTATTTTAAGTACTCCTAGAGAGAACACTATGTCTGCTGCTGTCTGGTGTGCTCTGTTACCCTTTTGTGTGAGTCATGAAAAGCATGAACATGATGCAGTACAGATAATCGTAGAAGAGTCAGAGAGGCTGCTTATGAAAGCCTTTATAGAGAGAACAACATGTTCCACTTTATGCTGCATACAATATCAGTTCATGGAGCAGGCATAGTACTTGTTTATTGCCATTGTTGAGAGAGAGAGAGCGAGAGAGAGGCTGAATCCCATTGTTCTCCCTAATCCATGTAGTCCTATCATGCCAGTTAAATCTTTGAGGGCTCAGGTATTAGGGGTTAGTGGGACATTAGGATTCAGCCAGGTTCTATTGAATTTGTAAGAAAAGATGTTCAACTACAATTTACTAATACAAGGCATGTCTTTATTAAGCGATTCTACCTCTGGTCATTCCAGGTATATCCAAAGCTTGATGGATATTCTGGAGTTTCTGGAAAAATCCCCCGATGACTACAGTGTTTTGGCAGAGTGAGTTTCCCTTATTGTATCTCTGTGCTTATGATGTCCATCAACTTCAAACGCATGCTCTATTTGAAAACAATGCACGACTCCTGTCTTAGCTTCGTGACGACACTGGTGAACATCAGGAACAGGCACAATGATGTGGTGCCCACCATGGCTCAAGGTGTCATTGAATACAAGGAAGCCTTCGGCGAAGACCCAATCACCACCCAGAATATCCAGTACTTTCTCGACCGCCTGTACATGAGTCGGATATCCATCAGAATGCTCATCAACCAACACAGTAAGTTCTGCTTGTAGTACTCATAGCTCAGGCTATGTTTGCCTATGTTTGGTGTCTCGTCTCATTGTTACTGTCAGGTAAAACCAATTATTTGCCCCCTCCCCCCCGTAGCTCTTGTCTTTGATGGAGGAATGAAACCAGTTCATGCCAGTGCAATTGGGAGCATTGATCCTCACTGCAATGTGACCGAAGTGGTCAAAGGTAAAGAACTCGTCTGTCTAACCCGTTTATGTCCTCTCTCAAATGTGTAATTTAATTTCAAAACATCTGGAATAAGAAAAGTGTAAACAGTGAGTTGCAACCTTGTTTATCATACTGTTTTGTAATGAAATGAACTGGTGTTACTAGAATTTTATAGATTATACAGAAGATTATACAGAACATGCCATTTCTCTCATCACAGATGCTTATGAAAATGCCAAGGGGCTGTGTGAACAGTATTACCTCATCTCACCTGATCTGGTCTTGAACGAACTGAACAGTGAGTTGGATTCCCCTTTTTTAAATTGTACAGCTGTAACAGACCAATTAAGGCAGTGCACATCAGTGGAGCATGAATCACTTGAGCTGGGCATGGTGCTCCCTCTATAGTGTTTTCATTTTGCCCATAACATTATCACATAGTCTGTGTGGAGGGTGTGTTTGTATACATTTGTGTAATGCTTCCATGATGAGCTGACCCTATCAACATTAAGGGAGTTCCTTGGGTTGACCGGCCCAGTCAATATTTACACTAAGAACTGCCATGTTTGAATTCTAAGAGCTCTTGAGTTAGGATGACACAATTTAGGCAGATAATGGATGATAAAATCACTAACTAAAAGGATGTTTTTTGACCCTTACAGCTAAAATCAGGAACCAGCCTATCAGCATGGTTTATGTGCCTTCCCATCTTTACCACATGCTATTTGAGCTGTTCAAGGTAATGTTTACCCTAAGGCACGTACATGCAGTGCTCATGACTTTGCAGTGAACTCTGCGGCATAACAACAGCACTGTAAGGCAGCTTGTTTTGCTCCTTTTCCCTGTAGAACGCTATGAGAGCCACCATTGAAAACCACAGTAATGGCTCCCTGCCACCTGTTGAAGTTATGGTGGCAATTGGAGGGGAAGACTTGTCTATTAAGGTGAGCCTTTTTTTCTCTCTTTTTTTTCTTTTCTTTTTTTCTATTGTCCACTTTCAAATTTTCTGAAAGGAAGCAGGAGACCTTGTTGTTTCCATTGGTAAACATACAGTAATTAAAAAGAACATTATGTAAGGGGGGAGAAGTTCAAGAACTGTGTCTAACAGTTCTTTTCCCCTTCACCTGCCTGAAATGGTCATAATCATCTACATTCTTAGTTACTGTGTAACAAACAAAGGAGAAATATTCTGCATGGCTGCATTTAAGCATCCATAGAGCACAGAGGCCATACAAATCCATGCTTGTGTGGCTTCGCTGTCTTTCTCACCAGAATGTCATAATGCGATTATGTAAGCCTCATTAATTTTGACAATTCATTCAATTTGACTCCGGCTGATAGACTTAGGTAAGATTAGCCCAATTGAACGCCACATGGAGGGCTTTGAAGGAAGCCAATTAACCCTCTCTGAGTGAAACCGGAGTCTGGACTGCTGTGAGACCGCTGTTTGTGGGACAGCCAGGAACAGGACACAGGGCACCTGCTGTGCTGATAGAACACAACAGAACAGCACAGGGAAGCCTCGTTGTGCCGTTACCCTGACAACATACATAATGGAGAGGCCGCCTTGCCCCTGACCAGTGGTTGGGTCTTGGCTCCATGCCAACCATTGCCCACCCACCTGACTATCTGTCTCTAACAGCAGGTTGTTACTACAGTAACTGAAAGTTGTTTATGCCTCTCTCTATCTCTCTCTCCCCCCTTCCCCTCTCCTCTTCTCATCTCCTTTCTTTCTCAGGTGAGTGACAGGGGTGGTGGAGTCCCCTTCAGGAAGATGGAGAAGCTCTTTAGCTACATGTATTCCACTGCACCGGCTCCACAGTTCGGCCAACACGACCGACCTCCTCTGGTAAACACTTCCTCCCTCCCACTACGTCATAGACTATGTTTGTATAATGACCCATAACTAATCTATTCAATGTTTAGAGAGATAAACATTTTTGGTTTAAATATAGAAGTCTTATCAGTAGCTGACCACGTACCGTACGCGTTTTAGATTAATAGTGATTTAGATTTCAAAGTGTACTTGGAATTTTCAGCCAAAATTCCTCTATACAATGCATTTAAGTATTTAAGTTAATTTGAAAAATAAAATAAATTAAAATCGAGACGCGTGGTATGTTTTTTTTGCCAGTACAAAATGTCTGGTTGGAACCCAATGTCCAGACCACCAGCAGTCCTTAGCATTCACTCTGTGCTTGTTTTTGGCATCTGCAGGCTGGCTTTGGCTACGGTCTACCCATCTCCCGCCTCTACGCCCAGTATTTCCAGGGAGACCTCCAACTGTACTCAATGGAAGGCTATGGAACAGATGCCATCATTCACCTGAAGGTAACAGCTCCATTAATTCAGGCACTTTCTGAGTCCGCTCACTCACACATAACTGATGGTTTTGTGACTGTTTCCTGCCCAAAAGAAAAGAGAAGAAAACATGTTTTGACCTCAAGCAAGAATGTAATGGTGGCGTTTTGAGCTTTTTAAGATATTAAATTTACGTTGTAAGTGTGTCATTCGGGTTGGATTTCGAACATGCAATAGGCTATATTTCATTCCCCATGCTCTCTCCTCTGTGTAGGCCTTGTCCACCGATTCTGTGGAGAGACTCCCCGTGTACAACAAGACTGCCAAGCGTAACTACAAAGTCAGCCAAATGGCCGACGACTGGTGTGTGCCCACCAGAGAGCCTCTGGACCTGGCTGTGTTCCGGTTGTCCAAGTGAGAGAAGCCAGAAGCCCCATTAACCGCCGTCACGATGTCCGATTCCCTTGCAGTGTG
Organism: Tenualosa thibaudeaui; assembly: GCA_027481765.1. Lineage (NCBI taxonomy): Eukaryota > Metazoa > Chordata > Actinopteri > Clupeiformes > Clupeidae > Tenualosa > Tenualosa thibaudeaui. Next base: position 13,232,663 of record JAIFZK010000002.1, read on the forward strand.
TGTAGAATTCCCTTCTGCTATGAACCCGGCCATTTGGCCAGTCCACATGGAAAGGGCTTTGGAGTGCAGACTTCAGGACAGCTGGTCACAATTGGTTTGACCTCCATGGGTTTAGCCCTTAAACTCAAAATGCCTCCAAAGCTGTTGATGTAGTAACAGCTGCTTATGCTGATGATGACTCTCTCTTTTGAGTCCTTCAGTTATGTCAGACACCTTTCCCTCTCCCACTCTGAAAGTGCACTTCCGTTAACTTTACTTTCCATTAAGTATTACCTTCATAGGAATTACAGACCATGGACTCGTCACGCAGACATACATCACTGTATTCTGTGGCAAGAATTCTCCGTAGAGACTAATTTGATAGCACAGGTGAAGCCATGTAGACTTGAGAGAGCTGATTCACTACTACGGTAAAAGAGGCGAACAGTTTCACAGACAGCTCAGCATGTTTTTTTTAACACCCGAGCAATATCTGTTTCAAGTGTTCTTATACGTGCCCAGGTCCTTTTGATCATCCCATGTAATTTTGCATGTGGTCAGAGACTAAATGAAAGGAAAGGAGGTGTATTAGTCCACAGGCCTTGTTGAATCAGTAATAGAAATGTCTGGTGATTGGTCTAGTAGCATAGGTGAAAGAAATAAGACAAATGTGAAGGAATGGAAGAGAAAGTTTTCACCTTTGAAGTGATCAAAGGAATATGTTCAGACACTGAAGTGCATTTCATCCAAACCATGGCCAAAAGCACCTCTGTCATAATTGGTTATTTTCATGACTCGTATATTTTTCCCGGTGGTTGGAAAAAAAACACTCATCTGTTTGTACTTCACAGAAGAGCAGTCTCTGCATCTATCACATTGTGTACAATGCTTTTACCATCAGAGGACTAGCTCCCTTCTGGCTCATTCTGCAGACGCGGAACCATTTAAAATATTCTCCACCAGAGAATAAATTGGTTTGAAACCTACAAAAATATAGATCCTGAATTAGTAGCAAAAAATAGTTCTCTGATAGCTGGAGTGGGTTTGTTACTTTATGGTGGAGTTGTGTGTGCACGACACTCCTGCATTGATGAATCAAAGGCTCTGTTCAAAACCAGTGGGAATAAAAGCTGGTTCATGAGATGGCACAGAGGTGCAAATAATTCTGAATGAGAGCAGTTATCTGTTGCATGCATAATGTATAATGAAGGATAATGGCTTAAGTTAGATAAAGACCTGGTTGCCCCTTGCCCTTTGAACTTTACCTAAATCTCTATTGGTAACACTTCCAAAATCCATGATTGCCTTTTCCTCCTCTCTGATGACATGTTGATTCTCAAAAAAGACTTTCATCAAGCTTTTGTCACAGAGCAGAAAACCATGTCAACACAAGGACCCATTTTCTCATCATCCCTTATCTCTGTTACCTTCATCTCCCCCAATGGTCAGTGTGAGCGTGTTTACTATTTTGGAAAATGTTTCCAAATTCCTGCATTTAGAAAAAAAACACAATGTTAATCAAATGTTATATGTATTTTGCATCACTGTTGCTCTTTGTAATGGACAAAGCAATGCACACCAACCCTGCTCACAAATAACTGTAGCATGGCAGCCTGCTTTTGTAGCCCAGGTAAAGAAGACTTGCAGAGAACCTGTAGCTTTTCTGCTTGAACTACCTCATGTTTAGGTGGGGGTTGTGTCGTCACCGTTTAAAGCCATAACCCCTTAGTACCGTAAAGAATGACAGTAGAGAACATGGCTGTCACGTAGGCCTTTGGTCTCTCTGGACATCTGTTTGCTCCCTATGAGGCAGCCTTAATGTCACTGTTGTAAGTGTGGACCAATGCACGTCAAGAGTATCCACTCTGTTTTATGTGCTTCATCAAGTCATTTTTTTTGCTTAAAATATATGTACTTTTAATGTATTTTGTGCAAAAGTGAATCTATTTTTCATTTTAAATGAAGAGTGTAGATAATGTCTAAATAAAATATTTCCGAGTGAATCAAATTTCTTTGTCTGGTCTTTTAAAAACAAGTGTGTCTTATAATCATCATATTTATATTATTATATATTATATTATATTATTTTGCCTGCATATAATGACCATGCAGTATACATTTACATTTATGCATCTACATTTACTTTACATACAGTACATCACTACTGTCAAATGTATCAGTTGTGTTATTGTATGACTATGTGAAGAGATTTAAGTGTACTATTAATATACGCAGCAATATGGTCATCATGCCATGAGTTACTGCCCATTTCAGTCCATGGCCCATGAGTCCTCACCCCCATACTGGGATACTGGGGTATCCTTGGAGATGGGAGGGTGAGGGTGGGGAGGTAGGAGAACAGGTGCAGGCTGGGTAGTTTAGCGCTGGGTGTGAGCCTAGTGGGGTAGAGGCCACCACGACTGGACGTAAACACCAAGAGGGTGTTGAGTGTACGTGCGTGTTTGCGTGTGTCTGTGTGTGTGTGTGTTTACAAGGCTTTGACCCAATGGAAAAACCTATACAGTTATCAGTGCTAGAGTCCTGAGCGTAGATGCAATGTCCTGCCTCTGTCTCCAGTCTGTGTGTGCTCTGCCATTGTAAACAGGTTGTGTAACAGTAGACTTGCGTTCATAACAAACGGCAGACGTGCTACTAGTATATTACCCTGCTCTGCACTTGTCAGTTGAGCCACTCAAATGTGATCTAGTACTTCCTATGACCAGCCTTGCACTTTGACTGTTAAACACATTTGACAGGGTTTATCTGTATAGAGAAAGTTTAAACTACTTACATAACTTACATAATCTTGAGTTTAAAAGCCAGCCACCTTTTTGACTTGTTTACTATAAAGAATACATACACTCCAATAATGTATATGGGTGACCTAAAAGTAGGTGATCTACTGAGCTGGGTTGAGCAAGATTTATGTATAGGGGCGAGAGGTCTGTGCATGTTTACTGCAAAACTGACCAAGCTGGCACGTCCTCACATGTGCTTCTCTCAGCCGACTGACACGGTCTGTGGAAGATATCTCCTTGAGAAAGCTGGCCTCCTCACTTTACAGCTGATCGCTGGGTAGTGTTTCACATCTGTTCTGCCTTTTTTTTAAGGACAGTATGTCACAGTGAGCCCACAGACACAGAGTGTGCTTGGATTTAGTATTGGAACTGCAGCTGTCTTATGGGGTGAATGAGACAACCGACAATCTTTTCTTCACTCACTGTCATATGCATGCACATATATACCTACTTGCACACACACACACACACACACACACACACACGCACGCGCACACATACACACACACACACACACACACACACACACATACAAACAGACACTTCATTCATGTTACCCACAAAAACACTTTCAAATAAAACTGGTTTTAAATCATAAACATGTAACTTATAGATCTCCCTGTCTATGTGGTTTTACGTATTTGTGTGCATTTGTCAGTTTGTTTGCTGTCAAATCAGTTTGAGCTGAATAAGATGGATCCAAATCTGTGATTAGTCTCAGGGCCGTAGGGCAGATAATTGTCTCTCTCCATCCAGCTCCATCCACTCTGACTGGTAAAGTACCTCTTGCCTACAAATACACAGGTTGAGACCACACACTGAAACAAATTGCAAACCATTAAGTTGGTAAGAGAAGCCTGAATTGACTTTCAAAATGTATATCCATTTCCATACCATTTATGTCCACATTATCCTAAAGGCTACTTGTCACATGTCCTATACTTGGTGCATGTCATACATTCAACATTTGATTACAATGTGATATGACACTTATTGTAAATATTGTAGAAATGTAAATGTAACACAAACTATATAAATGCTGCCACCTTGTGGTGATTATGCATTACTGCAAGTGCTCTTCATGGAAGGCAACTTGAATGATCTCATGGAAGCATCTGGAGAGAACTGTCTCTCATTAATCTGCTGACTGACATGCCATGTCATTCCCACTTGAGAGACTAATTTTTCAAAAACATAATTGTCTCTGCACTATCTCTCATAGTGTGAAGCAACCTCCAGAATCCCACCTCAATGCCTCTGCCCTGAGCACATTTTTTATTAAAAAAAGGAAAATGTGTGTGGTTGTGATCTGTGAGGCACACTAAAAACAGTTCTTAAAATGCTGCCAAAATTTCTCACTCTTGCTGTCATTACAAGCTGGAGTGTGTGTGTGCATGTGTGTGTGTGTGTGTGTGTGTGTGTGTGTGTGTGTGTGTAAGAAACTGTGTGGTTTTGTGGCTCTAGCTGATACTTAAGCAAGCGGAAAAATAAACAACCTGTGGGTTTTGTGTGATGAATTTCAACTGTAGGACAAAAGCTGCTCTCATAATGCACTTGAAGCATAAAGAGGAGAGAAGGCCCAGTCTGTAGTATTTCTGTTCAATCTGTTAACAATTAGGCTTAACAACTAATCAGAAAACACTGTGCCATGTTCCTACCTATAGCAAGGTGTTTTTGCATGGCAGGGAAAGAGAGAGAGATCTAATACAGAAGGCCATAATATGTACCCCACAAGTTGGAGCGAATCACGTCCCTAAGATCCTGCTAAACCACCCATGGATCTCATTCTGAGAGATCAAGGGCCCTTAGCCACCAGCTGTCCAAACTATATGTTCACTCTAATTTATGTTTGTGTTTGTGTTTATTAATGGTCATGTTTATGTTTGTGTTTTATTATGTTCATGTTTATACTTTATGTTTATGTTTGTCCAGCAAATGACAACAGTAACAATCAACACTAATTAGGCCTGTTGAGTCAGGACATGCAGTTCCTTCAGATGGACTTGTCTGTGTCTTACATTTGTGAGGGATTTGTCACAAATTGTTATTCACCTGTACTGTTATCATACTTCAATTGATTTTGTCTTTGCAATAGGCTTCATTTGTCTAGATCTGTTTTGTGGATGTCAAAAGTGTTGGACACATATTTCCCTTTGTATTAAGTAATCCAATTCAGTCATCAAAACAAACATGAGTTACTCATTTAGTTGTTCTACTAGATCTAATTCTGATGACAACTTTATTCCTTTTATTGTTTTGGATTTATAGTGAGAAAAACCTCTTAATATTCTAGGCAGTAACCCTTTTAATTCTGTAGTACCGTGGGAGAAGGGTTGAATATTAAGGATGATAAATTATCTAAATAAATCAATGTCTTCATGTTGTAATTTTCTATGGCAGGCTCTGTTGAAAACATTCATTAGAAGCCATTTCAACTTTTCCCCATGGTATGTCTCATGCCTTAGGCCATATGGGTCTTTTTCAAACATGATGGCATCAAAAGCTGTTTAGCCACAGCAGACGTTACAATACTCTGTGCACATTCTCAAAGGAGGAACAAACTGCAGTAACTTGGCCACCATGTCTCAGCTAGTTATGCTTACTGGGCATGTTCAGTGAGGTCTGTGACAAAATCGCAAGTCCACGTTTGCATGTTGCCTGTGAATAACAAACAAAAGTAACTCCTAGACCCATACCCTTGACTCTCAACCCCCAAAGAGGCGTGAAAAGAGAGAAAGAGATAGATAGAGAGACAGACAGAGAAAGAGAGAGAGATGGGCGTGAAAGTCAAATAAAAAGTCCTGAGTGTCACACTTCCTCGGGGTATAAAATTTGCAACTTCTAATGCGCTCTTTTTTTAATGAGATGGTAAGTAATGGTAAGGTATCTTTTTATCATACACAGATATCTTATAAATTTATATGGTAATAAATTGAAGGTGCCTATTTATGTTTGCTCTAGATGTTGGTGGTGGATGTCTCAGTACTTCTGATGCTGTTTGTCAGCATAGTAAGTACCGGGAGTTTTTCAGAGCCGGTGAGTAGTAAGCATTTCTCTGATATTCATGTCCCGTGGGGAATCCACCATCTTTTAAGTCAAGTGGGGTTTATTGTCATTTCAGGCATATGAATTGTATATAGTGAGACAAAACAATGTTTCACCATGGATTTGAGTGGTGCTACATTTAAGATATATAGAACGACATTTGAGACAGGCTACATTTAGTGCACTTAGGCTACATACATTATAAATATACATTAAGTTAAGGATACAGTGGAAGAAGACTAGAAGGTTTTTTTTATTGCTTTAAAATGTATTTTCATCTGCTTGCAAAATCATTTTGAGTTTTGTGCTCTGATGTCTTCCCCAAAGCCATTTGACTTTCATGCTGGTCTTATAAATAAACTTGTTATCCTTTATGATTATGATTTGGAAAATAAACCACCAAGTCTGAAAATTATATGTACATATATTTCCTGCCGTTCACAAACTTCATTGGAACATTCTATCATATTTAACATATTTAACTGTGTGTTATAATCAAAAAGATAAATACAATCAGACAAAGGAGATAATCCTTCAGATTATGAATGACCTATGTGTTGCTGCTCTTTTTCTCCAGAATGAAATGCAAGTTTGGGAAAAAGCAGACCAACCATTATGGGAACAACTGTCTTCACTGCAGAAGGTAGAGTGAATATGTAGTGTGAAACGATAGGCTATAGATCTTCCATTGAATGTTTTTTTTTTTCTTGTATCCAACATCTTCACTGACAAGAATTACTCCTCAAATTGTGTTCTCTTGATTAGCACATCTATTTATATTTGAGTGCATCTGTTGGAACAGATGCTACTGATTTCAAACTATTAGGCTATTATTCAGGTTTTTGTGTTGAAGTTCCTTGGCACCTAGTGCACGTAGTGTACATAAAACAGAAAGATTTCAGGCTGTTCTGCTCTTGGGTGTGATTGCACAGGAGATGGAAAGCCTAAAATGTGAACAAGCCATATTACAACAGAAACAGAAGACCATAGACCATGTAAGTCCCTTACCTGCAAGTCCCTAATCATGCAATTATTTATAAAGTATCACTGATAGAAATATTATTCCAGTTTCATTAGACTTAGACTTTATATCATATATATATATATATATATATAGTATCACTGATATATATATATATATATATATATATATATATATATATATATATACTATATATATATATATATATATATATATATCTATATATATATATATATATATACAGATTATCCATACATATATGAGACACACATGTGTGTGTCTCATATACAACATATTGTGTAATAAAATATTTAATGCATTGTCATACAATATATTAGTGTGTGCGTTTTCTTCTTTTCTTTTTTCACAGATGCTGACCATGGATGAAAATATGACCTCTTTAACAGACAGTGAGTAGGCCTAAATGTATAGGCCTATTTTGTTGATACATAATTAGCCTACAGTCTAATGCAGTATGGATAATCTGTACGTTGCTTGCGTTGTATTATTTCAACGTGTAAAAGAGAAGTGTCTCATGGCCAAGTCTTCGCAGGTAGCCGTCCACATCTTTTCTCTCCTCTGCATCTTTGGCTGAACGGGGAGGATGAAGACGAAGGTGACAGCAGTCCCATCAATGACCCTTGTTATCACCATCGCATACTGGACCAGCCCTGGAGGGCCTCGAACTACTCCACCAAGAACGTCCAATGTGATCGCCAGGTGAGATGGCAGGGCTGGTATCGCTTATACTACCAAGGCAAGAGCATCCAGATGCCGGAAAAATGCATCCCAGAGAACCGTTGCGGCACCCATGCCCCGCTTTGGCTTACCCAACCACACCCACAGATCAGCGACGGCATCGTCACTCGAGGGGTGTGCGGAAGCTGGAAGAAGAACTGCTGCGCTTTCCGATCCACTCCCATTCAGGTCAAAGCCTGCCGCGGTAACTACTATGTCTACAGATTTGTCAGACCGACAGCGTGTCACCTTGCTTACTGCGCAGGTAAGATCCAATCAAACCTGAGGCCTAAAGGCCAAGTTAGGGTGAACACCCATATAGGCAGAAAGTGGGACAGTACTGATAGTACTTTTCATGGGACAAAGTGGGACAGACGCAGCAACACAATTTGTTGATTTAATCCTGCCTTACAAAACACTGTATTCTGTCTAGCCCAAACAAGTGAAGTTTCTTTTGACAGATAGGCTTGTTTTGACATAGGACCAGGTTCAAAGTCATTCATAAACTTTTTATTTGCCAAAATGGTTCGAATAAATGGCTCGTATCAGTGCTTTCATGACAGATGAAAAAGTGGGACATTTACAGCAATATGTGGGCAATATAAATGCAGAGCAATATAAATGGCTCGTATCAGTGCTTTCATGACAGATGAAAAAGTGGGACATTTACAGCAATATGTGGGACGTTGGACAAAAGCTCAAATTGCTGCACTCTACAACATAATGTGGGACGGGTGGTCACTCTAGGCCAGGTGTCAGTTTATTGTTGTTTACATGGTGCGCTATCTTTCTGTGACTGCCTGTTCTCTGTTTCTTGTTTCTCCTCTTAGATGTTAATACTCTTGTATGTGGACAATGCAGAAGAAGTGAATATTGTATGAGCAGGGACAAGATCACTTACAGATGCATGGCAAAGCGGCGTAAAAGTAAGGAATTGAATGATGTTTATGTGGAAAAAAAAAGGTCCGCTGTATTTATTAATTGTAGCAGAATGTGCTCACGTCTGCCTTTCTCCTCTCACACAGTTAAAAAGAGCATCATTCACTTCTTCGCCTCTTATCCTGGTAGCCTCAAAGGAAAGGTGAACCGCATCAGATTCAGTAAAGTACTTGTTAATGTCGGTGGGGCCTTCAACAAACAAACTGGGGTGTTTCAAGCGCCTGTGTCCGGCGTCTACCAGTTTTATTTCTCTAGTCAGGCCGGAGGAAACGCAGCAACCAACTTGTGGCTGGTCATCAACCGCTACTGGGTTGCTGTGTCGCATTCATCTGTCAAATCCCCTGCGTCCGTCGGAAGTCTGAGCACATACATGACAACCCTTCGCAAAGGTGCGCAGGTTTATGTGACTCACGTCACCGGTGAGTCCTGGGCTAACTCTGCATCTAATACTATCACATTTGGTGGTTCTTTACTGATGCAGCGGAAATTAAATGATTAAACTTTTGCTTGGCTGTCTTACGCTAAACATGTTCCATGCATTTATTAGAAATTTTACAAGCTAGTTAGCTTGTAAGTTAGCTACAACGTGCGGGTGCACCTACAGTAGCTGTTATATATATGTTATATTGTCAATTTAGTCTAATTAGGCGAAGTATAAGCTGGTTGTGTCCAGTGCATGTGTTTGTTTCTTTTGTCTAGACTATGCGTGCCAGTGAATGCTGTTTTTTATTATTATTATCATCACTATTATTATTTAAAGTCCTTAATCAGGCTGTTTGTCATTTTGGTTTTGTGCACAATGGTCACTCAGAAGTGTAATACTCCAGTCAGACACAAGATGGTGTGTTAGCTCCCCTCTGAACAGATAGTCGTTTAGTCTACTTCAGGAAATAAAATATTGACACTTCAGGTATGCTTGCAGCCCAGGGAAATAGGGGAAAGGGGGAACAGAATAACACACCCTGGGCCATTTAAGTAGGAATGTTCCATATGAAAAATTTATTAATTCTGAATTTGTTCAATATGCACAAGAAACAAGTAGGCAATCTTACCTCCGCTAAGACATTTTCTTTAAGTTGTTTCTTAGGACTGGGTCCATATCTCGCGTCAAATTTCCTTTTTGAAGAAGGACTCCCTATCCTACAGGTCTGCTCTCATAACATTGGTCCACAACACCTGAATGTATGTAGCTACAATGAACTGGCGCATAAACTAAATAAAAACTTGTATTGTGGTGAACACGGTGTAATGTGTCCTAAATGCGTATAGTTCCTGAAAAACAATCCTATAATAGCAATCTCTCCTTTATTAACACACCTGTATCTGATGTATCGTAGTCGTTACACTGTTTAAATTCGTCTGTAAAGAGGGAGGAACAGATGAATGCAAACGGTGGAACCGCACCGGGCCGGACTGAAAGAGGAGGGGCATGGGTGACTTGGGGTAGGATATTATTCGTCGTTACATAGGCTACTGTATACTCTTGGATAGAACAAATGCAAGGAGAGGGTTATGGAGTGGCGTTTGACTTAACGGATTACAACATCTCAGTGTTCGCTTGAAGCAGTGAGTTACTTCTCGCACATCCATCTGGGATCCAAGGGCTGGTAATTAATACGAGAGAGCGCAACCGGTAGCTACCAGCTTGTAGTTGCTCTGGAACAGTTTCTATTTCAAGCTATTTCACCGCAACATGAGAAACTATATGTGCACTTTCTAGGCTGTATTTACAGTGGCTCTCTACAAATGTGGTCATCAGGACAATCCTGAATAACTTTTGTTGCCAACATCAAAGATGCCAGCGTAACCTACAACGGACAGCTGGGGCGCGGGCTATTGTTTATCTTTTGTTTAACAGTGAAGTAGTCCAAATAAGTCCTCCAAAGTTTTTTTTTCATTAACTAAATCTGCTGTCGGTTTACGTGACTTTTGGATAAAATAAAAAAAATGGCAGAACACGAGAGTTTGGAGTTCGGCAAGGCGGATTTTGTTCTTCTGGACAACGTGTCCATGGAAGAATTTATGGCTAACCTCAAACTCAGGTAGGTAACAGCGGTCATTCACCTTATTGCTTTGAAGGGTGACAGGGTAACCTACATATCCAAGAGAGAACCCCTCGCGTTTAGAAGAGACAGTAGGCTACCGCTTGCTGATTTTTTTTCATTGGTACAATTTATCCAGAAAAACTTCTACCTGTGGGTGCAATGTAGTGGTCAATAACATTGAGCATTGAACATTGATAAGGTGTTTATTGCCCTGTCCCAACTTTTAGACAGGCTAAATGATATATGATTGTAATGATTATATTTTAACTTTGCAGTGAGTTGACTTCATAGCCTACTCCTCTGAACTGACACTGACAACTGGTTTATTCGAGTAGATCGGTGTGTCATTCAGTAGTCATTCTATTCTCAAGCCATTCCATTCTCAGTCAGACCGGTAATTGTAAGAGCCAGCGAGGTGCTCCACCCAGTACAGAACAATCGTCCGACCTGTGGATTGCATTACGCAGCCAAGCCACTCTAATAAAGGGATGCTTGTGTAGATGACAAAAGAGATTTCATTGAAACGAGTCTCTTGTTTATCATGTGCGAGTTGAATGGTCATGACTGCCCAGGGACCAGGTGCACGTGTATTTGCACTGACATTGACACTGCAACACCAGCACAGTGGTAAATCATTCACACAAAATAAATAGTCATTGGGAGAGCATGCACTCTCTTAGTATTAAGCCTTGCATCCATACTAATTTGCAACATTCATGGTGTTCATATCATTGTTTTGTTTTCCTTCACTGCTCAGCTGAAGAGCTAAATTTTAGGTCTATGGGCCTTGGCACCTGTTAGACTCAAGCTTATGTAAATTCTTTCCAGTGCTTCCCTGTAAATTTCCTGTGTTCTCCATCATCCCTCATTGTTCCTTACAATAGTGAAGTTTTCCCCTGGGGATCACAGTCTTTTGTGCTGGCTACCTCTTGAAACACCACACGGCATTTCCTTATTGTGTAGCTGTCAATAAGTTACTTGTGCTGATATGACAAACTTTGCTTAAGAGGCCTAAAGACAAGAACTCACATCTCACCTTTTCATGCAAAAGATTAAAGGCAGCTCAGCTTGCTTTAAATTATTTATGTTTACTGATGCTCATGGGAAAGACACAGTTTTTATATTGAAAATAAACTTTGGGATGCTTCACTGGGCTTGTCATGGATGAACTCCATGCAAGGTCCATGACAACATTGTTTAGAAAAGGCCAAGTCTTTCTCACAAACTTTTAGCTAACATTTAGCCGTCCACATATGGAAAATTGCAGCAGTGGCACTTTGTTATTTTGTGGTCACGTACAAATACACACTCCGGGGTCAAGGTTGAGAGAGGTGATGAGATGGAGGGTGAAAGATAGTATGACTAGTTTAGACAGGGCCTCGTTCCCATCAGATACATGGCGAGGTCTGTGAGGCGATCTGGGAGCCAGATTGTCATGTTAGCGAGAATCGCTGAACTCAAATTGAAGACATCCCGACAGCCCCTCTGTCTCGAAAAAATGGACACTTCTGGAAGGGAGTGTTGACTTTGGATGGAGTCCAGCTCCTCTGCCTTCTCAAGCAGATTTCATGCACAGCGTTTATACTCCTGTTAGCTCTGCTGTTTATGACATCATTACCACCCTCTGAGAAGGGTGTTTGTTGTCCAGGGAGGTGTGTGTGAATATTGCTCACCTCACTAATAGGGTCTGTAAAAGCACTATTTGTCCCTCGACTTGACAGATAAGAATCTTTATCCTCCATTCATTCATCACTGTGGGCATGGGAGGAGACCAACGACATCTCTGTGGACATGGGGTGACATGGTGACACAACATAATTTATTAGACTGATATCGGTGTCGTGCAGTATCTCCCAAGTCAGCAACATGAACAGGTGTGTGTGTGTATGTGTGTGTGGGTGTATGTGTCATTGTTATTATGTGTGTATGTGTCATTGTTATTATGTGTGAGTGAGTGTGTGTGTGTGAGTTGTATCTCTAGCTCTTCTGAGTTCTGAGTGAGTTGCTGGGTCTGTGTTTGTTTACTGTGCTGCAGAGCAGACAGAGCCGGACATGGCGTGTGCAGATTGTTATTTGCAGAGGGTGTGAGCAGAGGCACTTCCTGCTTTCCTCCTTATTCCACATCTGTACAGAGAGAGAGAGAGAGAAAGAATGAAGAGGACCAGGTGTGTCCTGTACTCTTATGAGTGTCAGGATTTGATATCCTTTATACTGACAGATATGAGTTCTGGTTTTGTAGGCTACAGTCCTTTTTAAGCTATGACCTATGAGCTGGTCCTAAAGAATATGGCTATCTGCAGTCTAGTTGAGTGGAACTCCCTTTTTGTCTCTTGCTACCACAGCTGGTTATCTTAAGGACATTTGCTGCATTTAACTTGAGGTTAGCCCATTGGTTTGTTAGTGCTCTGCCAAGGAACATTCTAAATATAAACCGACAGGAATTCAGTCTTTTTTTTGTATCAAGATGAGATGGTAACTGTGTACTGTACTAAGGACCAGTTAGATGTCCTTTCAGGCTTGGGCCAGGGCCCATATTTATTCTTGTCTTTGAAGAATGAGATTGACACAACCAATGAGTCAGAATATTGACACAGACCTCAACACATCTCTCTCCTTCTCTCTCTCTCTGTCTCTGTCTCTGTCTTTAATTCCCATGCTCCCCTTTCACAGTGTCTGTAAGGATGTGCGGGCAACTTCCATGGCCAGTAACTCAATCGATGCCTTTATATGGCAGTGTTGTTGTGTCTGCCCTGAGGACCTCAGGAAACTTTCTGCTAACCCGCTCGATTAGACCGTCCCCCTCCTTCCTCCTCCTTCCCTCGCCTTTCCAAAAAACAATTACACATCAGGGGCATTCTCTAAATTCCTACCAACGGTGTCTCTGACACTCCCGATGAAATAGCTGATTACCACTTTACCATGTCTGCGGTCCAGTCGGCCTCTCAGCTAATACACTCCATAAGTGTTCTTCCTCAGAGAATGGCATGGATCTGAAGAAAATCGTCCAACAAAGTCACATTGATAATCATTTCATGGAAAGAGACATTGGTCAGGCTTGTTTGCTGTCATCGTTGGTGTTTATTATCATTCCAACATTATTGTTTTGACCTCTGACCCAGGTTATTCTCTCAAGGGGAAGATTCAGGAAGCATGCAGTAGTGAAGGGCGAGGTCTTGTGTGGCACGCAGGCGTGTGTGTGTGTGTGTGTCTAGCTGAACTCACTTCTGTGGTTCTTCCTCTATGTGGAGCTCCTCTGGCCATAAGGCCTCCAAGCCTCCACTCTACCACAAGTGCTTTGAGTTCCTCTCGGCATTGTATTCTGGTAATGACCGTCCATGCCTTTCTATCTCTCTCTGTCTCCCTCTTTCTCTTTGCTTGGGAACAAGTCATTAAGGTCAGGTGACCTGCTGTCAGTCGGTGATCACAGGCCCCATTTCCTAATCTTTTCTTGTAGCAATAATATATGGATATGTCTCAATTGTCTCTTGACAAAAATGCCAATGATTCCTCGAATACAATATTGTTAAGTATTGGGTGTTGGTCCTTTCTCAGTGGCGTAACACAAAGAAAGATTAGTCGACGTGCCCAACATTTACTTTACAACATGCTGTTTCGTCCTTGCAGTGTTTCGCGTGGCTCTCAATCAGAGCATTTTATCTGTAATGCCATGGTGCACAAACAGATGCACGGGTCAAAGGTCAAGGTTCTGGGAGCTTTGTGGAAACTGGGTCTCACACTCCCCTGCCCTATATCTTCATGTTACCTTATGGAAGTGTCTGGGTGTGACAGTCAATCAGTCCCTGTCTGTGTGACTGCTGTGTGCAGGTTGGCCTCATTGTGTGCATGTTGGTGGCTCATTGGCTAGAGATTCTCAGTGTTTTAAAGGTACAAATTGACATGAAGTAGCTATGGAACCTGATGCTTTTCCCACTCGTATAAGTGGTTAGCTGAAAAACAGACACACCTGGTGCCTGCTGTTGTCTCAGGTGCGTGGGTGCTGTTTTGCATTCACTAGAGCTGCTCCGCTGCTTCTCCAGGCAACCGGAGACTCTCCCCTCATTCGATAGCAACGTGGGCTCCAGAACTCAAAGCCTCAGGTGTAGAGTGCAGCAGCTGACATGAGGTCAACAGGTTTCTACCTTCCTCCTTCCCCTCTGGGAGGTTTGAGAAGAAAGGAAGGAGCCTTGTGTCCGCTTGCATTTGACACGTCCCCTTCCCCGCGCAGCTGAAAGGAAGCCTTTGAGTGGATTTATCAAATCCAAATACAAAGGTTTGTTTTCATCAGGAAGTTGTTCTCATATTTGCATCCACAGAGTGCCTGTCCTGGTCAAGCCTCGTGGGGTAGCCCAGCGTGTGTGCCCTGCCGTGGGTCACCGTCGTTCCCTTTGTTCCCCCTTGATGCATGGAGCTGTGTGCTCTGTCCCAGGAGCCTGGTGGCATGGCATAGCTGCGGCTGGCCGAGTCCTCCCATAGCTTTGCTCTTTGTTTCCTCCCCTAATAAAAACAAACGGAGTGGGAACAGTCCGTCCTCACACCAGACACTGCTCTCTTTCCCTTCTGGCTAAAATTAAAAGAAAAGAAGAGAAGAAAAGAGAAGAGTGGAGGACTTGTTCTTCCCCTTTTTTTATGTGCCGACTGTACCCTGCTAGGATCAGATCACCAACAGGCCTTTATTAAAGCATTTATGCCGCCTTGCACTCTTTCTCTCTCTCTCTCTCTTTCTGTGGTCAGCACAGGGGAAACATATTTTTAGAAGAATTTACTCTGTCTTTTTTTCTAGAGTTTATTGGATTTTTTTTGCATTTTTATTTTCCTCTTTCTTGAATGTCTTTTTGTATATTATATTTTTTGACTTGACTTTTTGTTTCTTGAGTGTATCTTTTTGTTTCACGACGATCAGTCCACAGAAGCAGTTTAGAAAAATTCCCAAACATACACAACACATAGCTGCTTCTGGCGTGGCGTCATTATTGTTCTATTGCCGCTTATCTGGCTCACATTGTTGTGACCTCTCAGCTGTGTGCAGGCAGACCCCACCGTCACCCTCGTGTGAGGTGGAGGTATGTCGGGTGGTGGATGTTAGGTCGGAGGAAAGGAAGAAACACACCTCCACCCGCTTGGAGTGGCCCGTGCGGTAACCTGCCACTGTAGCCTTGTGGAGGAGGTCGATCCACTCCACCTTGAACATCCTCCACCATTCCTCTCCTCTCCTCCTCTCCTCTCCTCCCCTCCTGCTGCCTGCCTGCCTGCCGTGCTGTGCTACGCACCGCCTGGTACCGGCTCCTGAATTTGCTTCATTAGTGGTGAGAGTGAGAGGGGGTGGGGGTGGGAGCACTTCTACAGAAAGATGTAATGGTCAAAAAATGTCTCTGTTCCTGCAAGGCTGCTGTAGAATTAAATTTTTTCACCAAAATGGCTTGTTCTCTCTCTCTCTTTCTCTTTTCCTCTCATGCTTTCTCTCTCTCTCCCTCTTGCCTTTTAGGAAAGCGAAGGGCCAGTCTCGCCACAAGAATTTCCATACAACCCCCTGTAATCTGAAACACATTACCACCCCTCCATAAACAGGGCAGAGCTTCTTGCCCCCCCTTTCTCTATTTTTCTCTCCCTCCTTTTCACCCTTTCTCTCTCTCTCTGTCTCTCTCTCTCTCTCTCTTTTCCCCTAAAAATAAGCTCTGTGCCTCACAGACGTCTCATTTGTGGACTGTGTGCCTTGGCAGACGTCTGAAAAGGCTTGAAGCCTGCTTCTATCTCTCACTCTCTCTCTCTCTCTTTATCCATTCAATTCTCTTTCTCCCTCTCTTTACCTCTACCCTACTCTCACGCATAGTCCATGTTTACAGCCGGTGTAGATATAACTCGGGCGAGTCTCTCACTCCCCCTCACCTCTTTGTTTCGTCCTAGTTAAGTTAAGTTAATTGTAGGTAATTTTCACATTTTCATGGTGAGTCTGGGGCCCTGAATCCCTGTTTTTCTCCGCCCTTTGGCCTCCCAGGAGAACAGCAAAACTGAAGGTGTTCAGGAGAGGCCTGATCTGCTTGGCACAGCCTTTGGTTAATCCACCTTTTTTCTGCCTCCTCTGTGATTACATCTGGCTTGCTAGGTGATATGACTGTCTGTGTGTGTGTTTGTGTGTGTGTGTGTGGGGGGGGGAGGTTATGCTCACATAACACGTGTAGGCTTCATTATCTGATCACAGGTTCGTCCAGGCTCTGTGATTTGAGACACAATGTGCACGCTGCTGATTTAGTTTTCAACAGGGATCTGTGGCCAGGGTACATGTGAGACAGGTTGATAAGAGGCGGACATAGAGAGACAGGACGAGAGAGGGAGAGAGAGAGAGAGAAATAGAGAGAGACAGAGAGAGAGAGAAGCAGTGTTAAGTCAATGTATTTCCAGGAACATTAGTCAGCTAACTTACTGTGAGTCAGGCTTTGAACACAGCAGCCATGACATCACTCAGATTGAGTTCCCTCTTTTATTATTTTTTGACAGGAGTTCAGGGTGGAGGGGAGGGAAGGGTGGAGCAGGGTCAGGTGGGAAAACCCTCATCCATCCATCCATCCAGTCTCCCTGTCATCCCTTGTTTTTTTACTTTTTCATCCATGTAGAGAAATAGGGTCACTCATGGTTCTTTCCTCTGGTCCCTGTCCCAGTCAGTGTGGTTTCTTTTGGGGGGTTTTGTCATTTTCTTCAGTTGTTTTTTTTTTTTTTTTTGCCCTGCTTCCTCACCCACCCTCCCCTTTCTCCCCTGACGGTCTGTTTTTCAGCTTGTCCCTGCCCTGTTTTCACCCTGATCGAAACCGGAGAGCGTTCCCTTAAATAGCATGCTGAGTAACGTCTGCGTCTGTTGGATGGCCTCGTCATTTTTGTCTTTTTCTGTTTATACTTTCACTCATTCGCTCACTTGCTCATTCCATCCCTCACTCTCTTCCCTCTCTCTCTCGCTCTCTCTCTGGCTGGTCCATAATCTCTCACATCTGTTTTCTTCTCTGGAAGCCCAAGCGTCAGCTTTGGAGTGATGTGCTAAAGTGACAATAACCTCAGCCACAGGCCTTAGACCCTCTAACTCCAGATCTCCTTCAGTCATTTTTATTGGATCGTGAAACAGTATCTGAGGACCAAACAAAAAGAAGAGAGAGAGATCGGAAAAAAGAAAACAAACTACTCTTTCTTCTCCTTGTCAGCTCTCCATCTCATCCCTTGGCAGGGGTAGTAGACACAAAGGGACACCAAAGCATCTCTGATCTCCAACAGACAATGGGGATGGGGTGGGGTGTGTGTGTGTGTGTGTGTGTGTGTGTGTGTGTGTGTGTGTGTGTAGGGCGTGTGGGAAGCCAGAGTGAAATAACACAACCATCAATGTCAGCTCTCGGGCTGAGGCAAGGTGCTCACACTTGGCTTCCATTTCCTTTGATTTAAGAAGGGGTGCTAACCCAGCTAGCATGTAGCTATTGTAGCCCAGGATGTTAGCAGTGGCTATAACTCTTTTTAAGTCAACTCTTTTTTGTGTTTTGAAGCGAGAATGGGAAGTCACACCCAGAGGACTATGACCTTCAAACTCTCAACATCCACTATCGAAACTTTAAAGGAGCATAGCCTTGGAGCTGAGAACTATCATCAACTATTGAGACATTAAAGACGACTAGCATTGGACCTGAGGCCTATCAATATCAATTATTGAGACTTCAAAGGAGACTAGCGTTGCATGTCTGTGCTCCTTCATCCTCCTTCCTTCCTCCTTTTATGCAGCCACTTGAAAGACTAGCAAAAGTTGCTCCTCCAACACATTGTGTAACTAATATAGCTCTTGGCTTGGCCGGCATGGAGTCACTGGAGAGAGAAATGGGCTGCAAGAGGAGAGAGTCAGATAGGGAAAGAAATAGAGAGAGAGGGAGAGAGAGAGAGACAGAGAGAGAAAGAAAGAGAGAGTCTGGGACCAGAGGACAGGAGTGAATCTACTTGAGAAAGCTGAGGCCAGCTGTGAGTCCAGGAGCCAACAGACAGACCCTATCCGCCCGGGGGGGAAGATTGATTTGTCTGTTTGGCTGCGGACGATGGGAGTGCTAAGCTTTTAGAGACCTGTCACCCACGGCGGTGGGGAGCTCCTGTTTAGCGCTTCAAGGAGCGCACAAAGCTGGCAGAAAATCCCATAATGCAACTCCCAGATGTGTGAGGAGGCCGAGGTCGATACTGGTGGGCCCACATGTTGGGCGAGGGGGTCTGGGAAGCAGTCTGCAGTGGAATGGGGTTCAAAGGGAGTCTAACTACTTGGGAGTAAAAAATGACACAACAGACTTGGCTACAAGCTCTTCTCCATGTTACTTTCCTGCAAATCATCGTATTTGAACCCCTTTCAGAAAAAAAGACTCTTCTACCACAGTTAGACTATTCTTTAAACTATCTTCACACCTACTTTTGACATTAGTTAATCATTAGTTACTCAGACATTGCAGGACAAGGCCAAACAGAGAGTCATCAATTACAACCGAAAAGCATTGCAGCTCTGGGCATGCAGTAAACCCATTAAAATGTGTGTTATCAGTAGGGCACCATGTTGCAGCTGCCTGCGTTCTGTGGGGTCATACCCAGCATGCCTTTGTGCTAAGCTGTGGGTGGTGTGGCGAGGGGTTGTTGCTTGATGGTAAATTGTGAGGTCGGGATAATAGAGGATCAGAGCCAGATTATCTCCATGTTGCTGGATCACTAGATAAAGCGGCTGGTCTGTGTGCACAGGGGCTCAGGGTTGGGGCTGTGTTTTAGTAAGGCGTCCCTTGCTTTGAAAAACAAACACACATACACATATGCCCAATCTGTGTGTCTCTCTCCCCCTTTCTCGCTTTCTATCACTCATACACCTCCCCCTATACACATACACACACATACACAGTCACACACACACACAGTCACACACACACTAAATTGAAGTCACTCTTTGAATTGCTTTTGTATAAAACTGCCCCCCTGTCTCTCATTTTTCCCAGTATACTCATACTCATACATGTACACTCACACACACACACACACGCACACATGCTTATTTAGTTCAGATCAGTTTACTTTAGTGTTCATTTAACTCTCATCACACACACATTTGCTTTGTATTGGTTGAATTGTCTCACAGGAGCATTTTGCTGCAGGTCTTAGTGTGCTGCTTTTGTCTCACTCTGTCTGTCTCACTCTCTGCACAAATCTGGATGTGCACTTGTGTTAGAGCACTTAACTAGTGCCGACCCACCCTTGTTAACCACGGACAAATAACCACAAGGTAGTCCCACCCAGAGTGACTGGAACCAGCATTTATCCATGACGCTGCCTGTAATCCAGATCTCTAAAAATGACCCAATCTGCTCTGGTCTGGCTGTGACTCTGGCTGGTTTAGACTGGCTATGGGCCAGCCAAATGCCCTGAGTCAGAGATGGGGCTGCTGTTGTGCTGTGGTATCCTCTTTTATCTAAGGCAGCTCGATTAGGGCAAAAATCTAAATTATCATTATTCAGCAGTTTTTTTTTATGATTTTGGAAACACCATACTTTTCTTAAAAAATAAACTAAAAACAATCTCAAAATAAATGTGAATATGTCGACCAGTTGTACTACAGTTACTACAATGCAAAAGGCTGGACCTTAAAAATAAAATTAGAATTTAACTATATTTTTTACCTCAGTTATGTGGTTTTAATGTCATTGGATGTCTCAATCGGAACTGGAATTGTGGCAGCCATGGCCTACTGGTTAGGGCTCTCAGGCTTGTAACCGAAAGGTTGCTTGTTCGATCCCTGACCAGTGGACCATGGCTGAAGTGCCCTTGAGCAAGGCACCTCACTGCTCCCCTGGTGCTGCTATAGCAGCCAGCCAACTACTCCGGATTAGTTTATACTTCACTGTGTGTGTTTCACTAATTCATGATTGGGTTAAATGCAGAGACCAAAGTTCCCTTACATGATCAAAAGAGCATAGATGACTAAATTATGAATTACATAGTCCTTCCTGTTATTGGAAGTACAATTGATCGTCGAGACAGAGAGATCATCAGAGATGTCCTAAGGAATCACTTAAAAAACTGAATTGCCCAAAATAGAAAATGAATGAATGAAAAACATCACCAGACAGCTTGATGCATGCAAGTGATTTTTAATTTGGTGCTTGTGCCAATGAGTGCCAGACTTTAATCTTCCTCTTAAGCTTTAGGACAGCTGGGTTAGCTGGGTTGGCAATCTGGGTTAGCTAAACTAAACTCACATTGGAGTTTTTCCTGGAGATTCTTTAGCTTGGATGTTTAGGATGTTTTTTTCACCTGCATTGCTGTAGGGCATTTAGTGTTTACACAGCGCCGTGCCTTTGTGGCAGATGAATGTAAGCTTGTAAACATCAAGTTGAGGAGTAAGCGAGACTTTTAAAAGACTACAAAGTCAGGGAATGTGTGTATGAGAAAGAGAGAGGGAGAGAGAGAGAGAGAGAAAGAGAGAGCTTAAGTGTGCCCAGCTGTGCGAGAAAGTGCGTCTGGCTGGACAGCCTACTTGGGCCTGTGGCCTTGATCTCCATCCAGCTGCAGAGCCCCTCCCAGGGGCTCGCTTGTCGGGAACAGGGGGGAACAGGGAGGGGTGAGACGAGGTGTGCCTGTTGACGTCCCTCAACACTTCCCAGCCTTGGCCTCTTGGGACGCTAGCGTGCTAGTGTGCTACCACCCTACACGTCTGGCTCTTCTTCTCTAGCCCTCGGAGGCTAACCCGTTAACTCTTCACCAGCTGGCTTTTTTCTCCTATCACTAAGCCTACTGCTCACAACCGATGATTTCTTAGGCCAATATTTCTGAACAACTTTACCTGCAGCTCAAAAGAGTAGAGGGCCATCCCATCATGTTAAAGTTGAATAGTACATACTATAATATACAAGATGTAATAGAGAGAAAGACATTTTAAAAATATTACTGTACTGTACTGTACTAATTCCTAATGAGTTTTGTTTGCTAGTGTCCTGTTCTCACATCTATAGATATCTATTGTGGAGACTTCTTAGAACACTTAAACACATGAAAACTCATACATCCACTGACTGTGCTGTGAATGGCAGTGTAGTCGTGCTTTGCATTGTGCTGTGTGTGTGTTTCATTGTCTCCTCTCCCATTCTTCCTCTTAGTCCATGATCTTATCATCTGCTAAGCAATCTACTAAGAGAAATTCCCCCCAAAATTCCCACTTCTCATTCTCAGACGTCTCTGCTTCGTGAGCAGAGCTCCCACCCTCTCCCAAAACATCTCACCCATGTCTCCTCAGAGGCCTCAGCAGACATGGCTGCCCCTGAGAAACTACAGAGAGAGAGAGAGAAAGAGGGAGAGTTGAACTGAGGACTTCTGTTCCTGGTAGCCACTCCTTCCCACAGGTCAAGACCTCACAGAGACAGCGAGGCTGTTGCTGATGAACCCCAGTGTTCTCTCTCTCACACACACACACACACACACACACACACTATCTCTCTCTGTCACTCTTTCTTTCCCTCTCTCCCCTCCCACCCTCCCTCTCCCTCTCTCCTGCGGCCGTCTGCGATTCATCTCCCAGACGTTACACGGGCCATTGCTGTTGTTTTTTGGGGAGGTGGGCAGGCAAGGGGGGATGGTTGTGTTGTAGATGACTTCTGATTGCAGGACCGCGGTTGAAATGGCCCATGACTCACAAATCTATTTATACAGTCTGGAGACTGGGGGAAAACACCAATCCACAGGCTTTATTCTGCTGACAAGCCAAGGAGGAGGAAGAGGAGGAGGTGGGGGAGGGCTATAGCATGGTTGTGTAAGTTTCAGCCTCAGGGGCTGCTAGCAACAGATGGTTGGTGGACCTTTCATTGTAGCCCTTGTGTGTTTCCATGTTGTGAAGGCATAACACACACACACTACACACACATACACACACACATAAGCCAGTCAGAAAGATGATAATGAGAAGGACGAACTGTAATGATATGTTGTCTGGCATGTGACTGTGTGTCGAATCGTTGTAAGCATCCCCCTTCTCAGAGCGACGCTTGTGCTTTGCAAGACCAGTGGTTAGTTTAATTTATGTCTTCCTTTGTGATGATGATGGTGGTGATGATTTCATTTCTTCTTCTGTCCCCCAGCAGTTCTGAAGACATAAATCATCCAAATAATCCCCCAGTACAGCTGTTACTGTTATTCTGCACTGTCTGAAAATACTGGTGTTACATGAATAGAAAAATTTGGATTCACATTTCCTTCTGTGCTTCATGATCTTTGTTCATCATGTAATTAGATTAGCAGAGCCCATAGCAGATGGCAGTGCTCTAATTTTATACAACTGATTTACTGTAAAAGACAGACTGACTTCCGACTGACTGATTAGCTGTTGCACTCAAGGCTTTGCACAAAACACAACCTTGACCTCCGTGTCGCTAGGTTTGGGGACTGTACAGACTGATCTGTCAGTCAGAAAGCAGCACACACACACACCCCCCCCACACACACACACACACACATACTACACACGCACACAAACACACAAACACAGATAACCACACAGACCCACATCTTGACCAATGAACAATAGAGCGGGCCAGTCCCCTGCTTGCTGCTTGGACACTGGCACAAAAGAGCCTTTCTCTCGAGTCTGCTAGTCAGTGCTAGTACCACCACACCACACCACGCCACTGCATCACACCGCCTCTCCGTTACAGTCACAGGCTCCAAGGGTGTCATCGACATAGGAGACCTCGGACTGACACACACACACACACACACACACACACACACACATGCATTGAGACACATGGAAAAAGGCAGCAGCCAGTGAGCTGTGGATGCTAAGAGAAGATTAAGAGATGCTAGCTGTGTTTCTAGGAGAGCTTTCAAAGTGTCTGAAGAGAGGCTCTGGGCTGGGCAGGATGGAGCAGTGAGGGGCTTTGGCAGTCGTAGCCGAGCGAGAAGAAAGGGGGCATTATTCAGGGGAGGGGGGCTGGAGAGAGTGCATAGAGAAAGAGTGTGTGTGAGAGAGAGAGAAGGGAGGTGACCTAGGTCTTCTCAGGAGAGGAAGGAAATGAGGCCTTCACCCCTAGGGACCTTAGGTAACATCAGCTCCCCCTAGCTGTGTCTCGCTGTGTGTGTGTATGTGTGTGTGTGTATGTGTATCTGTGTGTGTGCGCATGTGTATTTGTGTGTGTATGTGTATCTGTGTGTGTGTGTGTGTTTGCTGCCTATGCCTGCTAGTGGAGCATGAATCACAGTGGAATAGACAAGGTGTGTGTGCAGATATGTGTGGTTATGTATATTGTATACTGTGTGTGTGTCCGTGTGTGTGTGCGTGCGTGTGCTTGCATGTGTTTGTGAACATATGCGCACACAGCTGGCAGTACCCTAAGGTACTGGCAAAAACCAACCTTTTTGCATGTAGCCATCCACATACACAAATAGTGTGTGGAAGTTTAGAAAACACACATGCACTCACACATGCAGTTCTTGCTCAGTGGCGGTCACAGCACTGATGTCTTGAGCTCGGCCAAAGCCCTGTGACCTTGTCCTGGGAGAGAAAAGGCTGTGGCATCTGTTTTCATCTACCGAAGGCTATCTGTTTGTTTTGGAAGGAGGATTAGAATGGATTTGTGAGAATATAAAGAATTGATTGCATAGGCCATTGCTTGGTTTCTGGCAAAGTTGTTGTTTAAATGTGGCATTCATACACAGTTTTCTTGAAATCCCTGGGGTGATGTGAACATGAATGTTTTTGTGAGGGCAGATATATAGTAAATCATCAGTTTCAGTGTCTTGCACTGTTTGTAACATTTCTTTATGCTTGACGCTTAGCACCTTTGATGAAACAGAAGCATGATATTCAAAAGGTAACATGTTTTAGTAAAAGCTTTGCTGAAAAGTACACACTGAATCAGGTCAGGTACTTTAAGTAGCATTCGTCACCCTTTGACTGCTGCTTTCATGAACACCTGTCGAAGGTCTTAGTCCCATTCAATCAGCTTAAACCCTTTTTTGTGTTCAGCTTTATAGAGTTAAAATCTGCTCCAACAGCAGCTCGTCATCTAGGAAGGGGTAAAGAGATTGACAGGTTGGGGTTAGAGAGAAAAAAGTGAATGGAAGATTCAAGAAGCATGCAGGTGTAAGTGGATTACCCTGGCACAGATGAAAACATAACCTAGACATTGCCTTTGTTATTGTCTGTCACTGCCATCTGCTCCGTCGCCTTAGAAACAAGTCCGCTCACCGCAATTCCCAATGCTGCTCTCTAGTCATGCTTTGCTGATATTTGTTTTCCCACTAAGTGCGAGTCATTCTCCTTCAGATTTAGGGGAAATCGCTGTTGTAAGATTGTTAGAAAGTACTCTCTGTAGTCCCATTTGGAACATTTGGTCACATTCAAGGCATGCAGGAAGGAATTAAGATGTTTTGAATTTGTTTAAAAAGACCTCTGCCGGTAAGACGCCCAGTCCACAAACATTCCAGGCTGTGCAGTCAACATCCCAGTCATTGAATTTAAGCCTGAAGCTCAGGCAGGCAACTGGTGAAGTTATTACATACCTCAGTGCTGAATTCTCTCTTATGTGGCTGTGCGCTGAAGACAGGTCTGGATATCTGAACACTCAAAGACTAGTGGAATTTATTTTAGCCTTGAGGACAACATATGCTAGTCATAAAAAAATGTTATTATTAATCAGACCTTAAACAGAAGCCTGGTTATGATCTGCCAAGGCCCTCCTGATATATTTAAGATCAGGACCTCATGGCTGGAGATACAGTATTAGATGGAAAAACTGGAGCTGCTGAATGCTGTCATTATTGAAAGGCATCAAATCAGAGCACTGCTTATTTTCTCAGGAAATGTGTCGGTCTGTTTTATACCAAACACGTTTGTATCTTTCTATTGGCCTTTGGAAATAAATGTTGAGGGAAGTTGCTTCCTGTGTGTTGTTCAAATTTGTTAGCTTGATGTCCCCTTTCACGCTGGGTGGTGTGTGTCTGTTAGGCACCTCTGTCATTTCTTCCTGTATGTGTCATCAGCTTAGTCTGGTGCAGAGAAGCTCACAAGTCTTTTTGCATGTCCAAGTCAAGTCCCAAGTTTCTTATCTCAATCTCAACGAGTCAAATCTCAAATCGCTTGGGCCTGTTGTACACTGGTTCTGATTTTTGCTCTGACACCTTGCTTTTTTAATGTTTTTTTCTGATATTAGCTTAGATAACATACTGTCTGCATGATATACAACTCATATGTTCATTAAAATGTATGAAAATTCTTATCACACGCCACACAGCCATCATACATAACCCATACATAGGCCTCCAGTGTAAAATATATCTTCTTGTTGGCTGCTCTATTCCATCCAGTTTGACTAGAACACTGCACCACTAGGTGTAAGTCATTTTGAAATATTAACTTATTTATCTATTAGCAGCATACATACATGCACCTGCTAATTTTGCTAGCAGGGTTAGTTCATAGGTCATAGAGGTAAAAAGGTATTTCCTAACCTCCTGTTGCCCTCCACCTTGTGTCTACCGCTCAGGTTTGAAAAGGGACGCATCTACAGCTACATCGGGGAGGTGGTGGTGTCAGTCAACCCCTACCGTGCCATGAACATCTATGGCCGTGATACGATTGAGCAGTACAAGGGCCGGGAGCTGTATGAGCGCCCACCCCACCTATTCGCCATTGCAGACGCGGCCTACAAAGCCATGAAGAGGAGGAACAAAGATACCTGTATTGTCATCTCAGGTAAGACTCAGACTCTCGAGGCTTTGCTCTTTGTCTGTACAAGGTTCTATTAGCATGCCACACCAGATTGTTAGTCACTGTTAGAAACATCTGATAGTGTTGGCCTGTTAATGAATGGGTGATCCAAAGTCACGCGATATGGGCGGCTTCGCCTTCTGCTGGTTCTTTTGTGGGTGATTCAGTTCTTCTAAGTCGGTCCAGAGTACACACACTTTATTGCCTGACTCTTATGTCCAGAAATGACCTAGCAAGGAGGCACTGTCTCTCACTGTCTCTGGATCTTCACAAAATATGAAGACTTCATTTAGACATGAGTGAACCTCTAGATGGTTTCAGAGCCAACAGCCTGCTGTTTTATGTCAAGGTGGAAGTTGCCTTCATGCTTCAGTGAGATTTGAATGAGTGAGAGATCGATGACCGAAATCTAGAAATTTAGAGAGGTCTTTTATAGTTTTGTCCAGGGTTAGGTTAGCTTCCATCCTGGTCAAACAGGATGTACATTTCTCCTCCTGATTAATGTTGCCTCATATAGCTTATATGAAATGCTTTCCTTAGGTCTACTTGTATCTCCATATCATTCCATTTTCACAGATTCATTGTCTACTGCTTGGGAAAAATTTATGAATAGCCAATTTGTTGGGAAATGGGCCATGACAATATTTTGTCTCATTGGCTCAGCAGTGCATGTTATGCATGTCTAGGCGCTAGGCGTTTTACATGAAGACTGATTGCTGAGAGAACAGCATCTGCATTCATCCGTTTGTTCCCTGTGAAAATAGCTGTGGTCAGGCTGCTGTCTTCTGTAAGATCCCCTCTATCTGGGTCTGGGCTGTTATGAGAACAGCTCACACAAAACATCAACAACACAAATGATTTCACTGTTTCCCAAGCCTTTGTTTGATTGGAAATATTCAATCTGTGGTCGGTTTCTTTGCATAGCAGTTCAGTGTGTCACTCTGTGACATGGGGATGTTTTTATTCTGTCTCAGACAGTTTGAGATTTGTGAGTTTTAGGTGGGGCGCGTGCTCGCTATGGGATATTAATTTGAAGCTATTTACAGTAGGGTTTGGAGCAGAAGACATTCAATTTCGAGGACTCAAAGCAAACACTCATGGCCGTCCAAGCAGTGACCACAAGCTCTGACTGCATGGCTCAAATATTTCCTTAGCGAAGCACCATCTAGTGGCCAAAGCACTACAGTGCTGTGACACACTCTCGGGGCGAATCCGTGCTCCTGTCAAAGCCATGTGACAAAATACAGACTCATAGAGCCAGATTATCACAAGCTGTAATGTCACCTCCATATTTCTGATGCGTTGGCCTTGCTATATCACAAACATTTCAATGTTTATTCAGTCTGTTTAGTCTAATGTAGGCCACACCATAACCCGCCCTGTTCTTCCATTCTAATAATAACAGTCCAAAGTGACTGATGGACTCATATTGCCCTCCATAACAGAGGTATTTATCATGCTGTGCGTGTGAAGCACGGTTTGTAAAGATAAGGGCCTTGTATGGTGTGGTGTGTTGGTGTAACGCTGGGGTGTTATGTTCTCATGTTGCAGGGGAGAGTGGCGCTGGAAAGACAGAAGCCAGCAAATACATCATGCAGTACATCGCTGCCATCACCAACCCCAACCAAAGAGCTGAGGTGGAGAGGTGAGCTGTGTGTGTGTGTGTGCTTGCCATTTGTTCTCAAATCATTATGGCCTTCTCTGTTTACTGCACAGCCATAAAACGACTGAAACCAAACCAGATCAGATTGTATCATTCATTCTACAAAGGAGAGAATGTAAAACAACTTTGACTGAAACAATAGGAACATAGGCACATGATTCTCAAGGAAGCTCTTTTCAGATTTGATGGTGAATTATCAAAGCCATCATGACTTTAGAAGCTGGTATTGTGCATACCTGGTCTTTGGCTACATAGATAAACAAGCAGTTTAAAATGTCAGCCCCAGTAGAATGTCGGAAAATGAAAGTGTTGATTTCAGGCAATCTTGGACATGTTTATATGCTCTGTAATTGGCTTGGCTTGCAGATCGGTGAACTGATAAAGACTCTAAATAGCTCAGTATTGCCTCTTATGAGCTGTCATTGACTTTTGTTCACTGCCACATCACTGTATTCAGTTCTACCAAAAATACCTTAGAAGAATTTAATTCTGGTTATAATAGGATTCAAGTGAGGGCGGGGAGTTTTAAAAATGCCTGTTAAGCCCCTATTGGATAGTGATAATTGAATTAATATCTTAAGGTGCTTGAAAATACAGGGTTAGGACTGTAAGTAATGAACGTGTGTTTTATTCAGTATTTTGTCAGCAGGCACTTTTATCCAAAGTGGCATACAAAACATAGACACTAGGCTATATTAAAAACAAAAAGCACTTGGCTAAAGTTAATAGTGAACATTCTGGTAAAAATAGAAGCATAGATCATTTAAAATAATGGTTAAAATAATACATACTTTGATGCGCAGAATCAATCAAGCTCATTCAGTGTGTGTGCTGACGTGTGTATGTGTGTGTGTGTGTGTGTATGAAATGTAATTGCCAACAAAAGTGTAGGTGAGACCAAAGAAAAAAAGAAATCCCAAGCCGGGCAGAAGTAGTGAAGCCAATAGATTAGCTCCTCTTCATTTATTTTCAAACATGAATGAATCAAATCCATTCCAGGACAGACATACCGGCACTCTCTCTCTCTCTTTTACACTCTCTCCCCATCACTGTGGCTTCAAAAGCTAGCTTTGAAGCCAATGTTCCTCTCAAGTGACAGAAATACCCTGCTCGCAGTGACAGTATTGTAAGGACTTGCAGGAGAACTAAACATCATAAGCATTCTTCAGAAAGCCTCGTCCCATCAAAGACAAGGAAACGCAGCTGTTCCGAAACCAGCCTTGGGATCGAAAACCAAAGTTAAGGAAGACTTCTTCTTTCTTTTTTTTCGTTCAAAGTTAAAGGGAACGTTACATCCTGGAGAGATCGAAGGAGAGTGCTGCTAATAAGAGCTGAAATATAGGCCAGCCTCTGAACAGCAGCAGGTCCAGAGCAAGCCAGTTTGTAAGAGGCTTCCTGCCACTGCAACGTTCAAGATTCAGGACTGTTTGTGCATGGTGACAGCCATGAAATAAGGGTTTACATCCAACAACTCCTGACTTCATGCTTCCACCTTTTCACACACACACACACACACACACACAGTGCACTTTGATGGCGTCTTCTGTGCCAGGGATAATCCAGGGTAGTGTAAACAGAGCCCTGTTTAAAATCAGATCAGCTGAGCTGAGCGTGAGCTGAGATTGACTGTTTGATGTCTGTTTCCCCTCATGGCCCCTGTGTGGGCTTCAAGTACAAAGGGAAGTGCTCAGCACGCTCAGGGTGATCAGATGAGAGAGAGAGAGAGAGAGAGAGAGAGAGAGATGGAAAGAGAAAAAGCTGGGAGACTGAGGGAGAGAGAGAGAGAGAAAGATTGAAAGAGAGCCTGGTAAAATTAAGCTGATGACTACTGTAATGACTTTTGCTGCAGGCCAAGTTTTAGAAATACAGTCAGCACGTTTCCTTTGAGGTCACGGGACAGCATCTGAATAACTGGTGTCTCAGGCGTGGGTATAACACACCAGGAAGTGGTGCAGCATTGCAGGCTGATAGCATGCACTACCAGAGATCATAGAGCAGAGATTTATGGGTAGGTTCAAGTCTGGGCAGGGGTCAGAGAAAGAGCAGAATGAGGGCAGAACTGTTTGATAGAGAAGAGAGGCTGATTCCACTCTTGTTCACATGCACAGACACACACACACACACACACACTCACTCAAACTCAAATGCACGCAACTCTAAGTTTTAATGTTCAGGATCTCAAGAGGAAGAGTGGCGTTGTGTGACTAGGGATTCACTCATATATGCTCTGGTGCAGCTGAGGTTCCAGGGCTAGAGTAGAGTACACCATTGACTCCAGGCCTGCAAACAGCACGTGCAGCAAAACCTTTTTTTTTTTCAGAACGTCTCTTTGTTTTTAATGTAATGTTTTCCATTCTGGTTGTGTTGGAAGTTAGCAGCTCCTTTTGTTTCTCATTAAAAGATGTTTGTTTCTTTGCTTTTAACTTGTGCCAGTGAATACCTATCTATCATGTGGCAGTGAAGGAGAGAGACCACAGATTTGTTGGTTTCACCAACTGATGAGCTTGATCTCTACTCTGGTTTGACACATTGCATTACATGTCATAGCAAATGCCTGTTGTTAGGCATAGATCAAAGTGACCCTGGACTAAAGCCTTATTTCACTACTATGTGAGCAATCAGCAGTCTGATTTGACTGAAGGGTTGACTGAGCTGTGTGTGGTTTACCTGTGCTTCTCAGGGTGAAAAACATGTTACTCAAGTCCAACTGTGTCCTGGAGGCGTTCGGCAATGCCAAGACCAACCGCAATGACAACTCCAGCCGCTTCGGCAAATACATGGACATCAACTTTGACTTCAAAGGGGACCCCATCGGTGGGCACATCAACAACTACCTGCTGGAGAAGGTAGGAGGTGCTAAAGAGGAGTTAAGTGCTGAGAAGTTTTGAGAGAAAGGATGTGTGTTTGTGTGTGTGTGTGTGGTAGTGGTGGTGGGGTGGTGGTGTCGGAGGTTTGTTGGCCCCCGACTACTGCAGACGCCACTGCAGGCCATTAGAGGTGCTCATGCAGTCAGCTGAAGCCAATTAGCATTAGCTAATGTTTGTTTGTCAGCTTATGTTATGAACTTGGTGTGTCTGTGTGTACTTGCTTGATACTGTCAACAGAGCAACATGCCTGACTGAATGTGTAGTCATATTGTGTGATGTTTGTCTATGCAATGTCTGTGTAGAATAAGCCTATTGGATATGCCTATTAATCATCATATCAGTATGGGTTTCCATTCACCTAATGCAGATAATTAACTCAAGCATCAGTCAGTACCTCACAAGTATCTCTCATTTCATTTCAGTCAAGAGTCATCTTCCAGCAGGAAGGCGAGAGAAGCTTTCACTCATTCTACCAGGTCTGTTTACCTACCTTGATTTTATGTTTGTCTGCAAAAGTTTTAGACATATTTACCATATTTCATTTTTTTTTCACATTTACCATATTTATTTATTGTGCCATGTTTGTGTGCTGGGTAGCTGGTGAAGGGAGCCCCGGACTCTCTGCTCCGTTCTCTGCACATCCAGAAGGACCCCAAAAACTACAGCTACATTAAAGTGGGCGGACAAGTGAAGGTACAGACCACTCTTCTCTCTTCCACTCTTCAGGGCAGTTTATCACCCTGTTTACTTCATCCCTGCTCTAGTGCCCCAGGTGAAGCATATCAATGGACCCAATAAAATATTTTTTATATATCTATGTTTTAATTTGATTATATCGCATAAAATCAGTCAGAAAGTGTATTACAGCCTATAATGACTGCAGATAAGACTTATATGAGCACAGAAATCCCCATGGCGGATAAAACAATCACTCTTGGGCAATGCACATTACCATGTTTATAAGCCAGCCTTTTTGGAGACTGAACCTCATCTCTGTCTCTGTGTATGAAGAATGAGAGAGAGTCCAGTGTATGCTGCAGATTCACTGAACCAGATCACTGGCGTTTTCCAGCTCATGGGTTAGTGGGTGCCAGGTGATTACATTTTGCATGAAAAGAGATCCACACGTTTTGTTGTCAAATGGTGTTCATGCCACCACATTTGGTCGGTTGGGAACGTTATGTAAGCTGCGTGCAAGCTAAGCTAAATTCAGGAGCCACTTCTAAGCCCTGGTGTGGTTCAGGGGTTTGGGCCTCACAAGTTAGACCTCTCATATCATTCACATAAACTTAATTTTCTCCCACTGCTCTCTCTCTCACACACAAACACGCACACAGACACACACACACATACATTTTTCGTGCACCATGCAAATGAACACAAAAACACATTTACAGCCACAAACACCCATGACGTAATGGAAGGGCACTGCAGCAGCTGTGGTGTTAGCATGAGCAGGCGTGTCAGGAACACCCTGTGCTTCCTGTGTGTTTTGACCTGGACCTCCGCCACACCCGCTCCAACTCTGTCTTTCTCTCTCTCTCTCTTTTCCAAAACAGTGGTTCCCTGCTGTAAGAACAAGCCTTGTTTGGCAGTAAAAGTTTCGGCATAGTGGTGCGGGATTAATTAATGGCATCTCGCTGCCTCTGTGTCTTTTCCTGGCAGCTGGTTGGAGTGTGTGATTGGTGTGTGTGTGTGTGTGTGTGTGTGTGTGTGTGTGTGTGTGTGTGTGTGTGTAAAAGTCTGGCTGCTGACTCAGCTCTCGCTCTCTCTCTCTTTGCTGGTCTCTTGATTACAGACCTATAAAAAAACAGGAATAACAGTCTGCTTCCATCAGTGCGACTAGTCTGGAGTGGCCTGGCACTTGGGGGCCTTTCAGAGCTGAAACATGAAAAAGTCTCTCACACGCCTTAATAAGACATAAATGCCCAGCAAGATGCCGTTCATGCATTTTATTAATCATGGAAGGCACTTTAGCGCTTTTGTGTCTTGCCTCCCAACATCAAAATGTGTGTGTGTGTATGTGTGTGTATGCATGTGTCTGTGTGTGTGTGTGTGAGAGTGATACTTGGAAAGCTAACCCTCTCTCTCTCTCTCCCTCTTTCACAGTCCTCCATAAATGATGGTGCTGATTTCAAAGCAGTGGCTGATGCCATGAAAGTGATTGGTTTCACAGCTGATGAAGTCCAAACTGTTTACAGAATCCTGGCTGCCATCCTTCATCTGGTAAAGTGATGTTTCAAAGCCTCATTGTCTGTACTGTGTGCCTCTTGTGTCTCCTATTCACCCACATGGACGGAAGTGGTGGTTCACGAATCATATGACTGTTCATCATGGTCGAGGTGTCACTCACCCACAGAGTGGGCAAGCTGATCTGAGAGCTGTTTGGCATTCATGTCATCCTGAGAAATGTCAGTGAGACAGAAGTCATGCTTGTCAACTGCTTCATAACGTCAGAGGCAGGGTGTGTTGGTGAGAGAGAGAGAGACAGTGACGACAATCTCGTGTTCCATCTCCAGGGCAACCTGAGGTTCGGCACAGACGGTGATGTGACGCTGATCGAGAACTCCAAGGTGGTGGCCATCTTGGGCGACCTGCTGTCAACCAAAGAGGAGAACGTGGAGAAGGCCCTGCTCTACCGCACAGTGGCCACCGGCCGAGACGTCATCGACAAGCAGCACACGGACCAGGAGGCCAGCTACGGACGGGACGCACTGGCTAAGGTATGACACAGTCCTTGCAGACAGGACCCGTAATCCAATTGCGAATATAAACCTCACCTTTCAGCGGTTCAAGTAACATAATCTAAACCTCAGACTCCTAATGCAGTCATATAATAAGGCTTGTGTGTAGATATGCTATGAGATCATGAGAAGGATTTGATTCATTAGTTGGGCATTTGGGTGCAATTTGTGAGGGGGATTTTTCATTTAGTTTTTTTTCTCACTGGTTTTATGGGAAAGCAAGTGATGTACTCATCTTTCAGCAAGTTCACTGTCTAGTTCTCACAGAGCACGCAATGGTCAGCCGACAGTTGTAATGTTGGAGTCTCATGACCCTCCTCGCCTCTCCTCTCATCTCTCTCTCCCTCTCTCTCTTTCTCTGCCTCTGTCTTTCTCTCTCAGGCCATTTATGAGCGGCTCTTCTGCTGGATAGTGGGGAGGATCAATGATATCATTGAGGTTAAGAACTATGACGCACGGGTCCATGGTAAAAACACGGTCATTGGTGTGCTGGACATCTACGGCTTTGAGATTTTCCAAAACAACAGGTCAGTCTAGCCTTTCCTGGACAGGGAAGACAGAGACAGCCCATGATCTGTGTGATCTGTGGCCCTGTTGTACTGGCTGCTGTATTTAATACCGACAGGCTCTAAAAAAGCATATCTCTTTTACACTCATTTCTTTCTTTCTTTCTGTCTTTTTTCTTTCTTTCTCTCTTCCTCTTCTTTCTTTTTTTCCTCTCCACCTTAGCTTTGAGCAGTTCTGTATCAACTACTGCAATGAGAAGCTGCAGCAGCTCTTCATTCAGCTGGTGCTCAAACAGGAGCAAGAGGAGTACCAGCGAGAAGGCATCCCCTGGAAACATGTGAGGAGAATATTGGTTCCACACCTAACATCTCAGTCAAGTGATTCTTCATAAGTTGATGTGGTGGATATATATACATTTGATATTGATGTGAAATCATGATACATCATCAAAGAAATTAGAAATTAAGGCCCATTTTCAAGTGTTCAATTGAATTTGGCTATCTCTCTCTCTCTCTTGTGGTAGATTGACTACTTTAATAATCAGATTATTGTGGACCTGGTGGAACAGCAACACAAGGGTATTTTCGCAGTGCTGGATGAGGCCTGTATGAATGTGGGGAAAGTCACAGATGAGCTGTTCCTACAGGCGCTCAATGGAAAGCTGGCCAAACATGCCCACTACACAAGCCGGAAGGTAATTCACTTTCACCTAAACACCCACAACAAACCTACACAAACACACACACACACACACACACACACACACACATAAACACGCATGTACACACACGGACAGATAATACCCCCAGATATGACCACAGGAGCTGGCGTCACGAACTTACAATGACACTTTTTACACCAGCAATACCATAGTAATAAAACTGTAAGAGAAAACACACATTTGACAGAAATAATACTGAAGGACATATTGGGCACAAGTCTCTCAGGGAAATTTTTGAACGTCAGCAGCCATACAGCTGAGTCATGTATACCTTGTAGAAACATGAAAAAGCAGAATTACATATAAGGTGGGCAGAAATACATATAAGTTATATAAACACTTCTGTCAAAAAAGCTTTTTCAGCTGTTTTGGCAATTGGACACTAGGGGGCAACAGCAGTCAGGGAAGAAGCGCTGCTCCATCTGACTCAACACTTTGCTGTAGGTGATGTCACTTGTGACCAATGAGAGTCATCGAGGCCGGTGTCTTACTGCTCTGGCATTAGGCACTGCCGAGCGAGAGCAAAGTGTTTGTGAGTATGGTGGGGCATACTGATGAAATGATAACGAAGTCTGAGACAGAGAGAGAGAAAAAGAGAGAACAAATGACAACAGGCAGGATGGAAAAACCTTGAGTTAGAGAGGTGTTGATCAAGGCTATTAGTCTCTCGGTTCCTGGAATGCCCAGATACCCGGGCTGCCACCCAGGGTTGCTGTCGCCAGTGTTGTTGTGGTGGTTCTGAGAATGTGCTCAGCGGTTTGCCTTAGTCACCGTCCACCCCGGTCCACTCCTGTCCAGGCCAGGCCAGTGAGGGTGCATGGCTGTGCTGTGCTGTGCTGTGCTGCAAGGTGATTATAGAGACAGACACACTGCTGCAGCAGGGCCACACCTCTACTCTGCCGGACAGACAGACCATCATATTAGCACCACACTGACACACAGAGAGAAAGAGAGCGAGAGAGGGAGAAAGGGAGAGATGACGATGATAATGATGATGGTAATGGTGAAGAACAGTGGATATTTCCATATTTTACAGAGAGGATGTAAATGGATGGTAAAGAGAAGAAGAAATAATAAGCAGTTTAGACAACAGAAATAGAAGCAGTCATTTCCTTGGTCCCTGAAAGGACATTAAAATGGGAAGGTGAAAGTGGAAGGCAAGAGCCTTTGATTGAGAAGCTTTTTGATTAGCCAAAGATAGTGAGCAGCCATTTCCTTAGAGAACATCAAAATGGACCTGGGAGGACTTTCTGTAGAAGCTGTGCCTGTCTCTTTGACATTAAGAAGAAGAGGAGCAAGCTTTGGCGTGATTGTGGGTGTGTGTGTGTGTGTGTGTGTGTGTCAGGACCTATGAATAATCAGCCGGCTCTCTGGGAGTCTGGATAATGAGCCTGGCCTGCCTTGTGTTTAGAATGCAGGAGATGGGCCCCAGCTCTGGAGGTACCTATGTACCACTGCACAATTACATCAGCTCAGTGACACCCTGCTGTGTGTCTGTGTGTGTGTGTGTGTGTGCGCGTGTGTGTGTTTATGCATGGGGGCATACGAATTGGTGTGTTACTATGAGTATTTGTATGTGTGAGCATGCTGAGTGTGTGTGTTTGTGTGTGTGCGTGTGCTGAATACAATATATCCATGGTGAATATGTGGATGAGGAAAGCATGGTGAACAGCTTCCTGCACTTTCAGCAGAGCCCAGGAGAATAGCAGTGGCTTTGTGTGTGTGTGTGTGTGTGTGTGTGTGTGTGTGTGTTTGTCTGTGTACATACACAAGAGAAAAAGGGATTTCAGATGTTCAGAATCCCAATGAACAGTAATGGGATTGGTGTGTGTATGAGAATATATCTGTGTCACACAGCCAGCCAACCAGAACAAAGAGGCCGCACCACTGATCCACTTTGCTGTCTCACGGGTGCTGCAGCAGAAGCCCACTCTGTGTGCTCGTGCCCACTGTGCTCGTGTCCCGGCTACCAGGTCCAACTGGCCCAAAGAACCCACTCATCCCCACATGGTTCCGCATGGGCCTGTGCCCCATATGGGATCCAGGTGGTTTTTACAGGAGGAACTATCTAGTTCATCTGTAGCTTGTACTTCAGTGTAGTTTTGTTTAGGCCCTAATAATATAATGTAATATGATATAATATAAGCAACTTAAGGAAATATATATATATATATATATCTTAACTGTAGCGGTACCTGTTTGTAGTTCTGTCCAGACTCTAAAGCTAGCCATATTGCCTGCTCAGAGAAAGATGACTGTCCTCCGCACCGTGTGTTTTTAGTTTCAATTCACCGAATAGGACCAGGACATCTTTCTTCCATTAAATAAGGTTATTTTTGCACACAGAGGGAAATTATAAGGAGCTGTAGTGTGAGGTGCTCTGTGTGTGTGTGTGTGTGAACTACTTTCCAAACACAGTTCAGGGGTGGCTAATATTTCAGAAAGCTGGGCCATAGGTCCTGGCTATTTTAGCAGGGTGAGTTCCTCTCATTTCACGGCACATACTCCTCTTTTCCCTGCAGTCTTTATTTTTAAAAGGATGGGGAGACAGAGAGAGAGAGAGAAAAAAAGAGTGATGGAGAGAGAGTGAGTACAAGGGAAGAAAGGGAAAAAAAAACGTTTTCACCCTTGGATGATTCAAAGTATGCAGGAGCTCTGCAGATGCAATGACTCCAGGCACTTTTTGCAGTACAGTTTCTTTTTTGGTAACTAGTGGTGTGTGTGTGTGTGTGTGTGTGTGTGTGTGTGTGTGACAGAGGGAGAGAGAGAGGCAGAGCAATTTAGTGAGACAGGAAGAAATCAAGGAGGGAGGGAGAGATCAAAAAAGTGTGTATGTGTGTGTGCGTGTGCACATGTGTACAATGTGTCACTGTTGTTGAGCCCGTGTGCACAGATCTGTAGTTTGTGTCAGCACCGTCACCTGTCCCCATTATCTTTTAATGGTTAGACGTGACGCTTGACATGAGCATGTTACAGCCGCCTGTCAAGGCCTGTGAGCGAATAGCAGCGCAGCTCTTGCAGACACAGTCCTGCCTCCTATGCAGAACTCCCTTTCCTGCTCCCTTTATCACTGGGAAATGTAGGGAGAAGGAGCCGCTTGATCAGCCTCTCCGCTCTCTCTTCCACACACACACACAAACATGCAGACACGCTCACACAGACAGACACACATGCGCAAACTCACAGGCAGCGTCAGCTTCAAAGGCCAGGAGCTTTTTAAACATCAATGTTTACGCCTTTGCATTCTGAAGCGCCTTGAAATTCCTTTTTATGTGTGATTTTTTTTACAACCCAGCGAAGGTCTGCGGGGATGGTTTAATAAGCCTAGCCATTACATTTTTTATTTACTTTTACTTATTTATTCTCTGTGGCATCTTAAAAATATGAAGGACAATCTGTCTGTGCTTCCAGCACCCAGGCACACAGTTCTTCCTACTCTTCTTCTCGTAAAGGAAAGGAACTATGATGCCTGATATTCTGCTTGTGTGCTGCATTGGCCACCAGAGACTTTGTCTAGCCTTTGGCAATAGTTTGCTCCAGGGATGCAGGCAGATAATGGGAAACTGAGCTGTGCATAAACACAGGGGGAGCAGAGAGATTGAGAGGTGGGAGGTTGGGCTTTTTTTTATTGGGGGTTGGAGTCGGGTGTTTTGGGGGGCTCTCACTCTGCCGCTCTAACCCTGAAGAGATGGGGGGGGGGGGGGTTCATGGGGTTGTTTTAGGATGCATTGATTTCTCTACCATTTTCTCTTTCGTCTCTCTTTCTCTCTCTGTCTTCATCTTTCAGCCATGTCAGGTTTATTTTTTCCAGCAATGCCTGGACTAGTTGAGCTGGACAAAAGTAGAAGAGGTTTCAACCGTATAGCTTTTTATCCGTAAAAAAGTGTAATAAGTGTAAAAATGTCCTCCTTTCGTAGAGGAGCGAGGGCTGTGAGATTGCAGTGAGAACTCTAACTTTGTTTACACACAATCTCAGAACACCCTCGAGACAGCCAGAGTGTGTGCTCGCAAAGTCTCCCTCGTCAGTATGCACGCTAGAACTACTAGGCTGAATTCTCCTTTTAGCCACTCTTCCAATTACAGCGCATGTCAACAGCTCCAGGTGCTGATTAAACAGACTGTTCTTGTAATTTACATCTGTCGTGTGTGTGTGTGTGTGTGTGTGTGTGTATGTGTTTGATAGAGAGAGAGGCATATCCTCATGAAGGTGATGTTTATACTTTGCAGTTGTTTATTTTTTATTATTTTATTTCAAAATTGTTTATATACATTTACCAGAGGCTTTTATCCAAAGCATCTTACATTTGTCAACTATCAGTTAGTTCAGGGCCGTCTACTTTACAACTTAGGGGTAAGTGCCTTGGCCTGGCAACCGGGTGGCAACCAGGATTCAAACCCACAATTTCCAGGCTACTAGCATGCTAGCCAGTTCCTTAACTGCTACACTACCACTGCCCAAGTACCTTATTTGGGCTTGCTTAATATTTGATCCATGGCACATGGTACAGCATGGTTTTGCTTTATTGAGGCCTAAAGTGTATCTGGCCAGAGCACTGACAGTGGTTGTTTTATGAGGTGGCACTAAAGAGTCCGGAGGCTGTCATTCTGCTCCGAGGATGAAGAAATTGTGTTGACTTAAGAGTTTATGTGGTAAATGTTGCCGTCATATCAAATTTCTACTCCCCCTCTGTCTCTCTTCATGTCTTTTATGGAGTTTGTGCTCATTTTCACTCTCTCGCAATGTATTGTTTCTCTTCCTCTCCCTCCCCACTTTGTCTTCTCTTTGCTAACTCTTTCTCTCTCTCTCTCTATTCTCTCTCCATTGTTCTTTCTCCCCTGGTTCCTCTCCTCCTTACAGATGTGTGTTATTTCAATGCTCCTCACCTCATGCTGCTAATTGTGGTCCTTTGCTGACACAGACTTCTGTGCTGTGAACTCCACATCACCAACAATGGGCCTCCCCTCCCACTGCCTCTTTTTTCTCTCTCTCTCTTTCTTTCTCTGTGTGTCTCTCATTTTCTCCCTGTCTCTCCTCTCTTGCACACATGTTCTTTAATCACATCCTGCTCACTATCTCTCCTCACACCTCTTAATATCCCCTCATCGCCATCATCGTCATCATCTGTCTCTCATCATACCTTTCTCTCTGTGTCTGTCTCTCTCTCTTTCTTCACCACTCTGTGTACACGTGTGGGCTGCAGGAGGTGCACACATGTGACAGCTTCAAGAGACTCTGATGCTCGTCAGCAAAGTGGGGCCCGTCCGTTAAGATAATGGGGCCGGCAGGCACGTGTGCAGGTAGTTACCCCCACTGATCTCCAATCAGTGTTTTGTGGCTGCAGAGAGCCAGTGGGTGGCCAGGACGAGAGGGGAGAGGGAAGAGGGGGAGTGAGAAAGAGAGAGAGAGAGAGAGAGAAGAGAGAGAAGGGGAGGCAGAGAGAGGAAGAGAAAGAGAGAGAGAGAGAGAAGGGCAGGTTGGCTGCACATCAGGCACCCTCCCATCATGGCTGGAGCACCGGGAGGACTCATGTGGAGTGGGAGACACTGCCTTCTCCACATCCCATTGAGTTGTCTGGCGGGCAGAGGAGTAGTTGGCCCACCATAATCTGCTGGCGTTTTAGCTGGAAGCCAGCAGGGCGCCCTGGGGGCCCAGAGTGGCACACGTGAGTAGACAGAGAGACGGACGAGAGGAAGAGGAGGAAGAGGTCACAGAAAAGAGATTATAGAATCAGATGATCAGGACAAGCAGACCACACTCAGGAAGAAAAGTACCACTGAGGAGTTAGAAGTGTTCTTGAGGAGGGGGGACTTCATTATCACCCACATAGACTGACCTCCATTTTGTCATTGGGCTAGCCAATCCACCTACACTCCACCTACACTAAATGTGTGCGTGCAATGCTACATGTAGTTTTTTTTACACACACACACACACTCACACACACACACACACACACACACACACACACACACACACACACAGTACACATACTATACAGTATATACAGTACATACTGTCTGCACATTGACTCACACTATGAACTAGTTTCCTGGACCAGATGTAACATTATTGTTATTGTAAGTAAAGGTATGAGTTAAGCTCTGTTGTGAGTTAGTGTCTGAGTTTTTATCCCCAATGATCCCATACATTTTTGGGATCACTTTAAAATATTTCCCTTCATGATAGCATAGTATTTGCCTCTGTTAAAGCTAGGCTAAAGCTGTGATATTCTATAGCTCACAGACTAGCCTAGAAAGAGTTTAAGGAATCTTCTCTCTGGGCTCTAAAAGCACTGTGGCTTGCCTGCTTTAGCTAAGGTGCTAATTAACGAGGGAGTGACACACACTCGGTGGGGCGTAATTGGATTTGACAGCATAATGGGATTTCTGAGTTTGGGTCCGGCGTTTGAAGGTGAGATATGTTAGAGGCATTTGGCCGACAGTAACGGGGGCGAGTTGGCTTGAAATCAGGCTCTGCGTGATTGGTCCGGTGGGAGATGTTTGAGTGGGCCTGGGTGTTGATTCTGATGGCCGCACAGTGAGTGTAAGTGTGTGTGAACTCCATTAGGCCCTAGTGAATGAATGGCTGGATAAAATCATTATGCCCAATTATCCTAGCAGTACCATCCAACATAAAATATACATAATAAACACACATGCACACGCACGCACACACACACACACACACACACACACACACACACACTCATGCCTACATCTCCAAAAACACATTGAGCACACTCAAAAACACACTCATAATGTACATAAATCACTCTCTCAGTCTCAGTCCCCTACATGCCCAGTCTTGCCCTGTCTTGCCCACCCAGGCCCTGAAGGCCGTCTGAGGTCAAAGATGGTGAAGGAGTGACAGGACCAGCATCAGGCCCTGATTGGCTGGCCTATTCTTGGGTTGATTATTCCTCTGATGTGGATCAGTCATCTCTCATTCTCATTTGTCTCAGCCAGTTTGCATGTCTGGAACACATACATACACACACACACACACACACACACACATACACAAACACACACTCATATACCAGTTTGCATGTCTGGAACACATACATACACACACACACACACACACACACACACATACACAAACACACACTCATATACTCATGCACACACTATGCTTGCATGTGCCCGCACAATTATTGGGATGCATGCACTCTCACATTCACACCCAATTCGCCAACCAATTTTGTTTCTTTGTCTTACACAGAAACATAAAAACACACACACACTCTCACACACACACACACTCTCTCTCTCTCTGACACACACACACATCACACATTAGTAGCAGTACTTTCTCCAGTATTTAAGTGTTAGGGGCAGCCATTGCCATACTGGTTAGGGCTTTGGGCGTGTAACCAAAGGGTTGTTGGTTCGATCCCTGACCAGTATACCATGGCTGAAGTGCCCTTGAGTAAGGCACCTAACTGCTCCTGGGGACTGCTATAGCAGACAGCCAACTGCTCTGGGAACCTCTCTCCTCGCGAATCCCCAATAAAACACAGTCAGATAAGAGAAGTGAATGCCAGTGAGCATTTCCCGTCTGACACACACACACACACACACACACACACACACACACACTCAAGCAAACACTCGCTGACTTGCTTCAGCTCTCTCTAAGGAAATGAATGGGCCAATAGTGGGATGGGAGCAGGTGGATTCTGTGGCTGAGAGGATTACAGCCATCACACATACTCATCATCAGTGTGTGCTTCTAGTGGATATGATAAACACATACACACACATACGCAAACACATAACAGGCCACAAAAGCCCTTGAGATGTTGAGACCATTTTTGATGGACTATTGGTTTGTGCGTGTGTGCGTTTGCGTTTGTGTGTGTGTGTGTGTGTGTGTGTGTGTGTGTGTGCACTAGCGACATGTGGCTAATGGCAGTCCCAACACGTGTTATTGGGGTGGGCAGCCTTTATGCTTGAACCCCTGCTGTTGCTTTGGTAACTGTCGCCTCACTTCTCGCCATCTCGTCACCTCATCATCCACAGCTTCCAGTGTTCAGAGACACACACATAAACAACAACAATACACACACACACACTTAAACACCTACACACATATACACACTCATAATCACTCCATATCCAGTACATTTAAACATAAATGTGCACACTCTCGCACATACATGCACTCACTATCACACACATTCAGACACACACACACACACACACACACACACACACACACACACACACACACACACACACACACATACACACGCACACACACACTCATCTCTCTGGCTCCATACTCATCCCCAGCAGTCCCCCTCCTGCCCTGCCACCTGTGCCCGTTTCCCTCCTCAGTCCAGCTCTTGGCTGCGACTGGCACCTGCCCCCCCAACTACCCGCCCCCACCATGCCCTCTTCCAACCCTCGCCCTCACCACCTGCCAGGGGAGCGCATCCAAACCTGTCAATCATCTGCCAACCCAACCAATCAGGGCACGCCAGGGCCAGTGTCTGTTTAACACCCCGGGCGCTTCCAACAGCTGTCACAGACGGGTTTGAGACCCAAACAGAGATGGATGATGGATGCCTCTGAACACATTCAACCAGTTACTGCTGTCAGGTGCTGGGAAGAAGAGTCACTTCCAATCAGGATTTGAAGCTTCAGTTTCACATTCACCCACCCAGAAAGAACCTCTGTTTAAAGTGTCTTACGAGGAAGGATCACAACTCACTGAGTTGTTTGTATTTGTGTTTATATTACAGTAAACACATTTCGGGGGATATGGAGTATGTTTACTTGGAAGTCAGAATACATTATCAATGTCTTTCTTCATAGAAAATTGTCAAGATTTTATCCAGACACCTGCTTTTCATTGAGTCCTTTTACATGAGTCCATTACAAGTCCATTCAAAAAGATGGTCTACTGAAGCTCATGTTCAATTTGTCTGTTTGTTTACTGAACCTCACCTCAGCCACATCCAACTCTTATCCATAATCTTAATTATAAATTGTGGTAAGCAGTTTCAACAGATAACCAATTTGTTTACAGTGACCGCATCTGTAGATCTCTAGTT
Organism: Tenualosa thibaudeaui; assembly: GCA_027481765.1. Taxonomy (NCBI): domain Eukaryota; kingdom Metazoa; phylum Chordata; class Actinopteri; order Clupeiformes; family Clupeidae; genus Tenualosa; species Tenualosa thibaudeaui. The sequence continues at coordinate 13,276,492 of JAIFZK010000002.1, forward strand.
TGTGCGAGTAAGGTGTGACCAGCTGTTTTAAGTTTTAAAAGAGCTATTGGAGATATGTGGAATTCTGTTGCCTTTCACTGGTCCTGAACACAGCCACACAGCAGTGTATCATTGAGTTGCACTCAGTGACAATGTATTGCAATTGACCTGCATTGTTAACAGGAGCCACATGTGGTAAACCATGGTATCACAAGGGGGCTGGCCTGGCCCTGGTTGGTTTACACGCTAATTTCAGCAGACATCTGGACAACAGATCAGGCAGAGCAGTAGACTTTTTTGACATTGTATAATCTTTGTTTCTCTGCATTCTGTTGTTATTTGTAGGTAAATGTGGATGTTTTAAACAATAACTCTGGTCCTGTCACTCCTTCACTCACGGAACTATCTGAGGACAAAAAAAATTCTGAGAATCAGAGTCTCCAAAAATAGCCTCACCTTTAAAAAATATGCTTAACTGCTTACACTTATAAGAAGCAACTTTGACCTTAAAGCTACAGTGCTGTCAGTCTCTTTTGTACTGTTTGTTTTGTGCGGTTACGTCATCGTCATATGCCCTCCACCAGCTCGTCAAAAAATAAACAGAGATGTGTGAGTGGCATTTGAAGGCAGGTGGGTTTGGAGGAACTGGTCTGAGGCTGATGTGGAGTGACGTTCTCTGGATGAGGGGTAGGGGACGTTTTGTCGGACGGACTGCTGGAAGGGTCCCTGGGGTGAGGAGCTCGTTAGTGGGAATTTTGTGAAGTTGATTCATCTAGCCCTTCGCTACATAGTACATACACATACACACATACACACTTATATCTGCTCAGCTGCTGGGCCACTGGAAGACCTTGTGTGGGGGTCAGGGGTCTCTGTTAGGTCCTGAAGTTGCATGGGGTCATATTTCTTATGGTTTTATGGTTGAATTTTCAGTAACTTGTTACTTTAATGAAACAACCAATATGAATAAATAAACAAGAAATGAAAGAAGAAATTGTGAGGAATGTCAACATGTTTAATGCACAAAGTTTTTAAAACACTATAGTTAAGATGATTTGGTTTACCATTGGCAGAAGAGAAAATGTAGAACAAGTATCATTCAGGGTTTGTTAGCGCAGACTATTGTTTTTGTATGGTTTCAACCAGATTGGTCATTGTTAGATGAGACAGTAGACAGCAGTGGCGGCTATTGCTCGCTGAAGTAAGGGAAGCTGACATAACATTCGCCAGTAATGAGATTGGTATTATTAGGCTGCTATGTCCTACTCAGATCACCACAACCATAGACACAGGCCTATTATATTTATAACATTACACATTACGTTGGAAATCGCTCACAGCACTTTCAGTCAGCCAGTTCATATGTTTAAATCCAAATCAAAAAGTTAAAATGTGTTTTATACAGCACGTTATCATACAGCCTCTAGAGCCATTTTTCTCTGAGGAAGCCTACAGTATTTGTCAAGTAAGGCTGCATACTTTTACTTTTTCACTTCAACTTTCCCGTGCAAAAATGCAAAACCGTTCGCCTCTGCAGAGTAGTGAGACTGTACCGCTATAGACGTCATACATACTCTGTAAAATCCCATTGCTCAGCATGTTACAGTCCTGGCCCCCAGAGCACTGCACTTACACAGCAGTAACAGTGAAACTTTACCATGACATCCAAACCCCCTCCCTTTATATAACTACACTCAGCCCTTACCCCCCTCAAATGTGTTTGTGTGTGTGCATATGTGTGTGTGTGTGTGTGTGCGTGTGTGTGTGTGCATGTGTGTGTGCTTGTGTGTGTGTGTGTGTGTGTAGGCTGAGGTGAACCGCCCATGTGTTTCTTAATGAGTGTGCCTGATCTCTTCGGCTCTTTGATGTCAGTACGATATTTTATGAATGGCAGCTCGAGCTTATATAACTCTACGCTAGGACGGAAGCTAGCGCTAGCGCTGCCCTCAATTCCAGCTGCAGTGGATCCTCAAGGGAAATTCAACCTCAAGAGCTCCCATAGATGAGTCTCAACCTCACAATAAACAGCATCGCAGTACACACACATACACACACAGTACACATGCACATACTGAAATATGCATATAACAAATCACTTATTTGCATTAAGAAAAGGACATGCTTTCATGCCAATGACGGTGCAAAATCTCCTCTGCCTGTTGTATAATAACATAACATCCCATCTGTTACCTGCACTTCTGTACTAAGGTGAGGACAGTGTGTGAGGTATGGGCAATTGAGCTTTGAGTTCATTTTCACATTTTATTTATGGTAATGCACATATGCGCACACACACACACTTTTGGCTCTCTCACACAACACAATCTCTCTCTCACACACACACAAGTTTCTAATTCACTTTCTGTCATATGCACACATACACATACGGATATACACAAACACACACACACACACTTTTCACTCAACAAGCTCTCTCTCACACAGAAGTCTCTCTCTGTCTCTCTCTCATACACACACACACTTCTCACTCAACAATCTCTCTCTCTCATAAACAGACACACAGACACACACACACACACACACACACACACACAAAGTGAGTGCAGTAAGTTGAGAGAGTTGTGCGAGCCCCCTGAGCTCTTCCTGCACTGGAGCAGTGGCCTACATACAGCTGTCCCCACTCCCCTCCTCAGCCTTGCTGTCTCACCCAGGATAAAAGCACACTGCTCATATATTATGCATATGAATGGATTTCAACCACACACACACACACACTCTTCACTTTCTCTCTTCATCCTTATGTGCAAATCCTCATCTTCTGTCTGTCACCCGTTCTATCTTTGTCTCTCTCATCTTTCCTTGTTTTTTTCACTTGCATCTCCAATCTTTTTACTCTCTTCCCTCTCTCCCTCTCTCTCTCTCTCACACACACACACACACACACACTCTCTCCATCACTCTAGACTTTCTGAATGTTTTCCAGCATGCAGGTATTTTTATCCGGCACGCGTTTCTGCACCACTGACCACAGGCCTGTCCCTTTAACCCCAGTCACGTTGCTGTGTGGAAAAACACTGGGAAATAGCCAGCTTTCTAACCAAGGGCAACACACATGCCCAATTTCACACTTTAGCGATGCTCTCTCTCTCTCTCTCTCCCTCTCACACACACACATACACACACCAATGCATTTTCAGAACCCATATACACATGTGCCCACTGAGTTCTAATTTAATATAATCTGTGCAATGTGGGCTGCTGTATAAATGAATCATTTGCCGAATGAAGAGTGACTCATTCATTCACACCTCTCCTCATCCCCTCCTTCTGTCTCTCCTTCTCTCCCTCTTTCCTCCACCTCTCTCTTTCCCTCTCTCTCTCTCTCTGCAGCTCTCACCCACCGACAAGAGTCTGGAGTTTGACCGGGACTTCCGCATCAAACACTACGCAGGGGATGTGGCGTAAGTAGTGAAACACACACACACACACACACTCAGTGGAGGTTTGAGTATACTTGGCTCGTCTCCCTGTAGCTATGCAAGCAAAGATGAGTGCATTCACTACAGACCCTTTCAACAGCAAAAACAAAAACAAAGTCCAAACGTTCTATTTTGTTCCCAAAATATTTCCGCAACGTTTACATCACATCAAACAGCTGTATAAACTAAGGAGAAGGATCTGTTTGGAATGTTAGAATGGAAACCCTGTAAGGATAGCGGTGACTAATAATCAGACTCTTGAAGTGGTCCATAGCTCACCTGTTTCAGGGCCTCTGTTTGTGTCACAGGCCAATTGCCAATGGATCCATTGGACACAGACCTACCTACTCACATAAGTAGTCCACACGTGAGGGTGGGAAACACTTCATTCTCAAGTGGGTGAGGGGGCAGGGTGGATAGACAGGATGGGTGACTACAGAAATTAGTCAAGTTCATTTTCCAGTGTCCTCATTGGTTGTGTGGACCAGAGTATGGGTTTGGCTTTCACCACTGCTATACTACGTATGCATGTGTGTGTGCGTGTGTGTGTGTGTGTGTGTGTGTGTTTGTTTATGCATATGTTGTGAGGCTCTAACTCACCAATGAAAGAGAAAGGGTCAGATCAGAAATAATGCCAGTCACTGCCTATATACTGTATACATGCATATATATGTTTGTTTGTGCGTGTGTGTGTGTGTGTGTGTGTGTGTGTGTGTTTTGTCACATCATTAATAGTGTATGTGTGTATGTAGGATGTATGGTTAATGATTCATGTGTGTGTGTCTATATTCACTGCCTTGTTTAATAGTGTATGTGAAAGTATTGTGTGACCAAATTCTGGCTTTTGCTCTGTGAGTGTGTGTTTGTGTGTGTGTATTTGTGTCTGTGTTTGTGGCTGTGTGTGTGTGTTTGTGTGTGTGTTCATAATGGTGGACTCAGCTGGGCTTGCTGCTAAACTTACTGTAATCTCCTCTCATTTCACTCTGTGTGTTTGTATTTGTCTCTCTCCTGGGACCATTGATGGAAAATAAAAGTCTGTGTGTGTCTGTGTGTGTGTGTGTGTCTTTTTATGGCTTGCAGATACTCTGTTGTGGGCTTCATAGACAAGAACAAGGACACCCTGTTTCAAGACTTCAAGAGGCTTCTGTATAACAGGTACACAGGAAAGCACACACACACACACACACACACACACACACACACACACACACACAGCCATCCACCTAATGAATAATTCATATCTATTAATAAATTCTCCCTTTCCTAACTCTTGCTGCCTCTAAATCTCCCCTTCCTCACTTTTTTCTCTATCTCTCTCTTTTATCTCCTCTCCTTTCTCCCCTCCTCTCCTTTCTCCTCTCTCCTCTCCTTTCTCTCTCCCCCTCTTTTCTCTCCTCTCCTCTCTCCTCTCCCCCTCTCTCTCTGCCTCTAGCTCTAACCCTGTGCTGAAAGCCATGTGGCCCGAGGGGAAGCTCAGCATCACTGAAGTGACTAAGAGGCCGCTGACAGCTGCCACCCTCTTCAAGAACTCCATGATCTTACTGGTGGAGAACCTAGAATCTAAGGTCTCTCTCTCTCTCTCTCTCTCTCTGTAAATGTGTTGTGTGTGTGTGTGTGTGTGTGTGTATGAGAAAGATGAAAGAGAGGGGGAGAGTATTTATGAGAGACAGCCCAGTATGTTAACATTTAGTTCTCACCCTATTCAGATTTCTGTTTGACCTAAAGGATGTGTGATTCAGACACAAAATGGACCATGCTCTCTCGCTTCAGGTGCAGTTAGTGATGCTTAACAGTTTGTAAATATGTGAAACTTTTTATGGCATTCAGTTATGTAGGACAAAAGCATCTGCTAAGAGATTTAAACATAAACACAAATGTAAACAAACGCAATTTTGTTTCCGCGTTGCTGACTGCATCTGTAACCGTTCACTCCGTGCTTGGCCTTTGGATTGGTTTGTGCAGCTGTGCTGAAGTGTCCAAATGTATTTTTTCTGTGATTCTGTAAGAGATTTTTGTGGTTTATCTACTTTAACATTCACTTTATTGCATCAGACAGGAGAGAAAAAAACTCTGTGTGTGTGTTTGTGCATGTGTCAGCATTGATTCCATTTGTGGTATGCCTGTGTTAGCTCCAGATTGTTTGTGTGCATTTGTATTGATTTTTGCATGTTAGCTTGTCACTATATTTTCACAGCAAACACACACTCACACACACACACACACACACACACACACACACACACACAGACACACACGCGCGCGCGCGCACACACGGCCCGACTGACCTCTCTCCCCTCTCCTTGGCCGTCCCAGGAGCCGTACTACGTGCGCTGCATTAAGCCCAATGACGTGAAGTCACCGCTGCTGTTCGAGGGGGAACGCTGTAGGCATCAGGTGGAGTACCTGGGCCTGCTGGAGAACGTGCGTGTGCGCCGTGCCGGCTTCGCCAATCGCCAGACGTATCCTCGCTTCCTGCAAAGGTGGGTGCCTCGGACATTGTCTTAGCCTAGTATGACAAGATTACATTGACAAACATGTTGCTAGCCAGGCTAGCGCCACCTAGTGGTTCTGCTCATTTTCTCATTTAGCTCTACCACTGCGTCAGGGATCTGTCCGTAGGCTTAGGTTTTAGGTTTCCACTGGCTCTAAGCTATGTGGACCAATCAGCAAACAGAGTGAGGGCTGAAAGCGATGATGCTGATCTCAAACTGTGCGTTCCAGCGCATAACGTACGTCACAACCAAACAGTAGCGATTGTTTGAAGCAGACACTGTCTGCCCACTGGGAAGCAAACATATGCCAGTGGAATGATGTGAAAGCATTTGATGCATCAGGGTAAATCTTTTACATCTCCGTATTTAAACATAATTCCATTAGACAGCAGGACTCTCAAAAAGAGCTAAGGAAGGCTGTCAAGAATGTGTCAAACAAATAGATGGCCAACCAGAGATCTGTCACAATGCAAAAACTCAATTTTCCCTGTTCTGAAGAGTTTTCAGAAATACGTATAGCTGGTTTTAGTGACCTGTTTAAGTATGATGACAGGATGAACTGCATTAAAGATGATGATTTTTATAAATACCTGGCTATCTGTGTACAGACTTTACAAGGTACTTGGCATATCTGTCCTGTGTAAATAAATGCTGCTTTTCTAAGTATGTGCAGAGTCTTTCAACTGCACTAACTTCCTGAGGTTACATACATTCTAGCAATCTTCAGTACAGATTTATTATGTATATATATTATATTTGTTATGTAAGACTAACCCCCTTTTTTACCTTACTAGCTAACAGCTGTGTTCACGAGGCCAACCATACTGACATCCATTGTGTTTAGCTGGCACAGAATGTCAGATTTGATTACAACAAAGCTTGTCCGATGTGATTCTTATTGAGAGTCAAGAGAAAACTGAGCCATCTCTTTGTGTAACCTTTTGTTATTATGCTTGCCGTCCTTTCATGTCCATTCAATAACAGCAAGCCCTCTTCTCTGGTTGCATCTGCCAAAGAACACCTTTTTATGGCATTAATTACCAATATGAAAATGAATTGGCACATCACTGGCAGTCCTCTATTCATCTCAGCTGATTCATTGAAAGTCAGATATGGGGTAGAGAGGGGGGAGATAGAGAGGGAGAGAGCGAGAGATACACACATGCTGTGATTGCACTACAAATGTTTTCTTACCAATACAAGATACTTGTTTAATTAGATATATGTCTGTCTGAACTGTACTGAACTGAATTGAATTGTGCTGAAATTCAGGCATCTGTAAGGCAGTTACACAGTTTAGCTTGGCCTCAAATGAGTGCTGATGACTCAAGGTCTATCATTCTCCACTCTGAATGGAGTGTAAACAAAGGGCAGAAAATCTAAGAAAGCTCCATTGGATGTAAGCAGAGGTATCATTTCAAAGCATTCGGTCAGCACATAGTCTGGAAGGGTGGTATATGAGCTTCATGACGCATTCATGACGTGAGCGGTAACAGAGCAGCAAACCTCCTATAGATATGGAAATGAAGTTATCCTTACATAGATTCTGTGAGAGGCAATGATTGTCCACTCTCTGACTCTGGGCCTTAATGTTATTATCCTCTTCACAAAGGGGTATTGACACACATGGCTCTGTAAAAAGGGCCTCTTTCTGTGCGGATCTTGTGCATCCTCTCTACATCCACGTGTTGGCTTTTGGACATTATGACACTGCTTCTGCTGTGATAATGCCTGCCTTCTAGCTTCCCCCCTCTCTCTCTCTCTATCTCTCTCTCTTTCTCTCTCTGTCTTCATGCTCCCCTCTCTCTATTTGTTTCTCCCTTTCACTCACATACACGCACATTCTCACATTCAAATGAACCACACACCACTTTGAGTGCTCAAAAAACGAAAGCTCTAGCTGAGTGTCTGTAAAAAGGCCATGAAGAATGCCTGGCCAGATCCTGAAGGGCAGTCTTGTGAACTGTGCTGAGATTTCTGCCTTCACAACAAATTAGACCCAATGCAGTTGGATGGCTAATACCAGTGATTATTCATTAAGTTTGTCCCCACATCCACCCTTTTCACTTCCATCTGTCCATGAAATATAATCCTGTCTTTTCTTCTTTGCTCTTCATGCTACAAATCATGCCACAAAACTAGTGATCCTTAAGCACTCACAGAAACCACACTGCATGCACACACGTTGATCTTCTGTCCTCGCTTAACATCTGTCTAGTTTCCCTATGTTTTGGTGACGTGGGGGTCAGCTAAGCACATTATGAATTTCATAATATGTTTTTCTTCCATGCACTTTCACCACGCTGACGCATCAGTCTTGGTGTTACATCATGATTATTTGGACTGCCAAACAGACAGGAAGTAACATCCAGATTACTTGGCGCTGACCAGCACCCTAAAGCCTCTTTTAGCCCAAAGCCTCCTCTTTTACCCGCCAATTAACATTTTCTGATGCATTTCAGCAAGGATTTTTCTTTTTTCAATTTCCTGGCGTACCAGGGTGTTTTTGTTTTAGTTGACTTTTATTGGTTAATTCCAGCTTTATTTTGATATCTGTGGATTGAGGCCAGTGTTCAAGAGAATTTTTAGGATGACAACCTTGACGTCATAAACATGTTTAGCGTGTATATTCTGCAACTGAAAAAGGTTTGGTAACATGCTCTGCCATCTGAATTGTATAATAGGCCTTTCTTCATTGCTTCAGAACTATGTATATTGGGCAGGGATACTCATGTCCACAGAGGGCCAGTGTGTCTGAGGGTTTTTGATCCAGCTGGGTTATGGGTAATATGACCAAAGGTTAAGTTTGTAACACTCGATTAAACCACTGGTTTGCACCACTTTTTCAGTGGAAAAGTAAATGTCTAATGAAAAAGTAACTAAATGTCTAATGAAAATTGATCCACTGGTTGGAAAAAACTGATTGAAAGTGTAGTTTTCAGGTTGCCAGTTTAACTGATATGTCCATCTCTCTCTGTCAGGTACAAGATGATCTCACAGTTCACATGGCCCAATCATGACCTCCCGTCAGACCGCGAGGCGGTGAAGCGTCTGCTGCAGGGCTGTGGATTTGAGCACGATGTAGCCTATGGCAAGACCAAGGTGTTCATCCGCACCCCCCGCACCATCTTCAGCCTGGAGGAGCTGCGTGCTGACATGGTCCAGAGGATTGTGCTCTTCCTGCAGAAGGTGAGTCCCTGTGTTACCTTCCCCATAATACAGGTCCCTGCTGCTCCTCCCACAGCCAGGCTAGCACTGCCATCGTACCTCTGCTCAATATCATATTGCTCTCCCCAGAACTATATCCGGGTAGCCTGGCCATGCCTTCCTAGCAGTTCTACTTGATTATCATCTCCCTACAGTGCTAGTCTGGATTTGATCCCATTGAGCTCGTTGTCTCAGGAGGCATTTTAACCTGTCCAATCAGTGAACAGAGGGAGGTAATGTGAATACAGAGCTAGAATGCTATCAGTCAAGGCAAGCTATCAGTCAGGGGCTGATCCAGTCTTTTTAAACTTAAACACCTCAAGCAATCAATCGAAACTCACTACAGAATGCCCAGACCTTCTGTATGAGACAAAAGTGTAAAACGAGGGTCTGGATTTATTACAAGGCTAATGTCAGGGTACTCACATAAGGTTTAGTTTTTTCTTGACTCATTTTGTTTAGCATCCAATCAGTGAACAGATATCGAAAGCAGAACAAGTTGATGTAAAGTTCAAACAAAGTGCCCACCCACAACAAAGTAAACATATGCCTTTTAAGAGTATCCAGATTCAATGCAAAGTGACACAAAGTGAAGGAGACTCCAAACTGCACCTCTGTTGCAAGTTTAACATCTGTGTGGTTAGCATCCATGCATTACTGCCATAACTATACTTAGTTTCATATCTCGCCCACAGGTCTGGCCCCATTCAGCTTCTTGCTCTACTGAAATGGGCATTTCAGGCCAGACAGAAAATAGTCTGTTCTCTCTTGCCTCAGGGTTATTTGATAGTCTTTTTAGGTGCTCAGTCACACATTTTTGTATAAAAGTATAATCGACTAGCCTGGCCATGCCTTCCTAGCACTGCTTGATTATCATCTCCCTACAGTACTAGTCTGGATTTGATCCCATTAACATCTCAAGCAAGCAATTGAATCTCACTACCAAATGCCCAGACCCTCTGTCCGAAACGAAAGTGTAGAAAGAGGGTCTAGTTTTATTACCAGGCTAATAATCAACATAGCAATAAGTGGTTTCACAGCAGTCTGATGTGTGATTTGGTTGGTATGCTATTTGTTAAAGTGAAGCAACTTTTATAAACTTTAACAAAGAGTACTTTTAGTCAGTACATTTATGATGCAACATTGCTGTGACTAAGATCTTCCTTATGTCATGAGAAGATAGGGGAATAGAGAAAGTGTTTAAATAGACAAACCATTTTTTAATAGTTTTTAATCAATATACCAACTGAGCCATGGCCACCTATCCAGAAAGCTGAACCATGGCTATACATCAAGTCGCACTTATTTCAAAGTAGAAGTTTGTTGAGATTTAATTGTTGCAAAACAAATCTTTTAACGGCTACACTTCAAAGTAGAAGTTGGATGACATTTAATTTTTGCAAAACAAATCTTTTGACGGCAACACAAGGTCATGTATTGCATTGCACAAAAACCATACATTGCCTGCTTCTAATGGTAAATATTTTGAATTGAGGTTCTGAAGCAGAAACTCACAGAGCAGAGGGAAAAAGTAATTACTCTCTGAAAATCAATCAGCAGGACAAGGTGACATTAGTCAGGAGGGCTGTTGTTGTTTTTGTTGTGCTAATTAAGAAAGCACAACCGCTCCGCTCCGCTTGGTGAGTCACATTCACATTTCGATGCGCCAGGCTCCTTTTGTGGGATCCATCTCTGACCCAAATCACATTTGTTCCATCAGCCTGCCTTCTTAGTTTTTCAGGTGTAAAAGATTTCATCGAGGAAGAATCCCCCCCCCCCACCCCCTCTCTTCTTCTCACTGGCACAGTGTTTGCCCAAGTTTGCTGAACACTTTCATGGTCTTTCATGGCAGAATTTGCAGTATGTATGGCTGTATGTTCAAAGGCTTGCCAAGACACAGAGGCTGAATATTCAATCTTGTAATGACTTAAGTATGGTGATGTTTCATCATATTATAGTAATACAAAATGACATTCCCTCTTTTCCCCTCCTCTCTCTCTCTGTCTCTCTCACCCCCTTCAGACACACACACACACACACGCACATGTACATCCTGTTTGGTGGACTTGTCTCACATCCTGTTCCCTCATCTTAATTAAGTGATGAAAATTTGTTTTGAAGATTGGATTCATGTCAGCATCTCACATAGCTGCAAAAAGTGTGACTTCATGGTATTACCCTCTCTCCCTCTCTCTATATATCTCTCTCTGTCTGACCTACATACACACACCCTCTCTCTCTACTCTTTCTCACTCTCTCTCACACTTACAGAGCCATTATTCCTCTGTCTCTCTCTTACACACACACACACACACACACACACACACACACACACACACACACACACACACATACATACACTTTGTTTTGGAACAAGAGCGGTGTGCTATATCTGCACTGCGGGGATCCGTGAGGCGGCGACACTTCTGTGTCCTCCCCAATCACACACACACACACACACACACACACACATATACACACACATATACACACACACACACAGGACTCGTCTGGACTCACACACCATTACTGACCTGCCAGACGAGCAGACAGGAACAGCACTGGGGAAGCTGCTACCACACACACACACACACACACACACACACACACACACACACACACACACAGAGTAGCTTGGACTCAGATTTAATTTTTGCACTTGTCTGCACCAAAGTTACACTGGAGATTTTGTCATTATTTTTTGTGACTTTTATTATTGCAAGATTAAAAGGGTTTTATATCAGTTATCAGGAAAAAGGTCCCCTGTGGAGTACCCAGCCCTTCACTTATATTCTGCCAGAGCTGTCTGTGTCATTGTGTTTTTGATGCTCTTGGAACTTCAATGATTTTTTAAATTGATCCCGAACTCTCATTTGCACAACGAACACACACTCACATAGACACGTACACACACACACACACACACACACACACACACACTGGCACACACACACACACACACACACACACTGCAACAGAAGTAAATCCAGCCTCACCGAGTTGGTGGGCCAGCACTGCAACCTGCTGTTGACATTTTCCTGTCCAACTCCACTCACCACCAGCACCCTATCTCTCTCTCTCTCCCCCTCTCTCTCCTTTTCTCTCTTTCTCTCTTACACTCTCTCTCTTCTACTTTATCTCTCTCCTGTCATGCTGTAACTCTTACCTGCAGCTTTGTCCTTCTCTCATCTCTCTCTCTCTCACACACCCTGTCACTCTCTGCTCCTCCTTCCATCCCTTTCTCTTTTTCTCTCTCTTCATCTCTTCCTTTTTCTCTGTCTTGCTTTATCTCTCTCCCTCCCTTGCTCTCTCTCTCTCATCCCATCTTCATGTTTTTCTTCAGCTCCTCTCATGACTGCTCTCATATCACAAGCTTTGTGCTCAGACTGACAGTCTAACAGATCAAACCTGTGTTGGCTGCCAGGTCCTATTCCCCTAGACTGAGCAGTGTACAGCGGACACACACACACACACACACACACACAAATCCTTGGCCAAGTCAAGATGTCCTCAGATGCCTGTTCCAAAGAGTGGAATCTTTTTAGATTCTTATTTAATCTAGGGAGGACACACCACTCTGCTGTTTGAACAAGGACAAGTAAAGCAGGGAAGAGTGGTGATTTTTCTAGTGTGTGTTTAAGTGCGTTTCATCTACAGTAAATGAAATCTCTGTCCAGCTCCTGTTACACCACTGCATGTTGACAGCAGCAGATAAAGTCAAAGTGTTCATATCTGCAAGGCAACTTCCAATGGATGGAGGCAGAGAGGGGTGTGTGTGTGTGTGTGTGTGTGTGTGGATTTGCTTGACCTGTGCATTGAGCAGCAGAGACCCCGCTTGTCACTCGTCTGGATGCAGACGTCGTCCTGACATCCCCTTTCTGAGACACCCCCAGGGCAAACACGATCTAATGGTTTTGGGTGGGTGGGTTGGGTGGGTGTGGGTGTTAGGGTGTTGACGAGGCACTGGTGTTGTCACTTTATTAATCTCGCCGCTAACCTCCTGAAAACCGAGAACCAATCCCCCAACCACCCCCCTCCACACACACACACACACACACACACACACACACACACACACGTCATCCCCATCTCTGTTCTTCCCTGCAGGCAGATACTCTGCATTTAATAGCAAAACCCAGCCAGGCTGAAGCGACCTCTCCCGACCCCCAGACAGTATAAATACATCAGTCAGGAGTCAGGAGTGAGCTCGTTATAAAGCAGCATGGACGTTTCCACAGCCAGCACTCCAAGGTACATCAATGCACCAGGGGTGCCATTTACCCTCTGCCGCCCCCCTCTGTGTGGATATATTTATAATCTCTGCAGTTGTCTTCTTGTCTCTGAGCGTTTGGTAGCTCGCTATCTCTCTTTCTCTCTCTCTCTGTCTGTCTCTATCTCTCTCTCTCTCTCTCTCTGTTTTGCTCTGTCGCAGACGTGAGATCACTCTTTGTGCCCCACAATCCCCTTATCAGCATGTGACAGACCTGTTTGGCGCGTGCCAACAGTGCCAGTTTTGCCAATAGGTGTTGATGCCAGTCCCTGAGGTGTGCCTCTCAACCCCCACCCCCATCTCTCTCTCTCTCTCAGTCTGTCTGGGGAGCGGTAGAAGCAGGGGGAGGATGGGGATGGTGAGGACAGTCAATCTCACACATTCTGATTTCTCCCAGTGATTTGTGTGCCAACGTTGCGCTCACTCTCGCTCACTCCTCCGCTCTCTGTCTCTCCCCCGCTCTCTGTCTCACCATATCCCACATATTTCCCTCTCTCTCTCTCTCCCTCTCTCTTTCCCTCCTCTGTCTCTGTCTATTCCTCTCCTTCTTTTCCATCTGTGTGTGTTGCATCATTCTTGTGGTCATAATCATAGCCTCTTCCTGCTAGCCACTCAGGATGTGCTTATCCTTCCATTTCCCTGTAAATGAGCCGGAAATGGAGGTGCAAGATGGAGAGAGAGAGAGATAGAGAGAGAGTGAGAGAGAGACGTGGAGGAGGGGAAAGAGAGAGAGAGAGAGGTGAGATGGCTAGTTTCAACGCTCTGTCACACTCCTTTAATTGCGCCAGCCTCCTCACAGCCCTTTTCTCCATTCTCTCCTCTGCGACTCCCCATTTCACGCTGTCACTCCAGCTTCCCTCCCTTCTTCCTACTCTTTCTGTCTCCCTTATTCTTCTTCTTCTCCTCCTCCTCTCCCTTCTTGTCTCGTCTCTCCTCTGCTCTGCTCTGCTCAGGCCCCTAAGCCGTTCCGCTTCAACACCGCTCCCACGGGCACGCTATAATACCGGGGCTCATCTGCCCTGCTGTCGGGCATTTGCCTGCCTAGTTGTGTGTCTGTATGTGTGTGTGTGTGTGTGTGTGTGTGTATGTTGTGCACCTCAAATCTCAGAAACCCGCTCCACCCCCATTTAACACGGCCAAATTCCCCTCTCCTCCTGAGATAGAAATATTTTCCACCAGGAAGATCTGAACAATGCCCTCTCCAATCTCCGTTTGTCCTACAAAACAACCCCAGATGGTTTTTCAAGAACCCACCAGGCCACTTGAGGATTTCACCACAGCCCCAGAAAGGCATCCACCCAGCAGGTCTGGTGTTAAAATAGACGCCCTCTCTCCCCATGCAGCCCAAAGACCTTGTAAATGTTCCTTTGTAGATTTGTTTACATTCTCTCACACAGCCCAGGAGGTACCAAGACGCCCTGTTCATTAGGGGACTGTATCAATCTGAAGGATTAACATCAGACAAAAGTGAAAGGGCTGTTGAATTATTCATAATTGTCCCCCTCATCTTCTTGTGAATTAATATTTAACAGGGTTCAAGTGGGACTGTGCCCATCACTGTGCCTCTCAATCTCTCAATCTCTTCAGTGATGTTGAAGAGGGGTCTTTTTTTAGTCTGTGGGGTGTTCTAATTCGTTGTAATGCCTTTTATGGCTCTGCACAGTTTCTGACACTGACACAGTTTTCTAATGCGTCCTATGTTTTTTTGCATCAGTTGTGTTCATATACGCCGTTGGAGTCTCTTAATCGCCTCCCTCTAGCCTGTCTCAGTACCTGTCTAGCCACTGGAACTCTATAATGCTGAGCCATCGCTTTGTATTAACCTGCATAAAATGCGTTGAAGAGCACAGGACCGAAACGTAAACAATCGCACATCCATTTCCATTCCAAAAAGCTACTTATACTTATACTTACTTATACTTATTCCATTTGGCAGCCAGTCTTATATTGTATGCATATTGCTGCGCTCATATTTCACAGGCTTTTGTTTTCTAGCGATGCACTTAGTATAAATCTTGACTGATCTGCTGATGCAGTATTACTGCCCCCCCAGACACAGTTTCCTAATGCGTCCTCTGTTGCACTACCATTATAGGTGAATAATAGGTTAGTAATCTGCTTCCACAGTCTGTCATAATTGATGCCTGTTGGGTAAAGTCACCTTAGGATTTGCTTGTCTGTTTGACCCCTTGAGAGTGAAGGTTGCTGTGACCCTTCAGGCTGTGGATCATGAGGTGCCTTTCAGGCCATCACAGCTTTGGCTGCCCTCCAACCCCCCCGCCCCCACCACCACCACCACAATTACAGTGAAGAAGGAGATGCTCCATATCCGCTCTGGAATAAATTATACCCTCGTGCTCCTCAGTGAAAAGAGCACATGAGGTGATTAGACTGCAGGGGTGTTTTTCCTCTGTCTGTGTATGATGGACTGGGCTGGGCTGGACTGGGCTGGGCTTTGTGAATACAGACATGAAGGATGCTCTTTACTCTACTGTATTGCACCAAGAGCACCTCTGGCATTGTTGTCCTCAGGAGGCATTTGGCTTTATCCTTGCCGGGGATGTTCTCACCATGGCAACCAAGGTTTTCCTGGCCCCTGGCCAAGATATTTGTATTCTTTCTGCCTTGCGATATGACCTTCTGTGCTTTTCACTGGCATAGTAGAGGGATGTTTGGATTTTCTTCTTTTCCCTGTTTATATTTTTTATCATGTTTATATCAGAATGCCTCTATGTTTGTGAGACACTGCCATCTTATCATACTTAGATAAATACATAAGTACAATTTTTACAGCACATAGATAGTTTAAAATAAGAAAAAATAAATGTGATGTGTGCTCTATACACAAAACTGTCTCTGTGCGCGTATTTTCCCAGAGGGAGAGATGGGGGATTTTAAGAGACAGAAAGAGAAATCACAAGAGAAATCAGACATCAAACAAAAGGATAGACAGTGAAAACAGTGGTGAAAGTGGTGCTGTGTGCTGGAATTCAATCACTAAGTAGCAAGTATGTGTTTAATCTGATAGCGGTTTTAATTATGTGTTGCTGGTAGTGCGGGAATGAGTGGGGGAGGTGTGTGTGTGTGTGTGTGTGTTGGGACTGACAGCTGCGTCGGGGGTCCGGCTGTTACTTCCTCTAATTGCCACCGGATGGCAGCGCACCAAGCGCCCCTGATGAAGCTTGCTGGCCAGCTAGAGGTCAGAGAGGAGATGGAGCTGAGCAGCCACTCCACAACATATTGATTTATGAAAATCTCTCTCTTTGCCTCCACTTCTCTTCCATTCTCTCTCTATACTGTTTTTGTTCCTTCTTCCTTTTTTTCTTTCTTTGTTTCTCTCTCTCTTTTATTTGTCTTTTCCTATTTCTCTCTGTGTCTGTCCATCTCACTCACTACTACTTTCTGTCCCAGTCCTCCAGTGACTGTCTGTGTTTAGGGCTGGTGTTGATGCCTATTAACTGGGCCATACAACACTTACACACACACACACACACACAGTGTTTGATTCCATCATGTGTCTGTATTGAGCGTGTCAGGCTTCAGATGCTGCACCCCTCCCCCGTTTCCCCCAGTCCCCCGATGATGGTTTTGGACATGGAGACATTGGGTGTTTAGGCGTGGGCTCTGGCTCCAGTTCCGAGGCGTCTGGGGATCGGCTGCGTGTCCCTCTCAGTGATTAATGAACAGCAGCCTCGCTCCTCGCTCTCGCTCCCTCACTCCTGCCCCTCCGTCTCTCATCCATACCTAATGGCCCACTGACACCTGATGAAAAAATGCTAACACACACACACACACACACACACACACACACACACACACCCTCCCTCCCTCCTCTGGCTCCATCTTTAGGGTTCCACCTCTGTTTCGGAACATTTAACAAAGCATCGCCTTTCAGTCATGCCTTTCAGTCATGCCTTTCTTAATGACTCCCATTTTCTTGACCTCGGAACGGCCCTGTTTTTACAATAAAAAGTGTTTGATATTTATATATGGGTTTCCCGTCATTTTGGATTTTTATTAGTGCCGTCTTGTAGAATTTATCCATCCATATCCATTATCCACGTTTTTTTTTTCCTCTGACAGCCATTGCGGATGTCAAGTGTTTTGTCTGTCTTTTATGAAGAAAAAAACTCTAGTTGCTAGTTTCAGTTTTTTTCCCCCCCAGAATAGTGTTGAAATGACCAATCGGCGGCGGCAGCAATCTGTCACACTTTGTCTCGGCGAGCGGTTCCCAATTAGCCTTTGATGAGGTCATAAATTTGGAGTGGGAAGGCAGGGAGCGAAGGAGGAGGGGGTCCGGGTAGAAAGGGGGGAGGCATCCGACGTGGCAGGAGTCTTTAAAATGCTGATCAGACAGGCTTATTGGATGTCTGCTGGTGCTGTTGATCGGTGGGGTGGGGAAGGGGGAATGTTACTGGGCTGATTTACCCAGCATCCCTTGGGTGCTGTTGCACCAGTCCTACACCAACCAACCCCCCCATTCCTGGTGCTGCACTGCCCCGCAAACCCCCCATTTGCCCCCCCCCCCCCCCCCCCGCCCCGACATCCCCCACAACTCGTGTTCCCCTCCTCTGGAGTAGAACACCAGACGGCTGTCTGGCCTCTTTGTTGAAACTACCTACTGCTGTATTCCCAGTACGTGCACCTGTCACAGCATCCTCACAAGCTGAAGCACCACGTGCAGGAGTCACGGGCCCCTCTCTCGCTGTCCCAAGCTGCCATCCACATCTCTGTTGTCACGCCGCCACGCGCACTAAACACTAAAAGAAGTCGCTAATCCGAGCCACACACTAATAAGTGTTTTGTCTGTTGTGTTTTCGTTAGTCTTACATCCCTGAGCCCATTTTCTGAAGGTTGTTTTCAACATGCGTTGGGCTCACTCATGCTAATGGGATTGCGCACCCTGTTTTTCAGTGAGACCTGTGTTGTCAGCAAACACATGTGTGTTGCAGCTGTCATGTGAATGTCTCTTGACACCATAACAAGCGTCACTGTCAGCATTTGGAAATATCCTGATGAGGATGAGGAGGGTGGTTGTTGGAATGAGACTTGGCGCGAGGAGTTTACAGATGCACAATGCCGCAGAGGCTCGCCAGCGAGCTGATGAATAAGGCATGTCGCGACTCGGAGGCCTCTGAGAAATTGATGATGGGAACATATGGCGAGAGGTGTCGCATGAGGGAGAAGGTCACAGAGACAAGTGTGAACTTCACCAGCAGAACTGTGCCACGGCAGATGTGGCTCACTGCTTCAGGGGCTCTTCTTTTTGTTTCAGAAAAATGCTGAGCCAAAGCATCGTGGGATTTCGAGCTTGTTTCGTTTTTTTCCACAGACACGCCCCATAACTCCCCTCTTTTGTCCTTCTCTAATGGTGTCCCAACTGAGAAGATCTAGACATTCTTCAACATAACCAACCCCCAATCCATTAAGACACCCACAGTCATATGGGAATGTATTGATTAGGGGAAGATCTCAGAGGAAGATTGATTATAATGTGTGCATGTCTCCAGCCCACTTCACTGAAACAAGTCTGGACGTCTCTCCCCCCTATCAGGCTCTAGTGCACTGGACAGCTTTGCTGAGTGTGACAAATCTGTGGCCCTCTGGCCCTTGCCTATCCTAATGCATAATTTAATCGGAGGTGTTGCGTAATGGCCACCGCAGTCACAGCGGCAAGACCCAGGAGAGTGCACCTGTTTGTGTGAGGTCATTACTTTGGATCGGCACAGGTTAGATAGGACCACAAGGGACCTGCAGTTTTACCAGAGGCCTCTTTGTGTAGGCCATGCTACAGCCCATGCTTTTTATAGTCCTCATATTCATGTGAATACTATTATAGTTTCATAGCAAATGCTTTTGTTCAAAGTGACTTACAGTAACATCAATAATGAACATCAATACACAAAGGCAGGAATGCAGAATAACTCTGAGATAACAGGATGCCAGAATTCCATTACGTTTCTCACTGTTTGGGAGTTTTAACCTCCAGAGAAGACCTAGAGTCTACACGCTCGAGCTCCCTTACATTCGTTACTATAGGTCAGTGCACTTTCACTGTTTTCCATTGGCAGACACTGTAGGGTATACTTCCTGTAAACAAAGCCATCCGTTTGGGCCTGTTGCCTTGATACTGTTTAGCTTTTTACCATGTGATTAGGTACAGTAAGATAGCATTCAGAGAGCTGAGCTTAAGATTCAGACCCTCAGTGTGTTTCCCAGTAGGACATGAAGTCACTCAGCATTGTTTACAGTTTCCCTGCCTATTTGTAGCCTGCTCCTGTTTGAGTCAATGAGAAGTAAAGAGAGCATATGGCCTTGCTTTTATTATAGTCGTGATGGCTCCCTCGAGATGCATTAGCATCTATTATTTATGTTCAGGATGGGGCAATATCCTATCAACGGGAGTGTGGTTACTAGGAACTGGGCTCATTCGTCCTGTTTAAAGTGAAGATGCTGATCACTTCTTCCTTCTGCTGTGGTGTTATATTCCTTGAGAGTGTGGAGAACAGCCGTAGATCATTGCTATGGCTAATGGCTAACTCAATAAATCTCTCTGTCTCCCTCTTTCTCTATGTGTTTTGTTTTTCTTTTTCCTCTCTGTTGTAGGTATGGCGTGGCACAATTGCCCGGATGCGTTACCGGCGGATGCGAGCTGCCCTCATCATCCTGAGGGCCTACCGCCGCTACAAGGTGAAGTCCTACATCCGCGAGGTAAACCGCCGCTTCAAGAACATCCGCAGCATGAAGGACAATGGGAAACACGTCAAATGGCCCACGCCGCCCAAAGTGCTGCGCCGGTTCGAGGAGGCCATGAGGAACATCTATAACAGGTATGTCAAACATGCACTTCCTGATGAGGGTACATACAAGATACAGTAAAGCTTTTAAAATTGATTACCTGATTAGGCCAAAAGTCTTGAGATATTTTGCCTTTAATGTATGCTGGCTATTAGTGGCCAGACATTCTCAGTTTGACATTTTTTAACTAGAAGTACTGGATTTTTATAGGACGGAACTGTAGGGCCCTTTATCTAGTAATTCACTTTAGTTTCCAGTTCTGTTTGTCATACATGGCATTGTTTTCCCTGAAGCAGTAGGGCACTGGGCCTCTGTGAGGTTTCTATCTCAAACAGATGGCCTGGCACAGCCTTGTGACCACTCCCGTATGTAGCCCTATGATACACCCAGCGATCTCTCACAGTGTTGAAGAGAATCACAATAAGGCAGCGTCCTCAGTTAGCCTGCTACATTAGCATAATCTGCTCCAAGAAGAGGCTGCCTGCTTGCCTGTCTGCCTGGGTTGCTTTGTGGCATCCCACCTGGTTTCACTTCTGAGGCTTAGGAGCACAATGATTATCCATGGAGGATGAGAAACCTGGGATGATGTATGGTGTTCCTTACAGGTGTTACACTTAGCGCTTTGAGTTAGCGTCCACATCTACCACATTGTCTGTCAGTTGCTTTTTACCTTCTTACCAGACAGCCCCTGGAGCAAACCTGTTATGTGGCCTGCCTGCCATGTGCACCTTTGATTGTATATATTGATGTCCTGATCAAAGCTCGTGTCTGCTGAATCTGAAGGTCCTTCTGAGCTGCTGCGAGTTTCCCAGTGCTCTGTACACAGCGGACAGGAAAATATAGTTGAAAGCTGTTATCTGAAAAGGGAAAATTTTCAGACCTTTCTGATGAGATGCATATAGTAAATCTCAGTCAGAGCACACAGTCATCCAGTGTTTGGCACACATTGTATCATTTCAGTTCTCAGGTTTAAGAACCTCAGACACACAGACTATTGAATTGTGTGAATAATACTACAATATATACAATAATATATATACAACAATAATACAACAATGTGCTGGGCAGGGAATCATTCAGAGCTGTTTAAATGAGACAGAACAGTCAACTTTCTCAAGCAGCCTCATGCAGACAGAAGGTCAGGGGCATAATTACTCTCAGATGCTTTTAAGTCTAAGTTTATCTGTGAGGAAATTCTTGATTCTTGTGTTTGTAACCCCCCCCCCACACACACACACACACACACACACACATACATACAAACACTAGGTGGTGGGCCTGGACGCTGATCAAAGGCCTCTCCCCGGAGGAGATGCTGCAGGTGAGGGCCAAGGTGGCCACACTGGAGTGCCTGAAGGGCCAGAGAGCAGACCTGGGGTTGCAGAGAGCCTGGGAGGGCAACTACCTGGTGAGTGAGGTGGTTTTATCTCAATGCAGGTCTGGCATCCTGACTTTTAATTACTGGTGGTTTTAATTCCAACTAAAACTAATTTCAGTCAGTTTGCTAATTTAACAGCATCGGCAAGACCGTAACCACAACAAACACTGATGCACATACTGAGCCAAATGTATAATTCATCAGCATTAACCTGCAAATTTTCCATGTACCTACCAAATTGTGTTCATTTGTTATGCATAGTCCTGAAGTGTAATTACATGAACTGACATGTTGGGTATCTGTCTCCAGAAGCGGGATAGCCCTGAGACTGCCTCCTCCTTCACCCTGGTGTCCAGTGACCTCCAGCGCAAGGACAAGTTCATGAGGGTCCTTTTCTCCTCTAATGTCCGCAAGGTGAGATTCTCCGTCATCACAGTGCAACAACTTGCCATGTTCAGTATAAATATCATCTGACAGGTTTGTCTGTGGTTCTTAGTTGGTGAATAGATCTGCGTTTGCACTCCAGTTTTAGAAAATGCTCAGTAACACCTGCACAGGCTTTATGGTGTGATGGAGTCATTATTGACAAATGTGTTTTGCAGATCAACCACTTCAACAAGGCAGAGGACCGAGCTGTGCTCATTACTGACAGACACCTGTACAAGATGGACCCAGTCAAACAGTACAAACCTATGAAGAGTATTCCTCTCTATAATGTGAGTCACTTACTCTGGAGGCAGGAAATGGGAGGAAATGTAATGCCACTGTCTACACACAACCTTGTAGCTCACAGCTGACACTTTTATCATTTAGTTATAATGAATGGAACATGTTCCTCTCCACTAATGAACTTAGGGGCAGTAATAATGTCTGTATGGTTAGTGGTCTGTTTCAATGACTAACCCTTAGAGGGTGAAAAAAGCTTTTGAAAACCCTCCCTTGGTTTGTATCTGCTCATCTTAAAATGGTAGAGTTCATTTGAAAAATCAGGCCAGCTTTTTCAGGTCATTTTAACAGAGAGCCTCAAAACCTTGCTAAAAGCATGGTGCACCATTAAAACTTGTCTACCTTATTTCGATTTCTATTAGGGCCAATACAGTCATTGGGGCCAAAAAATATCAAGCAGTTGCCTATGTCATCAGAAGCCAGTTTGCATAACTGATCCCAGCTCACCCCAACACGCTTTTAACGGTGCTGAAACCATGGACCTCTGTAAGTGTTATTACAGTGTGATAGCTTGGGCTTATACTTGGAAAGGCAACCTTGAGGGAGATTCCCCCCTCTCCTAAAGCTGCCTGGGCCATCAGTCACCGTGGAGAGGGGACAGCCGCTTTCCGTCCCTGTTACACACTCCCAGGAGCAAGCACCACCAGGGGTGACAACTGTGGCAGCAAAAGCTATTTGTTCTGACTGGCCAGGCTGTCAGAAGGGGAGGGTGTGTGTGTGTGTGTGTGTATGTGTGCAGTATAGACAATATTTGCATGTATGGATGTAATCATATTTAAAACTGAGCAGAATATGTGCAGATGCTAACATGTATAAAACTGATGTAGGCACAATTTGTAGGATGGAGGAGAAACTGCAGTCCTCTGTCGTTTTTTGTATGCGTATATATCGACTCTTTGTGCGTCTGTGTGTGTGTGTGTGTGTGTGTGTCAGGTACTGTATGTCTGCTTCCCATTCTTCTGAGTAAAGAACAGCACCCCCAATCCCAAATGTCCTAGCCTTCTGTCCCCTGCTCTGCAGCTCCCATTAAAGCCCCACTGAGCTGCTTGACGGTACACTCCGTCAATACACAGAGGCCAGCACACACACTAACTACAGGAACACCCTGTGATCGGCTCTCAATAAGAAAGCAGCGTCAGACCATGAGGACCTCAAAAGCACCAGCATCAGGGGAGAGGGATAGAAAAAGAGAGAGAGGGGGATAGAGAGAAAGAGAGAAGGAGAGAGAGGCTGAGAGCGGCCACTGTGAAACAGGCTCAGTGAGTCACGCAGGCCAGCCCGATCGATGGCTGAAGGTTGGTTGTAGGGGGAAAGCATTTAGCGCTACCTGATTAGTGTGGACCGCTGTCCTGCTAAACCCTGTCCGGCCTCTGGATTCATTTGTCAGTGCAGCAGGGGCAGGGTGGGGAGGGGTGGTGGCAGTGGTGGTGGTGGCCGACAAAAGGCAGTGGGTCAGCACACGAGAGCACGTGGCCGGACCTCGGTGTGTCCGCCCTGCCAGCACTACCCGGAGATGATTTATCTGACAGCTAAGCCCCCTTCGCCGGTTATGGGATGATCACAGTGTGGTTAAATGGGGCCAGGGTTTTTAACCGTGTCGTGGCTAAATGAAAACAGACCGGGGCCCCCACTGCTTAAGCCCGCGCTGTTGTGGTACTGAAATAAGTCGCCGTTAATCCTCAGCCTTACCCCCCCCCCCCCCCACACACACACACACACACCACCCACACTATCATTCTCAAATGTGCATCCACTGCCTGCCTGTCAACACCCTCCCCTCCCCTCCCATCTCTTCTCTCCTCTCCTCCCTGCCTCCCAGTCCATTCCTGGCTCCACCGTTGTCATGCCAACGTTTCCCCCAGGAGACAGGGTTGCCATGGTCACGGCGCAGGGCGGCGGATCAGCTGATGTCTGTCGCTGCCGTCCGGGCGTGTGCACGAGCCTCCGCCCCGTAGGTTCCCCTCCGGCGATGCTTGCTTGTTTTGTTTTTGTTGTTGTTGATGTTGCTGTTATTTTTTTTCTCCCTTTCGTGTTCTTCGGCTCTCATCTATCTTTCTTTTTTAAATACCTACATCCTTCCATAAGCCTCTCTCTGCCTCCCTTCATCTTTCTCTCTCTCTTTTTTTGACGCGACTTTCACTGTCCCTGTTTCCCTCCTCTTCTTCTTATTGTGTAAGAGCTTTTGAAGGAGCTCAAGGTTTTAAGGAGTAAACGCAGCTAATGCTGTGTCTTCAGGCGGCCGATTTTAAATGCAGTGTCTTATATAATGGCTTAAAGTCCCATCAAAGCGTGCCTGTGGAACAGTGGGTCGGACGAGATGGCAGGGGGATTTTCAGGGCTTTGGCTAATTATTGCCATCTTCCTCCTCCAGTCAAACACCTCGGAGCTCTTGTCTCCTCCTTTGTTCTCTCCTGCTCATCTTCTTCTCACAGAATCTCTCTCTCTCTCTCCCTCTCTCTCTCTCTCCCTGCATCTAGATCTGCTGGCATGTGTTCTGCTCTCTCTTTTCTCTCCTCTCTTACTTTTCCTGTGTCTGTCCTTTTCTTTCTACTGTCTTCCTTTACAGCCCTGTACTGTATCTCTCCCTTTCCTTCTCTTTGTTTCCTCGTCTTCCTCATCCCCCCAACCTTCCTCTTTCCTCTCGGCTTTTCTCTTGTGTCTGTCTGTCTTGTGTCCCCCCCAACTCATCTCTCTCCATGGAGCCTTGGGTGCTTAGAGGGAACCAGAGGCTGTTACGTAACTGCCAACTCATTCCCCTCAAGAATAGAGCCACTAAGTCCGGGGAGTCAGGGCGTCTGATCCCCATCACCATAGCGATGATGACAGGCGGCCCAGGTCCAACTTGGTCTGGTCTTATTGGACTGCAGTCGCCATCCCTGCCCACTACGTCCTCATTTCGTCCTCCTTGGCATGACAATGTCACTACCACTGGGCCAACTACGCTTCAAAAATGTCTTTTTTTCATTAATTTTAAATAAAATCAGAACTCATCAATGCACTATAAATCACATCAAAGCAATATCTGCCATGGCTCAACCGTACACTATAATTGAAAATTATAGTCTTAGGTAAAATATCAAGCATGGGACAACAAAGTATTGTGGGAAGGTTGTTTTTATTTATTCCCTGCACCAAATGCAATAAACGACAAGTCTCAAGCAACAAGCAATTAAATGCTTCCCTTGCCTGAGGGCCTGTGGCATAGACGTGTTTACCGGGAAGCAGCTCGGCGTCGCAGACGGGCGCAAACTAAATTTAGGCTGATAAGATAAATGCCATCGACTCCAGCGGAGGCTCTTTCATTTCTTAATCGATTTTAAATAGTGATTTTTTTTTCTCTTTTTTTTAGTGATTTTTTTTTCTCCCTTCTGCGGCGTTTGACTGGGGAATCCATGCGCTTACATCCCCTCAAGGCTCTTTCCCACTGTCTGCACAGAGTTCAATGAACCCCATATAGGGACAGTGAGCGAGAGAGAAAGAGAGAGATGAAGGAAAGTGAGAGAGGGTGAGGGACATGGTGAAAGGGAGGGAGAGAGAAAGAGAGAGGAAGAAAGAAAAAGATCGGGATCATTAACCTGCCTCCTTGTCTCTTCACCATTGTTTACCTGTGTGTTGCTGGAAAGTGTTATTTCTCTCCAAATGTTGTGAAAATTGCACTTGACACAAGTAGAGGGATGCAAAGTCATGCAACCATATTGCATAGTGCCGATTGACTCAAGAAGATGCGCAGACAAAACAGTGATGACTCAGAGTTGCGGCAATTATTCTTGTCCCCCTTGTCTCCGTGCCCACGGGGTTCCTGCTCTTTTAAGAAAAAGTGATTCATTATTCACCTTTTGAAGCCATACACTTCCCTAATTGTCCATAAATGGTTCTCGAGCAAGATGGAGCATTCCAGCCAAATAACAGGGTTGCCGTCAAAGGGACAGGAACCAATCTAATTGCTTCACAATCTCAATTGGAAGACCTTCATTCTTCCCCTCTCCTTAAAAAAACAACATTCTTCCACACAACAGCAGACAAATTAAAGGGCTTGTTTCTTTTTCCTTTTTTTGAAGTGTTAGAGCGGCAGGTCCTCTGGTTTATCAGGCCAGAGGAAATAAACAATCATTATGAGAAAGCAGCACAAGGCTAAACAGGAGCTGACAGAGCACATTGCTCCTACCCAATGCAGTGTGAAAACACCCACTCCCATCTCCTGGGGGTTAAGATTATAGTCTCTGGCTCCGTTGCTAGGCATTTATAAAAGTAATGGTGTTGTTTTGTGTGTGTGTGCTTTCTCCTCTCTTCTTACTTCTAAAAAGAGCAAGAAAAGTCAGCCGAGTTCAGAAAGTTTAATTGATGACTTTACTGTGAGCTTAGAAAAATAAAGAAAGGTATTCTTGAAATTATGCAGAATTGATTTAGTTAGATTTACTTACTTTTGCTTGGTTCAGCACATTATTCTTTTTTTCATTCTTCATACTGGAAAACAAGTGCTATGACTAAAATATTTGTCCTCATGTAATGGCTATATTTATCGATCTTCGGATGGACTAAACTGTATGTAACAACTGAAATACTGCAGGTTTGTTTTTGTGTCCATGTTTACTGTCTTAGGACACAGGTATTGATGTTTTCTGGAAGCTTCTCCACATTAAGACAAATGTGTGCTAAGTAATGGCTGTGGCCTTCAGATGTGACAGAAGTGCTGGGCTCTGGATTTACCTCCTCTCTCTCCCTTTCTCTCTCTCTCTGTTCCTTCACTCCCAGGTGACAGGGGTGAGTGTGTCCCCAGGGAAAGACCAGCTGGTAGTCTTCCATACCAAGGACGGCCGTGATTTGGTGGTGTGCCTACAGGGCATGACGCCAGCAGGGGAGAACCGAATCGGTGAGCTGGTGGGCACCCTGTTCAGTCACTTCAAAAGGTAAATAGACACACTCTCACACACACACATACACACACTCTCATCCTCATCCACTCTCATAT
This sequence comes from Tenualosa thibaudeaui, assembly GCA_027481765.1. Classification (NCBI taxonomy): domain Eukaryota; kingdom Metazoa; phylum Chordata; class Actinopteri; order Clupeiformes; family Clupeidae; genus Tenualosa; species Tenualosa thibaudeaui. Next base: position 13,303,751 of record JAIFZK010000002.1, read on the forward strand.
TCTCATCCTGTCATCATCACACAGAGAAGCACACACAGACACTGACTTTTCAAACACTTCTATTTCATACCGATTTCAAACACCCACGCTTTAAATTATCCACAAACAGACACACACACACACACACACTCATATGGCACAGACAGATACACATGCACAGCCACAAACACTTCAAACCCCATCCAGGTAGACACTTCAAAAGGTTGCCTGGACACTTCCGCTCCCAGCTGCGTCACACAGTGAGTTGTGGGCTGTGATGGAGTACAAGAGGTCACACCACATCACATTCACCCAAAAACACACGCACAAAAAACACACCACTGCAACAAAAACTCAAGGACTACCCACAAGCATCACATACACACACACACACACACATACACACATACAAATAAACATAGACATACACACTCAAACACAGAACAACTGAGCAACCAGCAACCTTGTGAGAATACAGCCTCTTTGTCTAAACCCGTCTCCTCCAGTGCTGCTACTTCTCTAGGGAGAGGACAAGGGCATGCCAAGACCTCAACTTCTCTTTCTCCGTCTACTCTCTCCATCTCTGTCCTCCACTCATCCTCTCCCCTCTTTTCTTCCTAGACACAGTGTGATCCCATATATCTGTTTTCAACTTTTTTTTAAAGAAAGTGAAATAAGGGAAGTTTTTTTTCTTACACATTTTTATTATTATTTTTATTTATTATTACTTATTTTAAGAAAAATAAGAAATAAATTATTATTATGTTTTTTGTACTTGATTTATTTTACTCGATTGCAAACTGTGTAAAGTGGGGTTCTGTGTCTTTATCATATCTTTATTATGCCTCTTTAAGCCCTGTCCTGGTTGGCGTCATGTTCTCTGATGAATCCAGCAGCTCCTGCTCCTGCTCTTGTTCCTGCTCCTGCTCCTGCTCTTGCTCCTGCTCCTGCTCCTGCTTTTGCTCCTGCTCTTGCTCCTGCTCCTGCTCCTGCTCCTGCTCCTGCTCTTGCTCCTGCTCCTGCTCCTGCTCCTGCCTCCTGCTCCTGCTCCTGCTCTTGCTCTTGCTCTTGCTCTTGCTCCTGCTCCTGCTCCTGCTCCTGCTCCTGCTCCTGCCTCCTGCTCCTGCTCCTGCTCCTGCTCCTGCTCCTGTTCCTGTTCCTGCCTCCTGCTCCTGCTCCTGCTCCTGCTCCTGCTCCTGCTACTGCTACTGCTCCTGTTCTTGCTCTTGCTCCTGCTACTGCTACTGCTACTGCTACTGCTACTGCTACTGCTACTGCTCCTGCTCCTGCTCCTGCTCCTGCCTCCTGCGGCTCTAAGCTTAGCATTAGAAACAGTTGCCGCTTGGCGGCGTGCAGTGGGCTATCCATCTTCAGTTTCATTTACTTCTGCGCTCACACATATACACACCCACTCACACATGCTGCTTGACACACACACACACACACACACGAGTGTCTTGCTTTTATCCTGGTTCCTATGCTAGGAAATGAAGAAGAGATTAGAAAGGTCATATCAGGATATGTGAGATCAGGCCATTCGTATGTGTGAGTGTGTGCACACCTTTGTGTACGTGTGTGTGTGTGTGTGTGTGTGTGTGTGTGTGTGTGTGTGTGTGTGTGTAAGACCTGACTTACACACTCATGATTCTCCCTGTCCTCTCTACCACCCCAGAAGAGATATGCTTAGCGCTGCACATCTATCCCATAAAACCCTCTCCCACTCTTTTTTTTCTCTCTCTGTCTCTCTTTCTCTCTCTCTGTCTCTCTCGCTCTCTGTTCTTCACCACCATATAGGCACATCCATACCACAACTTTACCCCTTATCTCCAGAGAGCTCTATGCATTAGAGTATGAGTATCACTCATATACACAGGCTGAGCTTAACTAACCTAGTCCTTGTGCTGACACTGAAATGCTCGGTGGAGGTTACTTAGGGAGGAGGGAGGAGGGAGATAAGGGCTTGATTGTGAATTGATTCCTCACATCCACTGACAGTATCCAGTCATGCGTGGAGGAGAGCTGGACCAAGTCAGGAGCTTAGAGTGGAGAAGCCGAGACTTGTGGACGTGCCCTTGTCAAAGTAAACGAGTTTCACTGTGGAGCCGTGGTTGCTAATCCAACCCACCCCGCACTGCTCTCGTTGTGTAGCGGTGGTAAAGTCAGCACCTTTCAGACTAATGACCTGAGATGTGTGGAGTTCTTTTTCATTCCCTCTCCCTTGTTCTCTTTCTTTCTTTCTTTCTTTCTTTCTTTCTTTCTTTCTTTCTTTCTTTCTCTCTCTCTCTCTCTCTCTTATGCTTGCTTGGTCCACAGCTCCATCTATCAAAGTGATACATGAGGGAAGCAAGGGGCCATGCTTTCCACAGTGTTGTTCACTGCAGATAAGTGTGTGTGTGTGTGTGTGTGTGTGTGTGTGTCTGTGCTTGTGCGTGCACATTAGCGTTCTTCCAGTAGATGTACAGTTAACCTTTATCTCTCCTTTACCTGAAGTTAAGGCAGCTGCCCCCTCCTCTCTCTCTCTCTCTCTTTCTTTCTCTCTTTCTCTGTGTCTCACAGAAGCTATTAAGCCAGGAAGCCTAGCTGGATACACACATATACACTGAAGGATGGCGCTGATGCAGCAGCAGTGCTGCCTCTCAGCTCATCACAAACAAATCTGGGCTATGGGCTGCTGAACTGATCTTAGAGCAGAGATAAACACCACAGCACGAACAGTCAGCTGGGGAGCACCTATTGTTTTTTTTGTCACTGGGTGTTGTTCCTTAAAGCAAGCTAGTAGATAAAAATATGGATTTTAGTTCCCATTCAGAGGAATGGTACCAACTCCGGGTGCTTTTTAGGCACTTCAGGGCAGAAAATGTTCCTCTTCAGATTTTATTGATTCTTACTCAAAGTCTCTTTTACAAAGACCTGTCAATGACATCATTGATTTTTTTGTACCTTCAAAAGGACTTTTTAAAGTTGCAAGTGAGAGTGACCATAACCCTGACATTTAGATTGGCTTAGTGAGCCAGTACTGCATATAAGACACATGGCTCAAGAGCTAGAGTACGCTAAAACATATTTTTAGACTACAGAGGCAGGACACGTATAGTTTATGCATGACTCTCCTTTGAAATGTTTTAAGGAGGCTGACAAAAAATGCTAGCTCTGTCACTTTTTGCCACTACTGTGAATAGATTATTTCACACACACACACTCGCAGATATGCACACACACACACTCGCAGATATGCACACACACATAAACACACATAAACACACACACACACACACACACACACACACAAATCCTTAGGCAAGATCTGTTGGAGAAGCAAACTCCAAGCCACATGTCAATAAGAATATAATGCTCTTATCTACATTGATGCAGGACAGCACTCACAAAATGACTAGATAACCTCTCTCGTTTTGGAACAGCAAGCATGAATAGTGCCCACATGTTTGTCTGTGTGTGTGTGTGTGTGTGGGCATGTGTGTTTGTGCCCATGTGTGTGTGAGCATGTGTATGTTATGTATGTGTATGCTTGTGTGTGTGGGTATGTGTGTGTGTGTGTCTTGAGTGCATTGTATTTGTGCAGTGTGTGTGCTTACCACACAGTAAACAAGTGTGTATTTTTATGTCTCTCTCTCATCCCCACATCTTTTTTACTCTGCAGACTGTGTGCCTTCTTTCATCTCTCTTCTACTCTCTTTCTCTCTCTGTCTTTTTTTGCCTCCCCATTTCTTTCTCTCTTCCCCTCCCATTCCCTCTCTTCTGTCTATCTCTCCCTCCTTTTATCTGTTCTCCTCTATATGACTACCCACCCCCCCCCACCCTCTCTCTGTCTCTCTCTCTCTCTCTCTCTCTCTCTATCCCTCTCTCTCTCTCTCCCTGCTTCCTCCAGCTCTAGAGGCTTTAAATATTTAAAGCTGCTCCTCTGTGGAGGCTGGCGGACTCTATATTTAGCCCCGGTGCTCCCGCATTGACATGCACACCACGCTGCCGTAGCTGCAGCAGTGGTCCCTCTCTCCCTCCCTCCTTCTCGCTCCCTCTCTGCGGCGGCGGTGGCAGTGCTGGCAACAGAGACACCCTCAGTCCCTCAGAGACGAGCTGGGCTATCCACAGCCTCCCCATGTCCACCACCACCACAGGGACTAGAGAGAGAGAGAGAGTCTCTGTCTCTGAAGTGGCATCTTACATTGTAGAAATGGAAAAGGAGGTAGTTCCGTTTGTTTGTGTGTCTCTTCTATATGAAAAAGTAAAATGTCTCAGAGGCTCTTTGAGACATTTGACTTTTTAATGACATGACGTCACCACTCATTAAAGACTAAGTGACTCTAAACTAAGAGACTGATCGTACTGGCTGTTACCTAGAGACCAGCTGATTTCAGGACCACATGCGCTATGTCTGACACACGCAGTTCCGAGGGAACGGGGAGGGATGCACATAGGGAGGCCATATTTGTTTAATTCCTGTAACCTGTATCCTGTGACTACACTGAAAGCAGAATCACCGGGAAATTACAGTCACACATTAGTAGACAGTATCATCTCCTCCCATGTGATCTCTCTCTCTCTCTCTCTCTCTCTCTCTCTCTCTCTCATTAGGTCCCCACAGCCTCAGTAATTTAATCCATGACGAGCTGCTCCAAAAGCCTCACGCTAAGTGTTTCCATTTGAACGAAAAACCCCATAGAAATCCATAGGGGATAGGGCATATATATATATATATATATATATATATATATATATATATATATATGCTGTCCATATTATTGATTAGCTGATCACTTGCGGTGGTGATTGCAACCACAGGTCAAGGCAAGTAACCTCCATCCACAGTCAGTCACTTACTCCGGAAGAGCACAGAGCGAAACCCATCCATAAGTGTGTGAACCCTCATCAAGTGCACAAAGGGGCTATTTGATGTCGCTATTCTGGGCAAGCCCCTGCTAAAGGATGACGAAGGGATGAGGCAAACCCTTGGTTCCCCTCCAAGGGCCCAGTTAAGTAATAAATAAATTAAAGTAAATAAAAACACAAACAGGAACTTTCCTGTTTCTCTGCACTTCGGAAACTCTCTCACGACAAGAACTTTGTGGAGTGAGGTGCCAGACGCCTTCTGTCCCCCCATCCCCTCCAGCCCCTGATCTCTTTCCCCCTTTTCTTCACTCTTCTTTTCTCTCTCCTCTGCTTGTGTAATCTCTTTAAATTACCCCCTCCTATTCATCCCTCTCTCTCTCTCTCTCTCTCTCTCTCTCTCTCTCTCTTCCATTAAGTCTCCTCTGGTGGCAGCTTTGGCTCCTTGTGTTGTTTGCTAATGAAAGCCCAGTGTGTGAGCTGTCTGAGGAGCTGAGGGCTGGAGCAGGAAGAGAATAGCTGGGACTGGCCACAGTCAGCCATGGTCACCTCTGTCCTCTGGCCTTGTTTTATTTCTGTGTCCAAAGCCATGAGAGTTTGGTCTCATCTAAGTGAAGCCAAAAGTGACCAGGGATGTGTCAGTTTACCACTGTTTTAAGACTGTTTTAACTTTTGAGAAAAACAAACCATGCTCACAAACGCATACAGACACACACACACTCGGCTCACTCGGCCCCTGTCACTTCAAAATAGCCAGGCAAAAAGCATACAGAACAGAGATGAAGACAAGTGTGTGTGTGAGCGTGTGTGTGTGCGTGTATGTGGAGGCAACCTTACCCTGAGTCCCATTACACTGGTAGGGTAGGTGAGACCTTCAGCTCTTCTCTCCCACTGGGGTCATGTGTGAGGAGTTAATTGGCTCGTTAGCTGCTGTTCCATGTGAGTTAGCCTGTGCCCTGGGTGTGATGGGGGCTCTGGTAATGACAGCAGAGCTTTGGCGGTGGTGCTCAGGCCATGAAGGCAGTAAATGGCACCAAAATTTTTTGTGGTAATTGGGCCCTCTTTCAACCATCATCTCTCCATTTAGCTTTCTTTCCATTTCTCTCTCTCCCTCTTTCTCACATCCACACACACACACACACACACACACACTCCTCCACTCTCTCATATGCCTGGGCCTGTATTGATCTCAGCTTGGCCTCTAATCACATCCTCTCTCTCTCTCTCTCTCTCTCTCTCTGTGCCCCCATCCCATCCCATCCCATCCTGAGTTAAAACTGGGCCATGCTCTAATCTGTGCCAGTGTGGAAACACTGTTAATGTAGACCACACTGCAGTGAAGAGCAAACCAGACTTTGGGATGGGGGGGGGGGGGTGAGACCCAGTCCCAGAGGGAGAGAAAAACAATGTCAGAGAGAACAACAGTGTGTGAGCATAAGAGGAAAAGATAAAATGTAGTTGTAGAGAGACGTGTGTGTGTGGAACAGATAGGATATACGAAAGCATGGCAGTGGAGGATGTTTTGTATGTGAGAAAAGCATTGAGAGATTGTGTGTGTGTGTGTGTGTGTTTGTTTGTGTGCATGTGTTTGTGCTTGTGTGCGTGAGAGAGAGAGAGAGATTCAGAAACTGAAGCAGGTGGGAAAACAAGACTAAAGAAAAATTAACCGGAAAAAAGTCTAGAGAGCTGGGGCCTTTGGTGTGTGTGTGTGTGTGTGTGTTTGAATATGTTTGCTTTTTACCTAGCCTTTAAACCACACATTGTGGAAGCACTATAAGTGTAGTGTGTATGTGTTCAGTCACATCGGCTCGTAAAGAAAAAAAATATTGTTTTTCTTTCTAAATTTGCTGCATGTTTCACAAAAGCAATGTGTGTGTGTGTCACATTGTCAACCAGATGCTGAGGTGATTGAGGGTTTAGTGTGCGTGCGCACTGACCTGTGAAAGAGAAAGGAGCAGCAAACATTGGGTCCCCTCCCCTCCCCACCCCACTCTCACCTCCGCTTCCACACCCGTCCCCCCATAAATCATCATTTATCATCATTTATTCAGATGCAAACTGTAATACATACAATGAAATATTCATATATTCATAAATTTCTAAACCCATTCTCAGCATTTCACCTCTGCACACCTCATAGTAATGCTGGTGCCTTTGTTTCACAGATTATACATCCATGCTTAGTTAGGAGTTGATAATTGTTTGATAATTGTGATGAAAAGTGAACAAATAGCATTTGACCCAGTGGGTTGTGAGGTTACAGAGAGAGGCACATCAGGAAGAGGGGGGAGTGAGTCTTACGCTAAGCCACTGACGAGGCAGCTTTTTGGTTGAGCTAATCAGTCATTTAATATGGCACTCAAGCACAGGTGAGAGGTCTCTCAAGTCAGTCAATTAATCCGTCAATTAGGGGCCGTAGTACAGACGTACACAACACACACACACAAATGTGCTCAAACACATGCTCACACAAGCACATAGACACACGTGTACCACCCAGGTTCAGACCTACTACTGTGTCAATGACAAATAGGGAAAAGAAAAGCGATTGTCATCTTGTTTTTAATCCTCATTAATACAAAACCCTAATTAACTTTAACGAGTTAATCATCTCAAGCAGTGGAGTAGAACACCATTAACATGGATATTTTTAAACATTTGGGATCATTTGTACTCTCTCCTGAGTGCACACACACCAACATTAGTCCGATCTGGAGGTTCGAACAGGACAGATGGCGGCCTGAAACCGGATGAATATTGTAATGCAATCATCTTTGCTGCAGTCTGTGCTTGTTAATGTAATCAGCTAAAGTGTGTGTGTGTGTGTGTGTGTCAAAGAAAACTGTTGTGCTGGAGTGGTCAAGGATACCTGATGCCATTTATTGACGGGTGCCGTTGCCGTCTTAGCGGAAGTCTCCGGAAGCATGATAATGCAGAAAGGCTGGAGATGGGTGTGGGTGCGGCGCGCCAATATCTACCGACCGTGTAACGTGATAGCGCATTGGGCTCGTTGTGTAGAAAGGAAGCCTGGCCTGCTGGCTGCTTCAAGAAGGGGCGACAGGAGCATCAGGCGCTAGCGGTTAGCATACCTCCATCCCATGCCCAGTCCTGCTCCTGCTCCTGCTGCTGATGCTACTGCTGGGGCCCCCGGTGTCTTTGTCTCCCCCAGCAAGGTCACGCTTTATGCTGAATCGAAATTTCAGACTTGGAGGAGTCATGCTATGCACCCCCCCTCCTCTCTCTCCCCCCTCTCTCTCCTTCCTCTCTTCACACCCCTCTATCTATTTTTTACCTCTCCCCTCCCTTCCCCTCCCCTCCCTCTCTTCCTCTCGCTCTCCTTCTCAACCTCCACCCTCTCACACATTCTTCCTCCTCTCTCCACGCTTCACCATCCTGCCCCCTCCCCCTTCCCCCCTTTCTCTCTCTCTCTCTCTCTCTCTCCGTCTCCTTCCTCCCTGTATCTCAACTTCACTCCTCCCCCCGCCTCTTTCCCCAAGAGCTGCAGATGCAGTTCCCATAGCAACCAGCCAATCCATGTTTGATATTTAGTGCATTAACAGGCCTTCTGGCAGTGAATGCTGATGACTCGGTCCACCATCAGCGAGAGAGAGAGAGAGATGGAGATGGATAGAGATGAAGATGGAAGTAGAGAGGGATAGATGGAGAGGGAGAGACGAAGAGAGACGGAGGGAATTGCTTGTGTTTTGCCTAAAGCCCCTCTTCAGTCTCTTCTCATAAGTGTGTCCTTGTTGCGGTGCTGATTTGAGTGGTGATCTTACTGCCATAAATACAAATGATGGTCATAGCTTCTCTCTATTTCTCTCTCTCTCTTTCTCTTTCTCACAGATATACACTCAACTTTCTTTCTCTTTCATTCTCTATCTCTCTCTCATCCCCACACTCTCCCTCTCTGTTTTGATGGTGTAGCCTAATTCACCCGTGCATCTAATAATTCAGCCCATACCTGGAGCTGTGGTCACATGCCAGGACAGCCTTGTTATACGCAGCTCCGGATAAAAACAGGCTTTCATTAAAGCAATCTTGAGCATTGCATAACCACCTCAATCCCCCCGTGAACACACACACGTGAGCTCATGTGCAAACATGGCATACATGCACACCCACCCACCCAAGACACATGCAACCATGCCACACATAAACACACAAACAGGTGAAAACACACAGGTGATAAACACACACACACACACACACATATGTGCATGTGTTTGGAAGACATGGTGTTTTGTTGAAAACGAGTTGGGCGGGTCTGCACCGATGGTCAGATTGAGCTAGAGGAGAGATAGAAAGAGAGAGGCGAGAGAGATGCAAGGGGTGCATAGCTTGGCTCTGCCTGTGTGTGTGTGTGTGTGTGTGTGTGTGTGTGTGTGTGTGTGTGTGTGAACACACCCGTGCGGAAAGTGGATCTGACCTACTTTTCAGCACTAACCCTGCATTGCTGTTTCTCTGCGTCGTTCTCTTACTCCCTCTCTCCCTCTCTCTCTCTCTCTCTCTCTGTCTGTCTCTTGCTCACTCACTCTTTCTTTCACCCACACCCTTCTCTCTTTCTCACTCTTGCTCGACTGCTTTCATTGTTTGCCAATGTATCCACTGTGCAGAAAAGGGGCGGTCACTCAGACATCACTGTAAACCATCACTCTACTCACTCTCTCTCTCTCTCTCTCTCTCTCTCTCTTTCTCTCTCTCATTCTCACTCACATTTTTTTCACCTTTATTCCTCTCTTCCTCTTGTTGCATCCATCATAGCCTGCATTCTCCACTCGCACCTTGTCCTATCTTAACAGTATTTCCTCTACGGTTTGGTTCATTTTGTAGCTCTATTCTTTTCCAATATTTACCCCATGGGTGCCGAGTGCCACATAACATAAACTAGGAAGCAAAAAAGGGGGATGGAGTCCTGATGCTTTGCCTCTTAGCTCCATCCTCATATCTATGGTAGCATAAATGCTCCATGTTCCCAAACCCATACATCACCCAGCAGTTTCTCTAGCTGTCGGCTACACACAGCACTGCAGACTGGAATATGAACAGGAACTACACACACACATGCACATGCATGCGCAGACACACACACACATGCATGTGCATGTGCATACACACACACACATACATGTTCACACACTGAGACACATTTATTCCTGAACACACACACACCTTATCTTCCTAAGTCTGTCTTCTCCTGCCCTCTTCCCATCCCCCCATGGTTCTCTCTCTTCCTCTCTCTCTCTCTCTCTCAGTTGCTCCCCATCTCCATCTCTCTCGTATTACACCCCCACACACCCGCACAAAGACACACGCATTCACTGTGTGTATTATCCATGAGCACATCCACACACAAACAGATAACCCCGCTCTCTTTGAGCCATGTTGATTCACCAGCTCATGTCCCTGATGACCTTGTGCAACCCCTGCTTTGCCTACACCCACACACACACACACAAACATACATGCACACATACATATACAGTACACACACACAAACTCACACACACACACTCGCTGCAGCAGTAGTTATAACTTATTGATGTCATGTACTTAAGGCACTACACATGTCCCTCAGTCCCAAAATGATGTCACTTCCTGTTTGCCCATGCTATTGTTGAAGTGCCCACACAATAGTGCTGGTACAACCCCCCTACGCACACACACACACACACACATACACACACACACACACACACACATACACACACAATTGTATTACACAAACTGATCCATATATACACACATACATTACTGTCTGAATGATGTCACTTCCTGTTTGCCCACGCTATTGTTGAACAGCCCACACAGTAGTGCTGGTACAACCCCCCTACGCACACACACACACACACACACACACTCATACACACACAATTGTATTACGCAAGCTGATCCATATACGCACACGAGACACGTGACCGTCTGAGCTCATACACACCCACACATTCTATAGCAATTCCTCATTTGCACATGTGGGAACACATACATACAGTACAGCACACACACATATTGATCACTGTTTAAACATAATAAAAACACAGACCTTGTACACACACACAAACACAGCACACACTAGCCCACCCAGAAAGCACACACATACACAAAACCCAACCACCGTCATAATCACTTGTCCCTTCACTGCTCTTGTTTCAATAGTGCCTCTTCACCCCCCCCCCTCTCTCCTTCTGTCCCTTATTCCTGGTTTATTTGCATCTATCATGACATTCATCACCTGTCAGTCAATACCAAACCTCTTCACTGGCGCCCGAGTGAGATGATCGTCAGGCCGCAGGGCTTTGATGAGTCAGGGCCTGAATCAGAGGACCATTGATGTTATTGACGCCATTGAGGGCCGATGCTCGCTAAACCATGCAGCACTTGGCTAACAAATGAAGAAATAATGTAGTCACTTGAGTGCTCTGTGCTCGCGGCTATGTGATTTTGTATTGACTGTTTTTAACTAAGATATGTCAGGGTCTCCTTTGATGGATATGTGAGCAGTTAATGCAGAAAGAGAAAAAAGAGAAGGAGCAAGAGAGAGAGAGAGAGAGAGAGAGAAGCCTATAATACTGTCCATTCAGAGAAGTCGTTCTGATCTCTTCTCTCTGGTCCATTTGCTAAGAACAAATAGTTACTTACTTTCCTGCCTTAGCTGATTAGCTTTGCATTAGATACACTCTGGGAGCTTGACTGCAGTCTATTGGTCACTCTCATTGACATCCTAGCCTCCCCAGAGGAAGTTCTAGCTTTGGTCCTCTCTCTCTGGGGAGATGGACTCTGACGACCCCTGAACCATCTGAAAGGAACACAATAGGAGGAGCATGTCGGGGAAGTGTGTGTTTGCTTCATCTCCTTAAGAGGAGCATCTGTTGCATTGTTCAGGGGTACACTGGAAAGAGCAGATTGTCTGCTATTGTGCAACAGTTAATGGTCCCCCATCACCCCCCAACCTCCTCTCCTCTCTTCTCTTCTCTTCTCTTCATTTTCTTTTTTTGTAATGCTCAACCTTCCGGTCGGTGTGCGCTCATGCATCCAGCCTTACCTGGCGGTGGGCACAGCATGTGTCTGGGCTGGTCGATGTGGCTGATTGATCCAGAGGTGCGTCTGCAGGCCTGCCCGACTCATTCTCCTCTCCCCCAGAGATGCTCGGAGGCAGGAACTGAGTTTTACTGTAAATAACCTTTTCACTCAGGAGTATTTACAGCAGTCGCTCTATCTGACTCTTTCAGTCTATCCCGTAGCCTGTCTGTCTGTTGGTCTGATTGTACGTGTGTGTCTGTCAAAACTGGGTTACACAAAGGTACCTTAGAAATCAGAATTTTATGCATTTATTTGATTCAGACTTTTCTTGATGCCGCCAAATGCTTCCTTCTCTAGAAGGCAGCATCTCTTTTGTTTGGGACAAAGTCTTTGTCTCAGCTTCTTTTTCACACTTCTCTCTGTCTCAGTGCATTTACATTTAGCAGATGCTTTTATCCAAAGCAACTTACATTTGTCTACTATGAACTCATACATGGTCAGTCTGCCCTGGAGAACCCTTAGGGTTAAGTGCCTTGCGCAAGGGCACAGGTTCCTTTACCAATACGCTACCACTGCCCTATTGGTCTGCCTGTATCTAAGATGGTAAGATTTCTGTAATAAATATCAACATTTAAAAAATACTTTCTCTTTCTCCGTCAGATAATATGTTCTTTCTCTCTGTTTATTTTGGTGTCAGCCTCCTGGGCTGTTCAAACACTCAGTGAGAGTTGTCTCAGTGCTCGCCACTCAACACTTTTCTCATAGTTAAAGCTAGTGTTTGTATCCCTCCACCTGATGGATCCATACATCCCTCTCACCCTCTCTTTCTCTCTCTTTCTCTCCTGCCGGGTGTGAAAATCATGCAGTCTCTCCCCTCTGGAGCGTGAGCTGGCCTGCCATGCTTTGATCTCTATGCCACCTAGCTCTCTCTCTCGGCATGGCTTCTCCACCAGACTTCCTATTTAGCATTGATTCCTTCTCTCCTCTCTAATTATCACTTCCCCTCTCTCACTTTCTTTCTTTCTCTCTTTCTTTCTTTCTTTCTGTTTTTCTTCACCTCTCTTTCTCCCTTCTCCACTCTCCATCTCTCTTTTTCTGTTGTTGCCTGTGAACAGGAGCACCAATGCTGCCTCCATGCCGAAAAGCCTCCCATTCTCCATGTGTTTTGAAATGACCGTGTCGTAATCGCTCGCTCATTTCCAAAAAAAATGGGGGGGAGAGAGAGAAAGAAAAGAGAGAAAAGGAGAGCAGAAGGGATGTGAAGAGTTCCGAGAGAGAGGGAAGGAAAAAAAGCTGCAGCGGATTTGCCACTCTTCCACAGCTTAATAAATATTGAAAGCACCAAGCCTGCCTCTGCTCCAATTCGATAAATAATAGCTCACATTTGGCTCTGCCTTGGCAGGCCCGGAGGCTCCCAAGTCACTTTTTCAAGGCAGATATGAAGCAGCTGTCCATGCCATTCACCACCCCTACTCCACCCCAAACCCAACAACCCAGGCCTCTATCTCTTCTGGCTCTGAGCAAGGGCGCTAAACATTGGTTTACATCATCAAAACAGAAAAAATTGGGATTTGGGTTGACTGTTCTTCCCAGCTGCCATTGTAAAAGTAAATGCCATTGCCATTATGTGTGGGCAAAGTTATGTCAGGTCTTCTGGAAAGTTCTTCTTGGTGCAGTGCCATCCCATTGTCTTTCCTTGACACTGAGGTCAGTTCATGCCATCAGAAACTGTATCTATCTGGCCTTTCCTATTGGTAAGAGTTATATGAGAGTATGCAGGCTTATGCTAATAATGTTGACGTTCAGTATGCATAGCCTCCCTTCAAGGAGTTTTGGAGGATTAAAGATTTTTTGTGTTATTGTGTTGTGTGTGTGTGTGAATTTGTTTTGCATTCGTATGTGCCGTATCTGTGTCTGCTCAGCATCCGCTCTCCCTCTCCAACTCTCTCTCTCTCTCTTTCTCTTTTCTCTCTCTCTCTCTCTCCCTCTCTCTCTGACTGCAGCAGAGATGAGGCAAGCACACCTCTAATCCCTCTGTGCTACATAGTCGAGGTTATTATTAGCACCCTCAGAGAGAGAGAGAGAGAGAGAGAGAGAAATCCAGCAGTAGAAAGTGTGTATATGTATGTATGAATGTATGTATGTATGTGTGTGTGTGTGTCTGTGTGTGTGTGAGAAGGGTGGGTGGCGTTTGCACGTGAGGAATGTGATGGGACCATGTGAGGAAGGGAGTAGGGGGTTCATAATTTAGAGTGGGGCATGTTTTGTGTGCTTACAATAAGAGATGGTGAGTCTCTCTCCCTCTCCCTCCCTCTCTCTCTCTCTATCTCTCTCTCTCTCTCTCCTCATAAGCTGTGTGTTTTACAGCGGTGTCTGAGCAGACGTGGGTGTGATCGGCCGGGGGGCATATCAGCTATATTTGGGAGGTGGCAACAATGGGGGGGGGTTCGTAACGTCTCCTCATCTGACAAGAACAGGAGGGAAGATGCCTGTGTTCTCAGCACCACTCCTGTCATCTCTCTCTCCTCCTCCTCCCCACCCCTCCCCTCCACCTCCCTCTCCCCTCTTACCCCATCCTGTTCTACCACCACACCCTGAAACACCCCTCCCCTCTTAAAAGCCCCCAAATCCCCCCGAATTTCATGAGAGGGATGAAGATAAAGGCACACACACACACACACACAAACACAGACACAATCTCATAGGCTACCCAACACAAGACACACACACACAGACACACACATACACTTGCTGCATGCAGGTTGTATTGATTAAGGGCTGTTGGAAGTGTTTGTTCTCAGTCGTGTGGGCAGCAGAGTTGCTGAGGAGGGAGGTGGGCATCAGGGTGGTGGATCTGACCTCCCTCCTCCACACATCAAGGGGCACCCTGCCGAGAACTTAAGCTTGTCTGTGTGTGTGTGTGTGTGTGCAAGCATGCATAGGCATTTGCATGCACACAGATGTTTGTGTGTTAGCATTTGGTTGTGTGTGATGTGGGAGTGCGTTTGTTGTCTGCACGTCACGTGTCTGCATGTGGAAAAGAGATGAGATGAGATGACATGAGATGAGATGGGGGGGGGGGCAAATATGCAGACTGTAAACGTGGGGAAAAGAAGAAAGTGGCAGTGAGAGAAACTGAGAAAGTGTGGTGTCAGAAAGTTTTCTGCAGTGTGTGTGTGTGTGTGCATGTGTGTAAGTGTGAGAAAAGGAGCGAGAGAGTGAAGAGAAAGTGTGATGCAAAGACATAAAAAGCCGGTTAGTGAGAAACTTGAGCAAGGAGAAACACACACACCAAGTAGGTTGGAAAGAGACAGAAGTGTGTGTAAACACACCTGTCTTTACCCATGTGCCTTCATGTCGTGTGCATATATCTGTGTGTGTGTGTGTGTGTGTGTGTGTGTGTGTGTTTCACACTAAACCTCTCCATTGTGTGGTTGTATTAGCACACACCTGTGAGCCTGTGAGCTCAAGTTATGTTGACACTGTTAACCAGCCACCTGCATCCGCTCATTTTATCACACAGCAGAGCAGCACGAACTAACTCACTTCATTTTATTTCAATATTTATTTTGTTCACTTTGGATAAAAGCACTTCCTGAGTACACCAACTAACAGTAAAGAGGAGATCTTTGGCTGTTTATGCACAGTTTTGTGTTTCTTATAGTCGTGTTTTGCACCTCAGGTGAGGAATGTGAAGTAGTAAGGAGCCATTCAGACTGACAACATTTTTTCACCGCCAGGTGGTCAAATTCAATTATTATTCTATGGATTGATGCCACATGACCATTGCTATGCGCCTTGCGTTGAATATGAGTGAGGTGCTACATGAGAGCAAAGCGAAGCACCTAAAAATGGCAGATGTTCAATGTTAAAAATAATTAAACTTTTGAGGTTGTGTTTTCTTCAACAATGGGTTGTTGCTTAGCTGCCAGACATGGCTAAGTTAGGGGGTTAGCTCTTAACCAAATATATGCTGTCATAGCAACAAGATGTTTTTGTCGCTCACTACTTTAATAGAACACTCGTGTTTTTGGAGGTGAAAACTGTTGAAAAGCAGGTGAAAAACGGTCTGAACAGCACCTAAGACTGCATGTGTAACATTCTGTGAAGATCAGTGCAGTCTCATCCAGTCTTCTTCTGAGTTCACTCCACAGTCTTCAGAGTTTTGTGAAAAATATTTTGGAGCGCTATAGATTCAGCTGGGACAAAGGAACCCTAATCCCATTGAACTATTTTTGGCCACTGGGAGCAATCCCCTCTACCTCTCTTTCTCTCCCCCAATCTTTCTTTTTCTCTCCACCTTTTCCCCACTCTCCTCTCTCTCTCCCTCTGTAATGCCGAGTACTTCTTATCTCTCCCCCAAATGGCCCTCCTCCAAAGCCTTCTCTCCTCCTCTCTTCCTCTCTTCTCTCCTCTCGCTTCCCTTCTTCTTCGTCTCTTATCAACACCCCCCACCCCCACCCTGCCCCATCCCACCTCATCCCCTTCTCTTCATGTGAGGCTTCTGTCCACTGTGGTTCAGATAGGGCCTGTTTGAGGCTTGGCAGCGTGAAGGGTGCAGGGGGCACAGAGGAGGGGAGAATAGAGAGAGAGAGGATGCGGCAGTGATGGTGGTGTTCATGGGGGCATTTGGAAAGAATTGATTTTCCAGTGGGAAACTCGCAGCCGCTGTCTGGAGCCGGGGACCCATGCTGGGGAGAACCGGTCTGGCCCAGAGGGGTGGATTTTGGAGCGAGGACAGCCTCACTTCGCCTCCCCTCTCCTCCCCTCTCCTCCCCTCTCTTCCTCTCCCTGTTGCAAATGAAGCTCCAGTCTCGTGGATGATAAGCCATCCTCAGCATTTTGATGAGAAGTCCTGAACTCCAGGCCTATACTAAAACCCTCTCAACATCTCTCAACACTGGCAATCACCGTCTGAAGCACATATCGCTCATTAGGGATTAAGAACTAACAGTTGCACTGCAGATACTGCAGATATCATGTTAATGTTCTTGTAATGGTGAAAAATATCACTTAAAAGTCAAGTAATGGTCAACCTTAGATAAATCTAGAGCCTGTTTTTATGGCTGTGAAAGAGCAGCCATTGTGATGAAACACAATAGAGAGTCTGCCGTGCGAGAGGCACACAGCCCTAGCAGACCGGGACCATATGGGCAGCACGGCGGGCCTGCTGAGCTCAGACAGGCGTGATGGAACACTGGTTACAGTCACGCAGAAGTCGGAGCCAGAGCCCGCCTGTCTCTGGGAGGGGACTCGCCACGGCCACCGAGCGCTTGAGCACCACTGCCGCCACACACGTGAGTGCACCGCCTGCCCAACGGCATCTGCGCCCTGTCTCTCTGGATGTGGATGATCACAGAGAGAGAAAGAGAGAGACAGAGAGAGAGAGTAAAAGAGAGTGGGGGTGGACCATGGGATGCCTCGTGTGGAGGGCAGATTCAACTCAGTAAAAAAGAGTTCTCTTCCTCCAGAGCTTTAAGGTTTATTATGTGCTGCAGTTGTTTTAATTGGCGCCTGCAGTGAAGCGTCTGTCAGAGGGGAGGGTTTGTTGTGATTGAGTTTCTTGTGGTACAGTCCAATTAGGAAAACAAATGCCCGAGATTTGCCCAAGTGTGCGCTGTGATTCTCCTCTGCTTACGTCTTAACCAGCAGGATAAAGATGCTAACTTATAAGTGAGAGTTGATCATTGGGCAAGTGAGATAGTGAAATAACAATGGCTCAGGGTGTAGACTTTTCCATAGAGTTGGGGCAGGGATGATGCTGTGGGTAAGGGATAGAGAAAGTAGAGAGAAAGAGAGAGAGACAAAGAGATAGATGAGCTTTGAAGATGGAAAGACAGACAGTAGAAGACAACCCCCCACACCCCCCACCCCACACACACACACACACAAACACACAAGGCTGGCAAAGGTAGCCATGACAGATGGAACAGTTCACGTTGTTGCCATAGCAACACCCCAGCATAGCCACCCTTTCTCCACTGTAACGTATGGAGAGAGACTAGTGAAGGTTTTTATTTACAGTCTTTTTTTTCACCATTTCCAAGCCATGGATGCATCTTACATAACCACTTATGAAAGGGTCACTTGAGTGAATCATCTTGTTTTTGTTTGTTTGTTTTCTCATCTCTTCAAACATCCCATCCAAAATCTGAACAATTGCTGTTATTCAGTTGGAAGGCACTCAGATGCCAGGTCACACCATCTCCATGGAGATGATCTTCCTCCCAAATCTGGCAGTCTGTATTCACTGTCAATTATATGCCAGTTACAGTGGCTTCCAGCCTGTGTTAGGGCAACAATATTTGCAAACACTCTTTCAATAGCAGAGGTGGGACTGGAGGAGGCGTCACTTTGAAAGATCTCATGTCAGTGGAGTAAATTAATTAATTAACAGTTGTGAACAACACACACACACACACACGCTGAAGATGCAGATGCAGTGCTCATTTGACTGTGTGGTCTCCTAGCCAGCGTGCTCCAAATGCACACTGGTGCATTGATCGGCTGAGAAGGGGAGCTGCTGTAAAAGCTCTGCTCATCCAAAAGGCTCTAAGCCAATGTGACAAGAACTGGGCTAAAAGTCAACTTTCCAAAAAGAACCCACCTCGGGTCCTTATGGTGGCAAACACCTTTTCTTTTTTTTCTCCTCCATTCTCTTCCTACCAATACCCAAACATAATGGCCAGACTGAACATATGAGGAGCATCAAATACTGAACTGATCTGTTGTCTGTTGAGTTATTATTGTATATCTGTTTGTGATTTTGTTGTTGTTGTGTAGTTGTTGTTCCAGTCTTCTTAGTGCAATTCAACTAATAACACAAAGGATAAATTAATAATTAATCAATGTTCTTTTTCCTTTCACTTTCCAACCCTCTATCTCTCCTGCCTTCTACTTCTTTACTCTCTTTTTTTACCCCTCCTTTTTTATCACTCTCTCTATGCACTCTGTCTATTCCTCCCTCTCTTTCTCTCACTCTCTTTCTATCCCTATCCGTCTCTCTTTCTCTCTCTTTTTTCATCCTTCTCTCCAGTGAGAAGAGGAAGCTGCAGGTCAATGTTGGCAGCCCCATCCAGTGCAGTCTGAACGGGAGGAAGTGCACCATTGTGGTTGAGCCCAAGATCAACCAGTCGCAGCCCGACTTCACCAAGAGCCGCTCTGGCTATATCCTCGCTGTGCCAGTCAACTAAGCAGGGTTCTGGATGGGGGGGGGGTGCTATCCAGGAAATCCTCATAAACGGAAGCATGGGAAGCCATAACCATTTCTGTGCCCCGCCCCCTTTCCTCCTCCTTTGTTCGTAGGACTGAGTTGATCGTTTTAGCGATCAAAGCCATACCAAAAATTCTCCAGCGAAACAGACGTCATGTCGAACCATGTCGCTTACCCACACCAGCTAGCGTGAACGGTTATGTTTGTGTGCACTTGTTTCATTTGTATGCAAGTGGGTAATGTCAGCCTAATAATATCCTGTGCTTTTAATTGCTTGTAATTCATCATAGTCGCTAATCACCAAAGTCATTCACCAAAGAATTACATATTCGAATGTTGGGTGATGTAAGAATACAGAAAACTCTATTTGGGGGAGTTAAACTGATTTAATTTTCTTTTTTTTTTTGAAAATAAAATGTGTAAACCAAACAGTGTAGTATTTAGACTGAGGCATTAGATAATTCTGTATGATTTACTAAGGAGCATGTCCTATTAGTTTATGATGAAAGAGATTATATCACATTGCAGCTAAGACTGTGATTATTTTTGACCTTTTTGTAGATTGTATTCATTAGGTCATTGACATTGTTGAATTAGTTTTGGGCAGTGTGTTCCAAAGAAATCTGTAAAAATCCCTTTTCCTTTTGAAGTGGAGACCAAATTATTTTTGTGTGTATGTGTGTGTGGGGCGCATGTACTCAAGTGTGTGTGTGTGTGTGTGTGTGTGTGTGTGTATCTGAACCAGTGAGAGCACTTTCCCCTGTCAGGTATAGTGTAGGATGTGTTGATCATGTCCTCATTGTCTTGTGCTGCTCTGAAAAGAGCATTGAAACTCTCTCTTAACTTAATCGCCTTTTCACGTGTATCCACAACATTTACTGCAACATTACATAAAGGCGTTAGCTAAATGCATAAATGTAAATGTAAATTACTTGCTAGTACCTACTAATGCAGAAATACATACCTACATTGAATGTTTCTTTGTAAGCAATGTAGCCTATATCCAAAATGCAGTATATTTTAGTATCAGTTTGTCAGGCACAATGAAAGGAAGAAAGCAATATTAAAATAACTGAATTTTAGCATACTGTATGTACTATATGCATACTGTAAGTATGTATACTAAATGTAAGATAAATGGCACTATGGTAAGGTGCTGCCAATGTGCACCATGCTAGCAGGGAGCAGGCTGTGGTTTTGGCCTGCCTGTAATCTCTCTATTAGGCCCAGTAATGGAGTTGGGCAAGGGAGGTCTGATGGTGGGCCCTCGCCCCTGACACTTGAGCCACTTGAGTCGCACACAGACCCCCTCTCCTCCAAAACAGTGGGCACCAAGCAAGCGTGCTCATTGGCCATAATCCGACTAGACCTCTCCCTTTGATAATCTTGTGTTGGTTTGGTGTGTGTGTGTGTGGGGGGGGGGGTGTAAAGCCAGTTAACCATTTAAAAGAGAGAGACTGCTGGGAAGAAATAAGGGAACAGAGCTTATATGCCCCCTCGTTGGTAAAGGCTTACACACCAGAACCTCCCTCCCCAGCATCTGCCAGAGTGATGGGTAGTGTATGCAGGTGCCTCATTCCGTGGGCCAATACTGGGCAGAATACTCTTTCTTATGTTTCTAATGAGATTTAAAAAAAAAAACAACCTAAAATCTGTATCTACCAAAATAATTCACTCTACATCTCGTCAAAGCAGATATTTGATACTGTATGTATCTAGCCCCCCTGACTGATCTGACTGAGCTTACCGACTCATTAGCTGCATAATCTAATGAGTCATCCAGGGCCCCAGAATAGCAATTTGAAAAATGTCTTTTTTGCCTGGTGTGTGTGGAGGGGTATATCCTTGAAATTGTGTAATGGGTTATTTATGAATGACAAAGTCTGAACTAATCTTTCATTTTCTCCCGCTTGGTATTGATTCAGAGTTGCGCATATTGCCATGTTTGTCGTCAATATGTTTGTGTAGATTGGTGTGTGTGTGTGTGTATGTGTGTGTGCGTGTGCGTGTGGTCGGGGTTTATTTACTCAGATCAACAGGAGTGAATCAAGGGGTGATGAGAACAGGGCTCCCAAGACACATGGCCTACTTTGAGCAGTTCCCCTCTCTGTGGATGAGAAGTGCCGAACCTGCCTCTGATATCAGCGAGTTGTGAGGGAAAAAAAGAAATTATTTCTCTCCCTTTAATTACAGCTTGCACTGTAATAGCTCAAGGAGCCATTTGCGAGATTAGGGTCATAATCAATTAATTGGCTTCAGACACAGGGAAAGTGGCCTCTGTTGTGATATCTTCAGGGCATGACATGATCTGAATAGAGTTGGGGGTTCGGATGGAGGAGAGGGTGAAGGAGGGTAGGGCGGAGTGCCAGGCGAGGGAGGGGAGAGGGAGCGGGCACAGCAGTGTGGCGTGTGCCATGTGGCAGTGGCTGATTCACTTGGCAGGGGTCATCCCTCTGTCTTTCAGTCAGATGTTTTTATTTGTTCCAAAACCTTAAACCTAAACCTAACACCAAAGGACTAGTCTTTGTCCTCGCTATCTGAATTTCACCTGTCTCCTTCCACCTATTTCCTCTCCATATACACTCCCTTTTCGACAGTAGAAGGCAGTAGACAACCATCGATAATACACTACACAGTTTACTGTTTTTATGTGGTACCCCTCCATTTATAAACCTGAGGGGCCGCTCTCTCTCTCTTCTTGCCATCTGAAATTTCCCTCTTTTTTCCATCTATTTTTCATTGATCTTTTATAATACAGATGCAGTCATTAATACATTCAGGCTCTTTTCATTTACTACCTGTTCCTCTTTATCCACCTCCATTTCTGCCATGGAAGTCAGTAGGCTACCATGCCTAGCACACTGTGCAATCCACTGAGCTCAAGGCTTTGGTATCTACTCCTTTGTCTCAGTTTCCAAAAGGCTCCAAACCACACACTAGTAGCTATCAGAAGGATAGCTCTCTCAGTCAACACTTTCCACCAAATGTAGGCTGAGCTGCGAGGCTTTTAGGCTGTGTTCACATCACATGTGTTACAACAGTCAGGGGATATTGAAGAGTAGAGAAGAGTGCCTCAGTACAGAGTGGAGTGGCTTCCCTCACTGATTTGCTCTCTGGATTACTCAATGGCCAGACAGCCCTGCTTCAAGGAGATTAGGACACCCGAGAGGTGTGCCGCCCACACACTTTGTAACGGTTGTCAGATTTCAAAAGAGAGGAGAGAGTGGTGTCTGCTTTTGGCATAGTTATCACTTTTCTCTTTGCTGTTGTCTCTCCATATGCCAAAGTGTTGTATCATTCATCTTCAGGCAGCAAGTATATGTGTTTTGCAGTTGATGACTGCTATCATGTTAAATGTTTGTGAACAAAATATGTATTTAAAAGAAAAGCCTTTCGCCAGACTGTTGTATGTTTCCCAGACATTTGCTGGAAGTAATAGGATAGCCACTGTTGATGTACTACCTTGTCAGTGCTGTGTTTGAAGATACCGTTTATGCTTTGCGAAGAGGATGTTAGTAATCCTCTTCTTACTGATCTACCAGCATCACATCAAGTCCTCTGCTAACTGTCTCCTCCCTGTCTTGCCTTTTCTCTCCTGAACCAAGTACATGAAAGTGCCTTTAAATGGTTCCTCGTTCATATCAATGTCAGTGTTTATGCAGTACCAATTACCACCCTGTTTCTAAGAGAAGAAATAACCTGTTTATTGTTGTTTGTGCTGTTAAATGTACTCAGCAGTTACTAGCTAGTCCGATCAGTGTATGTGCCTAATTTTGTATTTTGTGTATTTAAGTAATATATTAATATTGACTGTAAATGAGGGGACATGATGATGGACCATATCAAAGGGAACAAAATCAGTGTTTTTTCAAGTGTGTTTATATGGGATCCCACAGGACATCGATTTTTTTTCCAGTGGTTTTGAGGAATTGAGTGTTTTGTTCATTTTAGTCGCTCCTTCCATTTGTATGTGCAAATTGTGCAATTGTTCAGTTATTCATGAAATTGTTCAACCATCCATATTTTGAGTTAAAGAAAATAAATATCTTTTGTTTCATATGCACCAATCCTCAAAAATGTGTATCTGTCTGCATCATTTCTGCTGCTGCTCATGGGGAGACAAGTAATGCAGATAGGCAGTAAATAGTGGATGAAGAATATCTATTCTAATATTATCAAGTGTAAACAGCTGTGCAATGTATCATTTCTATGGTGTCTAAACTTTGCTGCTTTAGAAACCATCTGTTAGTCTAACAAGCCAGACTATAACTTCAAAATGTATAGTCTGGACATGACTGAGAGACTGGGTTCAATCCTAGGGATGGAATCAGTGGTTGTCTTTCAAACTGCCTCAGCTCACAATAGGATAGCTAGCGCTACATCCAGTTAGAGCAAAACAAAAATATGTTGGCAAAACAGCAATTATGGCATTCTTTGAAACAAATAACTTACCTTTTTTTGCCCATTCTAACTCTTCCAAAGTCGATACTGAAGCTGATTTAAACTGATTCCTTGGCCACAGCCATCTTAGTTGTTTTGCACCATCATTTGCACCAGCCCCCCCGATGACTCTCCACAAAGATAGAGCGTTGTGATTGGTCCTACCCAGCCTTGAAGACCTACTGAGGCCCAATGGTGCGTGGCTAGACATACCTGCTGAGCAAAACTATTTGCTACTGCTATAGTATGTCTAGATTTCTAGGCTACCCATCTGTTGCTTTTCTGACTAAAACAAACACACACACACTCTTTAAAAAGAAAGCAACAGAGGGAAAAAAACTCAATCCTCTGGAACCAGATGTTTATCTCATGCAATTGCAGCCGATGACGTGCGGGCGAGTGACGTCTATAAGTGTCAAATCCTATCAGTTAATGACCGCAGTGGCTTTTTCTCTGCCCCATCTGGCCTGATCAGGGCAGTTCTCAGCATCCAGGCCAGATCACCAGATTCACAATCTCCTCCTCCCAACCCCACCCCACCCCACCCATCGCTTTCCTCCCATAACCACTACACACACACACACCACTAGTCTCCTAACACTTTTAAACACATTCAAGCATCAACGATATGGCAGCCACCAAAACAAGTCCAGTGAACACACTGACCACCTGCTGCTCAGCCTTAATTTTGTGTTTGTTACATAGTATAGTACAGAACAGAGGAAAGTGAAAGTGTCATGTCATGTCAAAGTTGCCATGCTACACAGAGGGCCTTGGAAGGCCTTAGTACTCCTCTGTATTTGTGGTGTGTGTGTGTGTGTGTGGGGGGGGGGGTTGGGGGGGAGGACAAGGTGTGTGAGCTGACAGCTCAAGCACAGGAAACAGGAAGTTTATGGGCCATGTCTAAGCGTGTCTGCGGCCCCTGTCAGCTTGACCTCAAACATAGTGAGTGTGAGCGCTGACGCATCAATCACCTGCCACACAACCACCATATGACTTCCGGACTTTTTTTTTTTTTCATTACTTGACGTGTCACTGTAATGTATGGCACATGTTCGAGAGAACCACAGCAGAGAAAAAGATGATAGTGTGCTCATGTACGCTTCAGTCTACTGCATGCCAAAAGCCATTTTCCCCCCAACTACACTGAGCCTGTAAATGAGGCCTTTAATAAACAATGCAGATGGTAAATAGTCCTTGAGCCATCTGAGCTGAAGCTGCAGGTGTAATGAGTTCAAGCCAACCATATTTTTCCTTCTTTCGCTCTAGTGATTTGCTGATCTAGATAGAATGTTCCTGTGTGCCAAGGGAAAAATATATATTTATTATATTAGGTCTACAAACATGACTTTCAGGTCATGCATTATTCTCAAGCAGGTTATTTTGTAGATCCATAATTCCGTACGATCACCTGATGAAAATGACATGAATATGGATTTGTTTACTTTTTATTCATTGTGAAAGACGGTCAAAGTGTCAGTTGCTGAAGCTCTTCTTTAAGGAATAGTGTCAGGTAAAAGAAATCATCACTCCTGTATGAACTTTGAATGATCAGTGCATTTTATTTCCATCACAGTACAAAAATAAATAAAAATAAGCAGAAATGAACTCAAAAATTCAATTACAGCAACAGCTTTTCTGTCTTTTTTTGAAAGAACAGTTGTAACAGCTTGGCACCCCTCCCAACCGCCAATCCAAATCTGACCCAATACTGTTCAGATTTCCTCAATTGAGGGACTCTCACTCTCCCAATTACTCAAATAAGAAAAAAATAGCACACACTCTCACACACACACACCCCTACGTAAAAGAAAACTTCATTCACACACACGCATGCAGTCAAGGAGAATTTCTCCCAATGTAAGATCTGTTCATAACACTGTTTCTTTTCTTTTTTTTGTCATAATCTACAAATAGGTACGCAACAAGATACAGAAAAGATGAATCTTGACAGAATTGTTTTCTTGTTATCTATTCTCTTTTTTTTGTCTTTTTTTCCAAAGTTGTTTTTTAATCATAGAAGTCATTAAACTACTCAGTGATGCAAGTGAAAAATGGCACATTATTGTGAGTCAAGGGGACAGCCGATCGTTTTTTCAAGCGGCAAAGGAGATGGCCAAATCCCCAACCCTCAGCAGCCAGATACCACCTCCCCCATCCCCTATCTTCTTCACCATACCCCCCATCTCTAACACCAAGTAACCCCCCCCCCCCCCCCCAAAGAAAATTTCCCTTATGTTTACTCCTCAGCAAAGCCCCCTGCTGGGAAAAAAAATAACTGCCAGTCACCCAAATGTAACAACAGTCAGGTAAGAACCTACCCTCCCAATACCCCATCATGGCATGTCATTGAAACACAAGCGTGATGCCACACTCTTGTCCACGAACCCGCTGTCATCACTACCATACCATACCAAACGAACACCATCAGCCTTTTGGCCTCCCTTCAGCATTTTTTTTTTCAAAAAAGGGAACCCTTACAAGACATCATCCAGTTCTCTATACCAGTATCCAGGGACATCTGTCATTGTTTGCTAAAGCAGCCTTTTGTCAGGATGAAGACAGCATACAGAGAAAAGAGCGAGAAAGAGAGAAAAATTAAGTGAATAAATGAAAAGGTCTGCTAATAAAACTTGTTTTCATCTCTAGAGCAAAAACTGAGATACACGACTACAGAAAAAAAGCATGCGCTAACTGACCTCTGTTGAGATGGTAGAAGAAGAAAGCGGTCAAATAAATCACTTTGCTTTTAAATGTTTTTGTTTTGTGTTCTTTTTCTTTTTATGGTGTTCTGTATGAACTGTAAAATCCAGCGCACTTTTCGAAAAAGGATGAGATTCTTTTATTTCAGTCAAGTAAGCCGTAAGCACAACCGTTGGAGCAGCTCTTCATGTTGCAGTCTGCCATTTCATCACTCTGAGACAGAAACCAGCGTTAAGCTCTGGCACAGTCGCCCATAACCAACCAGCAGGGCTTCATCCTGGGTCACTCACATCTTGATCCACGTAGCTAACAATTTTAGGTTTGACTCAGGTCACACTATTTTCATTGCCAGAAACAAGTCGGGTCTGATTTTAAAAAAAAATCTCTGCTTATCTCTACAGATTTCAGCAAGACTGCCCCTGAAACTCATTTAGGCCAACTCATACCCACCAGCACCCCCCTCAGAAACACATTATGGCTGAAGACCCTGTCATCTCTAATATTTGTCTTTTCTTTCTGGCAGAATGATTAATATTGCATCTGCTGTCTTTGTTTCCCATTTCTGGCCAACTGAGTGACAGACATTGATAAAAAGACAACGTCTTTGGGTAATTGCTTTTGTCACTGATATGTGGGACATGTTCGAAACCATCTTAATCCTGTGACCCCAAGAAAGAGCTGTGTTGTGCAGTTTGTGCAGAGTTTCTTTTTTTCCCGTCCTGATTGTGTTCAGGCTTCTCATGGCTATCGTGATTCATTTTCTGCCCTGCACGTGACTCTGATGGTGCTGTTCAGATTTGACATTGGTCTCGGTCTAAGCTTGCAGATCTAATATCCTCTCTAAATCCTTGCAACTCATTTCACCATCAACCAGAATCTTCATTCCGCACCAAAGATAATCCCAACAGGTATAGCACAGAGAGCAACCTCAATCATTTACAACAAGGTTGTAGAATATCATCTCTTCTGGGTTTTTTTCTTTTCTTTTTACAATAATCCCATCCATGTGTCAAGATAATAAATAAATAAATAAATAGCAATAAATTAAGTTTCAATAAATATTCATCATTAATAATAACGATTCATCCCTTTCAGCAATGCCAGCCTTTGGTGTGCTCATGAGACCAACGAGATTTTCATCAAAGGTTTGGCACATGTTCCTAATTTAAACACTGAAAGCCCATTACAGTGAGGACTCCTAAGAGAAGAGATGACACTACAAAAAGAATGGAAAATCCTATGAAAGACAGTAGCTCATTTTAGCAAGCATAGCTAAATAAACTAATTTTGCTCTTTTTTCTGTTGTTCATATAGCATTCTCTAGAAGCAAATGCAGTTGGATTACAAATTTCAGGAAAAGAGAACAAGTAAAGAAATGTCTTCCCTCCAAAAACATCATAAAAATGCATGGCACACGTGCATTTGGTTACATTTCTAGGTAAAAAAAAAAAAAAAAAAAAAAAAAAAGAACGAAAAATATTTTTGTTTGTTTTTATCCAAGCAAACCAGTAAGCAAATCTAGTCAAGGGTGATCCCAACCAACAAAACATTACCTTCCTCTTTTTCCCCCTTACACCTGCAGATGAAAATAAAGTAGGTCTTTCTCAACACGCCATATGTGCCCAATAAGAAATCAAACTCGTAAGTCCTCCACATCCCCACAGTGCAATGTTTAACCCCTGTCAAAGTCCTTCAGCTGAGCATTCTTCATATGCCTCACCAATTTCAGGTACTTCAGCCGTTACAGGTGATATCTACACACGTAACCATTTCCTGGCTACAGCTCCAGTCAGAAGTACACACACACACACACACACACACACACACTGCAGTGACATGGTGTGTATGTGTGTGTAAAGCCAGCGTTTTGCAGGGCAGGTTTGGCTGAGGTGTCTTTAAGACCTTGGATTGCAGCTTAGTCCAGTCACCCTTGAAGGCCAGGGAAGGGGCTGTTCGCTTGAAAAGAGTCTCCCACGCACCAGACAGTAGACATCTCCAATAATCAGCAGGGGGCTGGTAAAGACAGCAGCCGCCACCCTACCACATTCATAGCTGTAGATTTGTTTCCCTATTTCTAGTGTCTGTTTTTGTTTTTTTTGTTGAACTTTTTGTTGTGATTATTGTTGGTAATTGTCTTTTTTTGGACATGGTGGTTTCTTGCTCTTTTGTCAATGTCTTTTTTTTGTTTGTTTTTTTGTTTCCAGTGTTTTGTTCATAGTAATGGGTACATATCAGTATGGTGTTTGTTCAGGTGCCATCCAAAATGCTGACTTTCCCCAGTTCAGGTGGCTTTCTGATATCTTTCATTTTGAATTAAAGAGGGATTTAAAGTGAAAAGATTTTGAAAACCTTTAAGTGTGACATTTTTTTTTTGATCTTCGCATATAGCACAAACAACTTTAACCAATCAAACTTATTGAAAAGTCCTATTTTTACAAATAACTGAAAAAGTAATTTCCTTCTTTTGAAAGATTACCCAGTATTATCTACCTACCCAACCCAGGCCAACCACTGAGTGGCCTTTTGGATCCTTTCACCCCCATCCCCTTCCTGAACAAACACCAGACAGCTATGGCCCACTGCCCACTGATCAGCCCCCCTGGGTGATGCCTCCCCTCACCGGTCCAGACCGATGAGCAGGCGGCTCCTCTCCTCCTCCTTCTGGCTTTCGTTCTTGAGGTCGGCGAACACCTGCGTGAAGTAGTGCGGGTCGGAGTTGATCTGCAGCATCTTGGCACTCATCAGGTTGATGATGGAGAGGCAGCGGTCCCAGAAGGTCTCCTTGGAGCTCTCCACCAGGAAGGGCTTGAGTGGGTACGAGATCTCATTGCCCATGTAAGAGTAGGACAGGTAGAGGCAGGTGAGGAGTACTGCCTGGAGCTCGTGCTCGGTGGCCACCTCCGAGGAGACCACGTCGCGGCACAGCATGTAGACGAATACCACGTTGGCGGGCGTGATAAAGCCCTGGTCCTGCCAGCCCTGGAGGAGCAGTGAGCGGTCCACACTGCGCAGCCACAGCACCGGGTCAGTGGGGGACAGGTGCTTGAGCCGGTAGCACCGCCGGCACAGGAACTCACCCAGGCAGCGTAGGAGCTCGCTGGTGGAGGCCTGCACGATCACCCGTTTAGGCGTGCCAGACGCTGCATTGGAGCTGGACAGCGGTGCCTTCTTGACCGACGAGACAGCGTTGTTACCGTTCTTGGTGGGGCTGCCTTGATCCTGGGCGAAGGTGGAGAGGTTGGCGCAAGACTGCGACTTTTTCAAGTTCTCATTGTTGAGGTGAGTGACATTGTTCTGGTAGGCAGCGTTGGGCTGCACCTTCTTGGAGCCTTTCTTCTTGGCCGAGACGGCAACGATTCGCTTCCATGGTAATACATTGATGAGCGAGTTACGCTTCAGGTTCTTGTCTTTGGCGTTCTTGCTGTTCTGCACAGCCGTGTAGTGGCCCACCGTGGCCGGCCCATCCTCAAACAGCGCCGCTTTGCGGTAGCTCGGAGAGAGCGACAGAACGGTTCCCATGGTGCCGGGGGGTTCCTGGGCCTCTGGGCTCTCTCAGGGGCGATGAAGTCTACTGCAGAGGATTGCCTGGGATTGAAAAGTGAGGTTCTCGACCTCACTTCCTCCGAGAGTGGAAGCCCCGGGCTACCAGACAGAATTTATCTTAGGCATCCACGTTGGGGAGGAGTTTTGAGCTCCAGAGGGATGGCTTTATTATGGTGGAGCAGGCTTGCCTCACTGATGGATGCAGCAATCTCTCTTTCTCTCTCTTTTGTCTGTTGTACTCGCTCACCCACTGTTTGCTTTTAACCTCTGCAGAATCTGAATAAATGAGAAACAATTATCAGATCATTTACAATGATCAAAGTGACAACTCTTCAAAAAACAGATTGATTGCTTTAATGCAAAGCTGAGGAGCAAATGATTCAATACAGATTCTGGCATATCCATATGTCAAAATCCTTTTATGTACAAATAAACAGGATTACAGTCATTAAGGAAGATTGCTCTCTTTTAGTATCAACTTCAGGGACATCTTATGAATGGCTTAAACTAGAATGTTTATTCCTTCAAAAGACCATGATTTGGGGAATATACCTCTTCTACAGGCAATAGCCTACATCCTGCTTTAAAACTAAGAGGGCTGATGCATAAGTGAAAATGTCTGAAACAAAACATTACCTCCCGTCTGTTTCTTTTCTATTGATTTTTTAGACTACATAAAAATAGCCCTCTCCCTATCTCTGATTCAAGAGATGCCTCACCGATCCCTGCATCCTTCCCTCCCCAATCTTAATGAATTTGTCCTTGCACAGAATGCAAGATCGAACACCATGTCGGATTAATTCTACATCAACTAAATAGCCAACCACAGCCAGGAAGTAACGTATCGTGATATTTGGTAGAGAGGCTACACAAAGCTAAACTACAGTCTACACAAACTAAAAATAGCCTGTGCTACAGTTGAAATATAGGACACAACGAGCCAGGGCTGATGTTATTTCGAAAATGGTAGCACTGAAGCTATTAAAATTTTATCGCGTCCGACCAAGGACTTGCACATTTCAACACAGTCGTATCAAAATATAAAATAAACCATACGCCATGATCCCCAGAATTATTCTGCTTTAAAATGGAAGCCTATGAGGGTATAAACACCTGCGTGAACGTCGTCTTGTTAAGACTGAGACAAGAACGCCATAATATATGCTCGGCGGTGCCTTATTATAGCCACTTTACATTATGCATTTTTAAGACAAAGTGATCGCTGACGAGTCATATAATCGCAGAAAAGGTTAAGGGAAATAATGTGTCTGTGCGCCGTAATTGGTGGTGTTGCGTTTGTTTATGTGGCTACTGTCCACGGTTCTGAAAAGTAGCGCATGGTTAACTATGGCGATGGAATTCCCCGTAAAAACAGACATGTATTTTTATCTGCCTCTACTGCAGGCTACTGTTTTCTCTGCCTATAGGCCTGTCTTTTCTTTAATACACAATTCCAACTATTATCCGATAAGCATAATTTATTTTATAAAAATAGCCTACAAATGCACGTACAAATACAAAATCATGTCAGTTTAATTAGACCTACGTCGTAAATCTCTAACAGTCTTAA
The DNA here is from genome assembly GCA_027481765.1 of Tenualosa thibaudeaui. Lineage (NCBI taxonomy): Eukaryota > Metazoa > Chordata > Actinopteri > Clupeiformes > Clupeidae > Tenualosa > Tenualosa thibaudeaui. The sequence goes on from JAIFZK010000002.1 coordinate 13,335,061, forward strand.
GTAAAAGCAGAGATTAAAAACCCCACTTACCAGCCGTTGTTTTTTTTCCTTAACGCTTTACAGACGAAAACGAGACACGCAATGTCTGCGTCTGAGTTGCTTTTCCTCTTTGAAATGCAGCGCATCAAGATGAAACAAAACCTGTCATCTCAAGGAATGTCCTCAATGAAAGAAAAACGATTAAAATTCCGACGAAAACCCCTTAATTGGACAAGAATCCCCACGCCTTGACAGAGCTCTCGGTTGGCTCTCCTGCACTGTGATGATGTCGAGCTCTCTGTCGGATGGGGATGCTGAGAGCTGTGAAGCTGCGCTATTGGTCCTCGACGGGGCAGACGCGGATTTAGGTGGTTGTTGTGCACTTCCAGGAGCTCAAGGCTACCGCAAGGAGCACTGTTGGCCAATGAAATGCAGTGATCGAGCGCCTCTCTGTGCTGTCCTTGGTGCTGTTTTGACAGCTCCACCCGGCGACAGTGGGCACACGTCAATTATGTTGCTATCGGAGCTCCAATTTGTATAGCATCTTAACGGGCATTAATGAATTTATCAGATAAAACACACAACTTAAGCTCAAGAGCTTTGAGTTCCAATGGCCAAATAGGTCTTGGCCTATGTAAAGTAGGGAGGCTATTCTATTAAGCTATGAATACCTAGCTCACTATCTTACATTCTAAAGTCAGGAGTTACAGAAATAAATTCAGCATTTTAAGGAAGTAGACAAGTCTAATTTTCAGTATCCTGTAGCCTTTGGGTCTCTAGACCTGTATATCAAGATACAGTTTTGCGAATAAATAATAGCAAAAATAGTTCTAACAATAATTTCTGTGTTTACATTAATTCACAACCTTCTATGGGCATCAGTGATCTGTGGCAGCTCTAGTTTTCACATACTCGACGCTAAACGAATCCACCCAATTGAATTCGTGCGTCTCCAGTATAAACAAAACTACACTTCCCGAACTCACTTCAGTTCACCCAGAATCCCTTGTAATTTCGTTTTTGCTGTCACCCTCGCGATTGTTTGCGGGCAGGCTGATTTTGAATAGGGAAGATGGCAACCGCGGCAGTGGTTGAGTTTCAGAGAGCCCAGTCTCTCATTAGTACGGACCGAAATGCCTCTATCGATATTTTACATTCAATAGGTAAGTGAAAAACAAGCTAGATAGTGTAAAAGTATTTAGTCGTAGCCTGCTCATTTGAACAATTCCCGTCACAGTCCGGTTTTGTTTCTGTTCGCTGCTAACAGCCGGTTGGTGCGTTGCTGACTCACTGTAGCTAGCCATGCTGGTGGTGGGTTGGTGGTGGAGAACAAGCTAGCTTGCTCGCTAGTAGTAGGCCATCACCTAGCGATGTAGCCAGATAGCCTAGCTTAAGCAAGCATTTGTGAGTCACCATCAAGCTAACTACAGAAATTCATTATCTAGCAAGTAGCTATTGACCTCGGTGACTTCATAAAACAAATGTAGCCGATTTATGGACCAAATGTTATCAATGTCAAAGTCACGAGTAAATTAGAACGAAGAACGAGAAAAATAAAGCTTGGTAATACTCTTTGATTTTGTTGAGGCTGGAACTTGCTTACTGGTTTCTAACAAATCAACGTTAGCAAGTCGACGTTCATATCATTACTGTGGTATACCAAGCAAATCTGGTAGCTGTTGGCATGTTGATTATCGTTTTATGGAAGTTAACGCTAGCTAACGTTAGCAGTCTAACGTAATGCCCAACATTGGCTGTTGAGGATATAATGTTTTGTGGTAAATGTTGTTTTCCAGACAGTTAACTGAATTTAAGGATCTAGGTAGCGTAACGATTGACTAACAACTGAGTTTGTAGTTTGCGTGATGCTGGTCAGCGGTCATCATAAACGATAGTTGTTTTGCTATGTGTCTGGCTAGCTAGCATGCTAACAGTGACTCTGCTTGCTCCTGTCTTTTCACTGTCACTGTCTGAAGTTGCCAAACAGTCATGGGATCTAGAATAGTTAGTGTTGCACTTTTGTTAACAAGTCCGTCATCAACTAAGGTATCAGGATAGACGATACTGTCCTCACCTATGTAGTTTACTCCCAACCATGATTTTAAAATAAGTTTGTTAGTGGTTACTGTTTTTTCTTTGTGTTTAAGTACTTTGTGTGTGTGTTTTGTCTTGTGTTGTCTTGTCTTGTCTTCAGTGAGACGAGATGTCCAGGAGGATGATGAGGAGGCGGTCAGAGTTAAGGAGCAGAGCATCCTTGAGCTGGGCAACCTCCTGGCTAAGACTGGCCAGGCTGCAGGTTTGTTTGCATATTGTCTTATTTATACCTTTATAATTGAGGATTCTTGTAGTCTGTGAATAAATCACATACACCCTCTTTCTGTCTTCAGACATTCTCTCCCTGGTGGTTTGGTTTTTGATTTAATTTGGGTTTGTCTATTAGGGGTTACATTTTCTCACTGCAAAGCAGTTTTATCAAGCAACCCACCTTTCTTCCTCAATGTGCTTTCAGAGCTGGGTGGTTTGCTGAAGTTCGTGAGGCCTTTTCTCATCTCCATCAGCAAGGCCAAGGCTGCCCGACTGGTCCGCTCCCTTCTGGACCTCTTCCTGGACATGGAGGCCGCCACAGGGCAGGAAGTGGAGCTTTGCCTGGAGTGCATTGAGTGGGCTAAGGCTGAGAAGAGGACCTTCCTCAGACAGGCCTTGGAGGCAAGAGCTAGTAGATGACTTGTGTTAAATTCAGATGTCTGGCCAATGTTCTTAGTGTTGTTGAAGCTACCACAGTTTTATGATTGTGCAGAAAAGTGTTTATGTCCTTTCGTAGGGATATGTGTGCAGTGATTTTGTAGAAATCATTGATGTCAGCAGATTTGGTGTTCTCACTGGAAGATTAAACATATATAATGATTGCTTTGTCGACACAATATTAATGCTGGTGCTTGCTGGCAACTGATATGAGTATCACCCCTTTCTTTACAGGCCCGGCTGGTCTCGCTGTATTTGGACACCAAGCGTTATCAGGAAGCCCTGTCACTTGGTAAGTGAGTCATGATGATGGATGAGATTGTTCTGGAACAAAGCATTTGTGACACATCCTTATGATCAGTTTGAGTTTGTGGCAGTGAGTGAATCCTCACTTGACACATTATTAGCGCACAGGAAAATGCTGCTTTTTTGTTTTGTTTTCTCAGATAGGATTGTTTTGTATGTATTAAATATTGACTCTATTTCATAGGGTCACAGTTGCTCCAGGAGCTAAAAAAGATGGATGACAAGGCTCTGCTGGTGGAGGTGCAGCTGCTGGAGAGCAAAACCTACCATGCGCTCAGTAACCTCCCCAAGGCCAGGGCTGCTCTCACCTCAGCCAGAACCACGGCCAATGCCATCTACTGCCCACCTAAGCTTCAGGCAGCTCTGGACATGCAGTCAGGTAAACTCACACAGTGGGGTTGCAACCGGTAGGAATCGATCCTGGCCAGATAGGTACAGTAGAATGAACATGAAACACTTCAGTCAATGGCTACAGCACCTAGCTACAGTTAGTCACCAATGTGTCCCAGTTGTATTATTTAGTGATATTACTCTGTCTGTATTGCTTCAAGTGTTTGAAACTGTGGTTGAATTTACTGCTGTCAGCAAACCAGTGCAATGTCTTGAGTTCTACCCCAACAAAAGCTGAAAGCTCAGTTGCACATGCCATCCTACCAAATGATGTATCATGAACTTACCCTTCTCTGCCGTCATGAGGATAGCAAGCAAACAGGAACTGAGTCACAGAGTGTGACTGTGTTGTGTTTCCTTCTCCTGGTAGGAATCATCCATGCAGCTGAGGAAAAGGACTGGAAGACGGCCTACTCCTACTTCTTCGAGGCCTTCGAGGGCTACGACTCCATCGACAGCCCCAGGGCCGTCACTGCGCTGAAGTACATGCTCCTCTGCAAGATCATGCTCAGCCAGTGAGTCAGGCCTGCCCAGTCTGAACCCTTTACAGTCATGCTCATGCCTTGCATCACCTCCTTGCCCAAACACACACACACACAGACACTCTCACACACTCACATGCGCTTAAAATGCATAGCAATGGGAAGTGTTTGAAACTGTGGTTGAATTCACTGCTGTCAGCAAACCAGTGCAATGTCTTGAGTTCTACGCCCATCTTTTAAAGAAATTAAAAGTCAAGTAGTAAATGATCTTAAACTAGTGCAGGGGAACTACTTATTCTCTCGATTTAATCCTGGATGCTGGGATTCTAGGCTGGTGTACCTGATGTGCTCACTTTAATAGTCTGCCATCTCTCCTTTGGAAGATGAATCCAGCCCTAATATAATGGGCAGAGATGTTGTGCTTGGTTCAGCCTAACCAGTCACATAGATAAGGGGTTCCTCAAATTGTTATTTATTGAACGCACTAAGGTGACTTTTTATCACAAGTGAAGAAATTGTGAAGTAACACTATGTTGGCAGGTACAAGATATAATGTCTTCCTTTCTGGAGTATCCCCTGTAGTGCTTGTCTGTTTGAAATGCAAAGCACGGTTTGGTCAGCAGCTGTGAAATGCAACTTGTAATTTGTTTCTTTCCAGGCCAGAAGATGTTCAGGCCCTGATCAGTGGAAAACTTGCACTACGGTATGCCGGGAATCAAGTAAGGAGCCACTTAATAGTTTTTTGTTGTTGTTGTTGTTGTTGTTATTGTGTCTTGTGTCTTGTTTTGTCTGTTTACTTCTACAGTACTGAGAGTGTTTAGTCTCTGGGTGGTGTTGAGCGGCTGTCTTTGGCTGATGTCCTCATTGTTTACTTTCCCGCAGACAGATGCACTGAAGTGTGTAGCACAAGCCAGCAAGAACAGATCATTGGCTGACTTTGAAAAGGTGAGGGCATACCAGCCTTCCAGTGGAATGTGGCGGTGATGGGTGTGGAATTAAAATGTAAAGAAGTATGTATTTTGACCCGTTGTGATTCCCATTTGACAAACTCACAAACAGGCACTGAGAGACTACAAAGCAGAACTGAGGGACGACCCCATAATCAACACGCATCTGAACAAGCTGTATGACAATCTGCTGGAGCAGAACCTCATCAGGGTCATTGAGCCTTTCTCCAGAGTACAGGTAGAGAGCGTCAGGAAACACAAAATCATAGATATAGTGTTATTCAGTCTTATTCTTGGTCTGATTCAAGACCACTATAGATGGCTGATCTTTGACAGTATATTCACTGAAATGCATTTTAGTGGAGAAGTATATTCTCTGAAATTTGAGAGGAAATAACCCTTGTTATTCCTGTTTCAGATCACACACATATCTTCACTCATCAAACTCTCAAAGGTAAAGACCTTTCTCTTGATTTATCAGTCATTTATCTGAATGTTTTGAGTCTTGTCAATATCTGATTACAGTTGCCCTTGTTGTGCACAGGGGGATGTGGAGAGGAAACTATCACAAATGATCCTGGATAAGAAATTTCATGGTATACCAAACATGGCTTTTCACACACATACTTTCTTGAACCATTCATGTCACTAAGTTGAAGGGTTAATGTGAAGCCTGTGGCTGAGTGTTCCTTAACCTTAGTTTGTCCATGCATGTGCAGGCATTCTGGACCAAGGTGAGGGGGTTCTTATCATATTTGAAGAACCTCCAGTGGACAAGACCTATGAGGCTGCCTTGGAAACAATTCAGAACATGAGCAAAGTGGTTGATTCACTTTACAACAAAGCAAAGAAGCTGACATAGGTGAGAGCCATCAAAGGTCCTTGGTTTGGCTACTTCTGGGTACTTCAGGCCACAGATGGGGTTAATTTCTCACAGTTTACAAAATACTAAAGTGGTACATTTCAACACATTTGTTTGGTGTTACTAATCAGGGGCAAGTTTCTAGATAGTGTCATCACTTAACATCTGTCACAGTCTTGGTATAACTTGGTAGATCAAGATAGTAACGCTAAGCAATGACACTTAATAGAATCACATCTATGGGCGCCTGGTTTGGTTTGGTCTGGTCTGGTCTGGTCTGGTCTGGTCTGGTCTGGTCTGGTCTGGTCTGGTCTGGTCTGGTTTGGTTTGGTCTGGTCTGGTCTGGTCTGGTCTGGTCTTATGACTGGTAAGACATGTTGACCTTGTAAGAATAATGTTGGCACCAGTTAAGTGTGTGAGAGAAAAGCACTTAAAATCCCTTGCACTCCGTCATCGTGCTTCTCAGTGCTTGCTGGTGAGTGAGTGACATCAATTGGATCGCACTGTAGCACCAGGATGTAACACATTTTTTGGGCTGTGAGGTTTTTTATATATATATATATATATGCATCACATTTATATCGCTGACATCAACTTGCTGGCATTGATCTAATATCACTAATAGTTTCAGAGTGACATGGAATTGTTCCAAGTAATATAAACAGTTTCAAAAGTGGCAGATAGTTTGTAAATTAATTATTTCACACGTAATTAAAAAAATTGCCTTTTTTTCCACATTTCACAGGACCAGTGTCTGGACTGCAGCTAAGAGGGACTGTGTGTGTGTGTGTGTGTGTGTGTGTGTGTGTGTGTGTGTACACATGTGCGTGTGTGTGGCCAACACGTGGAACCTTTTTTTGGGGGGGGGGAAGAAGGACGACAACGAGCAGCAATCGGAAACTGCAATGGGAGTCCTCCCCTCAAACCCTCCCCCTCCACACCTGAGAGTTTTTAACATCTCCTCCAATGGACTTCAACAAATTCTACATCCATTTCTTTTCTCGACTATTTTATTTTGCGCTCAGTGTTCTCTTTCAGTGTATCTCAACGGCCGACACAGGCCATCAGGGATTATATTTACAGCCACAATAAAAGATAAAGCAGTACTCGTGTATATATATATATATATATATATACATCTCAACTGTATAAATATCCTACAGAATACGTACATGTCAGTTTCATGTTCAGAGGTGCAATACAAAAACCGTGAAGAGGAGCTTCAGTTCTCGAGAGTTCCTCTGCCTCAGTTTGTCAGTATGATCGGTATCTTAAAGAAAGCACAGATTTGTTTTGTTATGTTTTGGCTTGGTCAGGTGTTTGCTGGAAATAAGTGTTTCTTTGTAAGGGGAATGGTGAAAAAAAGCCATGCAGCATTTGGCCAAGAACCATTGCCAAGAATCACCTGGCCCTTGGTCTGTGTTAGTCCCTAACTCCTCTCTCTCTGTCCTGTCCTGTGATTCTACTGTACAGTATCGGTTGAAGCCCCATCTTTCTGTTCTACCAGGAGTTGATGAACATCAAGCCCATCATTCTTTTCTTTCCATTGGTGCCCATCAGTGGCCTCTGGCCTTTCTGTTAAGCATTAGGTGCAGTACAAATCTGGGAGGCAAGGTGGCAATTAATTTAATTAGTGGTTCATTTAACTAGGGCATCTAAAAGCTTCTGTGTCTGTGAATACACGCCCACTGTAGTTTTCTGGCTATTGTACATTACACTAGCAACCAAACAGTTTCAGAGCAGTTTATATCACTTGATTTCTTTCTTTTTTTTGTTCCTCCCCAGCTTTATTTCATTTATACATAATTTACCAATAAATGTTTTTATTATTATTTCTGTAAGTCATGTCTGATCCATAGAAATCTAGTCCATTTCTAAAAAAAAATATTTTGCCATAGTTTGAAGATTTAAGCCTTTGCTTGCAGAGTTTGAATATGCTTTGTACAGGATTGCAGAATGTATTTTGTTAAGTTGCACCGGGATGTTTTGCATGCTCTTTGGTTTGTCTTCTAGAGGGGTGGCATGGAGGTAGCTAGACACACCATTTGCTTGGTTGATCAAATGTAACTACCTGCTCAAATGTAGACAGTGTGTGGTTTTGTGCCTGATTGATGTGCTGAAGCGAGGGGAGAGAAACGGTGCCTGTAGTGGTGCTTTGACTACAATAATAAAAGAAAAGATTTCAAAGGGAATATGTAATAGTAAAGGACTAGCAAACTACAACAATCTGCAACACTCCTCAACAAGTCACAGTACGTGTTGTCTTAGGAGAATAATGACAAAAGCAATCTAAGTGCCGGGGGGGGTTGGTTCTTGAAAAGGGATTTGGAAATTTAGATATAAATTGATTGTCAGACCGGTTTGTGGAATTAGACTTCTATAGTGTCTTTGTGCAGGATTGCGGACCACTGGTGAACATACAGGCTCAGATAGGTGTCCTGAGGGCTGTTATCTGGATGTGTAGGGTCTTGCAAATTAGTCTGGTATTAGGAGTGCCGTATGATACACTGAGCAGGAAAATTGGGCCTGCCTATTTGTTAGATCTACTCTTTATTTGTGGCCACGGTTCATGGCAATAATGTCATTTTCCCCATTAGCTGTGGTTTAAATTGAACTGAAAGGAGAGTGAAGACGGGGTATTGGGGCAAATGAAAACCTCAAGTCTTGTAGGCTAGATTTCCTGATCCTGGCTACATCTAAAATATGGTGTTTTCATGTTATTACTATTACAGGGCTGAACTCTTTGATTATTGTGATGGTATACCAGAGCAGTCATTTCCCCCAACACACCAAGTTGCAGTTGTCCTGCATTTTTTAAATTAGAATGGATTCTTTTAAATGATCCTGCATTCTTCTCCTAAATCTAAGGACTGGCCCACTGGCTTGAAAATTGCCCACATCAAAAACCAAATGTATAACAATTCTGCTGGTCCATTACCTAATATATCTGATGTTCAGATGAGTTCAATTAAATCTTTTTATCAAATTTGTTTCCCTTTTGCCTTTCTTAGTATATTCATAAAGGCTTGGTTCAAGAATCATAATTGACAGATACCATTCCTGCAGGTTGTTGCATGAGAGCTGCAGTGTGTGTTCCTTAAATGTTGACTTGAAAATCTTGCCTGCGACAAGGCTATGTAGCATATCTTGCAAACATATAAATGTAAATAGATTATGCATATTCATAATATACCCCGTCCCACTATAGTCTGGCTATGCGTACGCGGAAGCTGCTGTAGGCCTAGAGCCGACGTCATCTTACAACCAACGCGGCACAATCAGCGCGGTGCTCACTCCCGTGTACTCTTGCCTTGTAGCCATCAGCACTGCGCTGTCGACAGTGAGTGAGTTGCCGCTACTGCTGAGCAACAAAAAAACTGCGAAGATGGCTGGCCGAGTGAGTACTGTCTATTTTAGGGGTAGAACAACCGAACGATAAAGTTCTTTTCCGTTTGCCAAACCGCTTAGGCTTCTTAGCATATGCTTAGAAGACCTGAGATTTGACTTTTTAAAAAACTTTTAACTTCCTCTGCTTTCTGTTGTGGCAAGTCAGTACTGTACGTCATGCTAAGCCCGGAAGAACGACTTGTATCTTATGACTTGCCACCTGATGGAAGTAACGTTTTAGACAGCAATGTAGACACGAGAAACAAGTGTTTCTTTCTCGTGAAATTCTTGAGGTCTATTACAGCTCGCTTTCTCTCTCAACGTTGTTGAAAATGACATGCTTAGTTATGTATGTAAACTGTCAGTCGGTCATTAGTTAGCTTAGTTAGGCTAACCAAGTTAGCTGCAGTAGTTAGCACGACTGCACACAACACCGTCTATCTGGAGTTAAGTAGTCTGACTTGGTTTAACGTTAAAGTATGTCTATTGTTCATTTATCAAGCTGACATATTAAGCTTGCAAATTAGTCTATTTAAGACAATATTACAGATATTTAGCAGTATCATCTCTAACCTAACCTCTAGCCTAAACATTGTCAGTCTGTTGTATGGATCACTGTGCATGCATTGGCAAGCGTACTTATCATCCTGTGCGTTCGCCAGATGTCTGCCATTCTTACTAGACAAAAAACCCCGATTTATCCAGTAGCATGATTATATTTGAATAGTTCAGCAACTTTTTGCACTTTCCTTAGCCCAACCTAGAGTTGTCTTCATGAATAGAGACTTGCCACCCTAAATTATGTAGCCGAAATGGTCTTTAGGCTAAATGGTACTGTTGTATGTTTGAGAGGATTAAGCCACATCAGAATGTAAAGAACTTGCTTTAAGTTAAACCACTTTAATCCGTAGCATATATGAGCAACGTGTGTGTGTGCTAGCCTAACCTTTGACATCTGAGAGCAGTAGTCATTCTGCAATACCACTGTTTTAGTGTTAACTATTCATGTACCTCACAGGAGAAAGCAAGGATTGTTGACCCTTGATCCCATTTATCCTCTGTCCATTGTATGACGTCTCATACAATGCAACTTAAACATGCAGTACAAAAGCAGGGTTGACCACCACTCTACCCCTCCCTCTACATTTAACCATGTTGAAATTCTTTGCCTCTGCACACTTGTTGTCACTCAAGTAAAAGAGGGTTTTCTCAGATCTCAGTGAAGAAGTATCTCTTGGTGCGCTGCCAAAGATTTCATCTCCCATACCTGCATTGTGTTTTGGAGGTGCTGAGGACTAAAGTGCTCTTGTTTAGCTTGTTCCTCTCCCTGGCAGTGATTGGGGAATTCAAATGGTACCATGAGGGCCTTCATGCAGCCTATACTCAGAGCAAGGACCCTGAGACAGCAGAGCTGTCTATGACGAGCCTGATTTTCCAACATCGTCACAACACACTCACTTAATTGCACCAGGGGACTTGCTGCTAATAGCAAGGCCATCCTCTTTTTCCATTACCCAAGACTGTAGATGAAGATCTGGCAATAGACTTTTCTGCGATAGCAGGTTAATTTGTTTGATGTTGTTGGCCTTTTCTCACTGGTCTTTGCACTCCCCAGAACATAAGACCTATCATAAATAGTCCTTTCACTCTGTCTCTCTCACACACACACACACACAGTGCTTATGGGTTTCGACCATATGCGAGAAACTTCTGAGACACATCTTTGCAAATCATGGGTGGTTCCCCCTTCATTTTGCCAAGCGGAGGAGGGATGTCTTATTGCCATGGCAACCTCAATGCGAAGAGTGGTCTGTAGGCTTGTGGTTTCCAAAGCAGCAGGAGCAAATGAGTAGCTCAGGCAAGGCACACTAATCAGCAGGTATGTAAACTTGCCACAAAATATCTCCTACGCATTTTGTGTATGGCAACGCAGTTGGGACTGAACAGTTCTGTTCTAATGTGTCCAATAGAGCTAGTGTATGAAAAAAAACATCGTTCAGGTTTATCAACCAGCTCTCGGAGTGTCTGCCAGAGCTGGAGGAAGAAGAGAGCCCATTAAGCATGACATTGATTTTCGTCAGACCTTTCAGAAGGGAATACTGATGGGGATGTTGCATGAAGTCATAAACAACGGAAGATGTAGGCCTAGCAAAAATACCCTGATATATTAATATGGTTAGTCTTGAGAAATGAACATGTCAAGAGATGGAATAAGTGGAAAGGCCCTGAAATCTTATTACGCAAGTGGCTATTGTCCTGCTTTGATATGTTAGTGTTGTCTCTGTCTCTACCAACAAAAAAGGAAGAAAGTGGTTCTGGAGCCTGCATTGCGTGCTAGTTTGTCTACCTATCGTGTAGCTAAGGAAGCAAGAAAAAAAACTGTTGTTGAATCTCATCATATCTGTGAAGCAGACAGGAAGAAAAACAAGAGAGATCAGTGTTGAGTGAGGGCATATAAGCAGGTGATATCCTGAATAAGGCGCATCTCTGCCATTTTCTGTTGTTCCAGTCCCAAGCTGCATCTGTTTTGAAGTATCGGCACACACCGGTTTACACCCACTAAGGGAGATTGGTGAGCAGAATGAGGCATGCAGATGGACCACCTTCATGCTGGTGCCTGAGAGCTGGGGGGGGAACACCAGTCCACCATGGATACTGGTGGCAGTGTATTTGTGGGATGTGATATAGTTAGTTAGTTTTATAAATGGGCTGGTGATCCATACCATAGACTTAATATACAGTTATTGATCTATACCGAATCAAAGGCAATTTATGTCTGGTCAGATAAAGGTGCAGAGGATTTCAAACATGGTTTTGTTTTTACTACCTCAGTACACAGGTTTTTATCTCACTAGGCTAAATGCAGTCCTGCTTTTTAATAATATCTTTAATCAGGCAATTTTTAAATTTCTCTATTTTGTTAAGAAGCTTTAGTGATGGAAGACATGAAATCCAAGAGACCCAAAGGACATGAACTCAGACGCTAACACTTAGCTGCAACATTTCACACAGTTAACAGCAGAAAGCAGTGTGGAGATGTCCAAATCTGTGTTGCCACTTGCTTGAGTTGGAATCAGCGGCAGTTTCCTAAAGCCATAGTTGCTATCAGACGCCAGGATGGGTGGTTTGACCGCCTTTGTCATGTCTCCTCCCGCAGATGATGCAAGCAGGACGATGCCCGACAGATGAGCTGTCCTTAACCAACTGTGTCATCATCAATGAGAAAGATGTGGCCATTGGACAGTAAGTTCTTTCTTCTGTAGTATGGTGAGAAAGCCATCCATTAATAAAGTCTAATGTTTCCATTAGCTAGTGGTCTGATCGCTAGAGATGATTGAAACCCTCACTTCTAGATGGCACCGTTTTCCTGGTCAGGACATGAAAGCATGAAAATACTGCAAGCTATTTTGATGCCACTTCCTCATAGCTTTGGTGAATGTGTTGCTGTGGAGATGCGTTGACTGATGTTTTCTGCTACGTTTCTGTTTTAAATCTCATAGATATGTGACAGTGAAGACAAATCCTCCCCACAAGTATGTTTTTACAGTTCGTACTCATCAGGGTGTGCCGCCTGGATCCATTGGCTTCAGCCTGCCTCAGGTTTGTTGGGCCAAATTCCCTTCCATGTGATGCCTGGTTCTGTTAGTCTGATGCACTGAATGTCTGTCAGTATGTGTCAGAAAATGAATGAACTTTTCATTTGGTCCTTTCACTTATGTCTCACTTACGTTCTCTATGACCTTGTGCAGTGTGTGAAATGCTCCTGTGACATGTAATACCTTACTCTTATGAAATTAGTGTTGCTGCACTCTTTTGCTGTTTCTTACTGCTACTCACTCCTCTCCAGCACTGTATTGCTCTGTTTTCGGCTTGTAATGTCTGTCATTGCCTTTGACCTTTGCCTGTCTGTCTCTGCCTGCCTCTCGTCCGTGTTAAACTTGACCTCAGCGTGGCCTCTCAGGTACTGCTGTAACTTTCTCACCCCAAGGGCTTATTTAACAAACAGTTTTGGATTCTAATTACTGCAGGTGCCAAATCATAGATGCTGCACTTTTGTTTGTTTTTACTTAAATAAAGTAACTGGTTGTTTGTTCAATAAGCCCTGCCACCAGAGGAAAGTTACCTTGTTTTGTGAGAACAGATATTAGATAGCATAGTAGTACAATAAAATCCCATGAATCCAGCCAATAAAACATATGTTGTTTCTCTCATGAACCTGAACAAACGTGTCTGTCTTATCTGGCTGGTTGTTAAAGGAAATATGGGCAGATCGTTATTGTCTGCAAATGTCAACAGTTGTCTGTAAGAGGAAAAACCTGTTCTTCACTGACCATTATTAGCTCAGTACTTAAGCTTGATAATTTTTGTTGCAGAGGAAATGGGCTGGAATCTCTATTGGTCAGGATGTGGAAGGTAAGCCAATATCACAACCTGGTGTGGCCGCTATGTGTACTTTTGGGTTCACCTACTTGTGAAACTAATTGGGCAGATGGTGATGTTGAGGCTGGGACGGGGCTAGTGTGGTGCAAGGAGTACTTGGATTTTGTGACCTTAGGTAGGGCTGTTAACCCTGCGCTGCTTCAGAGGGACTGCAGAGATGTCTGTTGCTTCGGAAAGAAGAGTAGACAGACAGGCAGGCACAGTTCACTCAAACAAAAAAACAAACAAACAAACACGAGTGACTTTATTGTACTTGCCTGAGATGGAAATCTTGGAAAACTTGTTTGAACTTCCCTCAAACTGTCACTTTTGTTGTCTGTTGTTTTATACAAAATCTCCTGTCATTTCTCTTCTTCACCAGTGTGGCTAATTACCAAGACTAGGGAAGTACCTAGAGTAATGTGGGAGTTAAGAGTGCAGTAGTCTGAGGTCTGAAAAATGTGGGATATTATCAGCCTCAGTCAGTTTCTCACCAGACTCAGAAAGCAGTTGGTATTAGAATTGGACTGCTCAGAAAATGAGCCTTTAATTGCCTGATCTGCATAAGCAGCAGCCACAGCAGCTGTTTTGGAGCAATGTGGTAATATATTCCAGAATCAGTCCTGCTAATTCTATCTGCTAATTCTCCTTGTGCTCACTACCAGCTCTTGCTAATATAGAAATATATCCACTTGTCTTATTACTGTAAAGGCCCCCAGGACCTTTTATATCTATGTATGGTCAGTACCTTAGACTCCATGGAAGTGCATTATAGGGGACATGTTTTAAATTGACAGAAAGCATGACAAGACTAGCACTTGAAGGAGATAAAGGCAGTATGTAAGACCTCTCTGTCCTTGCCATGCAGTCGCCAGTTACAACTTTGACAAGTCCAAGCAGTGCGTGGGCACCATGACGTTGGAGGTGGACTTCCTGCAGAAGAAGAATGTGGACAGCAACCCGTACGACACGGACAAGATGGCCACCGAGTTCATCCAGCACTTCAACAGCCAAGCCTTCAGCAAAGACCAGCAGGTGACAGAGGGATGACCTTGAGAAGTAGAGCAGACTTTCATAGTACAACCTCAGCTATGGACCTTGACTACTATTGTGCTTACTAGTCAAAGGCTTATCTTGTCAAGAACTGTCTCTGCAGGGGCACATGTGGATTTTAACGTGCCTTTGTGAAGGTCTGTTACTTAGACCATTGCCTTTACAAACCAGTATACTCTTTAACACATTTTCATGAAGCTGGATGAAAGGCAAAACTGTTGAGATTGTTTGGATCCACTAGGCGTAGGTATAGCACCCTGTCCACTACTACAACAAGCTTATCCACAGGTGACCCCTTGGTCCTTCCAGGACTTGATTATGATGAGCTGTTTATCTACTGACTACAGAAATTAATTTGAACAGTTTGTTATGTGTGTGTATGTGTGAGTGTGAGTGAGAGAGAGAGAGATTGTGTTTAACAAAGTACTAAATGAGAGTGTCTTCTCTGAGGCTGATGTAAGAGGGGGGTTTTGTTTTTTCATGGTAATCAGCCCTGTGATGGACTGGTTTGACTTGAGAGCGGAGTCGCCTCATTTCTGCTCTTTTAATTACAGCCTGATTAAATGCTTACCCATAAAGCCTCTAGTATTAGAGTTCATTTCTCCCTTGTTAGAAGGAGCCTGGCTAAACTCGAACGTCTGTGTCAACCACCATAAGGAAGCAATTGTATTGCCATCATAGAAGCTGTATTTACCATTGTGTGAGCATATTTCTATTAACTGTAAGACTTTACTGTAAGATTTTACTACCAACAAGTCTAGATTTTTTTTAACTACAGACCTGCCCCTAAAGTTGACCTTTTTGTAACATACACCAATGCTCTAAATTCACACGAATACATGTGGATTTCTTTATAACCCTAAGGATAGTATTCTGGTAGGAACCAGTGAAGGGTTATGTTTACGGACAAGGTAATAAACACAATGTCATAAGGCTCATGAATGAGTTACTTTTGCTGTTGCTGTTTGACAGGACACCAAGTGCTGTAAATTAGCCAAGAGACTGCAGGGGGAGCTGAGAGAGGCTTCTTTAACCCTGTAAAGGGTCATTTAACCATACAAGTGTCTACAAAGCTGATCAATTAGCCTAAAATTGTTGCATTGTGTGTCTTTCACTAAAATCTCTCTCCTTTCTTTATCTATCTCTGTCTCGCCCCCCATCTCAGCTTGTCTTTAGCTATTGTGACAAGCTGTTTGGCATTGTAATAAAGGAAATAGAAGCCATGGACCCCAGCATCCTCAAGGGAGATGCAAGCTCGAGCAAGAAACAAAAGGTACTTTGAGCTGGCCCGCCCTCCTCCTCTCTTGCTAGTGTGTTGATTTTCCTCTGTTGATCAGATTCAGTATTGAGCCCTCACCCCCATTTCTCCTTCTACAGATTGAAATTGGCTTGTTGCTTGGCAACAGTCAGGTGATTTTCGAGAAGTCCGAGAGCTCCTCCGTCCAGCTTGTTGGTGAGAGTTTACACACACACACACCTCCACCACTTGTTTGAACAGAGCTTTAATGGCACAAAGTGCTCAGAAATAGTACTCTGCCATACCAAGCCTTTGCTAATGGTTCAAGTGAGATGATTTTCTCCATATGCCAGCTTTCCTAAAGCTACTAGCTGCCTGTTAAAGATCGATTCAGAGTGCATCAATAAGTCATGCCACATGTCACCAGCTTGTGTGTGTATGTATGTGTGTGTGTGTGTGTGAAGCATTTAACACATCCCATCAAGCAGCACATGCAGCTCTACCTGCCCTAGGTTAGAATGCATTGAAGTAAGTGCTGAAAGGATTCCTCTCAGTCTGTGCTATTGATCTGTGGAGCAATGCTCTAAAGGCCATCTGCCTTCAGCTAACTTGCTGTGCGTGTGTGCTTGAACAACACGCCAAACAAACCCTGCGCTCAGTTTTTGTCCCACGTACCCTTTAATTAAAGGTGCTGTCAGTGATGGTGGATGAAATTGCATTTGTTTACATTTGTTTACATTTACATTTCTTAGCAGACTCTTTTTGTTCAATGCAGCCTTGATTATATTTGAACCGAGGACCAAACAAAACATGTAAGAGAGGTAGCTCACCCCTGCCTTCACTCCTTCTTGAGAAACTGTGCCATTGTTTAGGGGGCAGGCTGCCCCCCACTTGGTTCCAGTTCTCAAAGCCAGGGCATCTGAAGAGGATGGGCTTCTAGTGTGTCCTGAGAACTAGTGTTGCGTGTTTATAAACCCACTTAGCATTGCTAACTGCATCTTGAACACTAAACTGAAATTTCAGTCATATAACTTTCTTTTTTAATGCAATACCAGGTGCAACCACTAGGTGGGAGCATCTGCTCGTTTGTTTTTACGAAAGGCTGGTTTACTGATTTAAAATGCCAGGCATATCTTAGGTCTTCTCTGCATTTCTTTGGCCTTTTGGCACTTAAATGCATTATAGACCATGTAATATGAACCCAGAATCTAGTTTTAATGCTTTCATTAACTGCCGTGTTGTTTGGGTGAAATGTTTTGATAGTGTTTTTGAGTGACGTTGGCCTCCAAAGCCTGTGATCATCCTCCCACTTATCTGTTCCCACAGGGAAGTCCAAAACCCGGGAGGCACGGCAGTCCATCATCAACCCGGACTGGAACTTCGAGCGCATGGGCATCGGCGGCCTGGACAAGGAGTTCTCCGACATCTTCCGTCGGGCCTTCGCCTCACGAGTTTTCCCACCAGACATTGTGGAACAGATGGGTGGGTTCTCCTTGCTCCTTCTTCACCTTGTGACTACCTATTTACCTGTTTTTCTATTTATCTGTTTCTTTCCTATCATGGTCCCTTTCAGGGCATATCTGTAGACTATCTTCTCTGTCTTGTAGTACTCTATCTGTCTTTTTTTCCAACTCCCCAAACCCCCTCCCCCAAATGATCTGTCATGTCCTTGTTTCATAGTCCGTGTCGCGTGGTTTGGCCGGACCTCATCATGCTGTCACCAGTAAATCTTCCCTGGCCCACACACTGTCAGCATCCCAGCATGCACTGGGTGGGCTGACTCATGAGGAAGTGAAGGGGGACTGGGGGGGAGGGGGGTGGGGGCGTTTGCCAAAGTAAACTCTGCTGTCTGAAGCCTAATGATTTAATAATGATCCAGTCTAAGACTAGTGCTTTCTCGTGCCCTGCTCTTACTAAAGCCTCGGGCGGTGGTAGTGGAGACGTTGCTGAGATGTTACCAGCAGAGAAAGTCAGAAAAATGCTGACATGTCACTGAGGCGTCCAGTTTCTCTCTTTGCCTCACGTGCAGGTTGATTCTGGCAAAATATCCCTTTGATCCATTGGATTCTTTTTGGCAGGATTTCAGGGTCATTGGCAGTTGAGATCGTAATGTACTGTGAATAGTCCAGATGTATGCAGTACGTGTTTAGAGACACTAAGCTGAATTGGTAGTTTTGATATACCTCCAAATTGACAGACAATTAACCATGTAATTTCCTTGAAGTCTAAGTATTTAGTTTATCAGTTTATGTTCTTGTCAGTAAAGGTAAATGCTAATTACACTAATCATACTAATGCTAGAATGTGTGAATCCCAGCCCCTAAGACCCAAACCCTCAAAAACTTCACCAGCATGAATCTGATTCATGGTTG
Organism: Tenualosa thibaudeaui; assembly: GCA_027481765.1. Lineage (NCBI taxonomy): Eukaryota > Metazoa > Chordata > Actinopteri > Clupeiformes > Clupeidae > Tenualosa > Tenualosa thibaudeaui. The sequence goes on from JAIFZK010000002.1 coordinate 13,353,237, forward strand.
ATTGATTCATGCTAGTTAAATCTTTGAAGGTTCGTGGCTTAGGGCTAGGGTTTACATTGGGATTCAGTCACTGAGTAGTTGTTGTGGCTGTGCTCAGATTGGGGGGAGGGGAGTCAGCATCCACTCTTCCCTGTTCTCATGCCTTAGCTACTAAAGGGGTACTCCAGTTCATTTCAGCCCATAGCCCTGTTGTTTAAGATCACTGAATACTGACAGTAGAAACAAGAAAGAGAAGAGAAGGAACCAATTGTGAAGGAATACTGAAGCAGCCAGTGCTATCTAACTAGGGCAAGAAAATGAAACTGAGACTGAGTTTACTTGCCCCTATTGATTACCATGAGCTTGCATTTGGCTGTGCAGTCTATGTTGGACCAAATCTTCTCGTTCTTTTTCCTACCAGCAGCACTCGGTGACCTTGAACAACAGGGATATTGGTTTAATGTGTAACTGGTGTGTCCATGCAATGGGCCTCTAACTCTCCAATTGTTTAGAGTTGTCATTGTTTTATCACCACACAGTTTGTCATAATAATAACAATAACAGTGAAATCAGTTTAAATCCATTTATAACGCTACAGTAGTACGTTTTTTACTGGTTCATGAAAGGATAGCATTGTTTACAACAACACCTGACAAATAATCGACTCCTCCCTGCACGCATTAAACTTGAGGACGCGTACGCACCAATTCAGCACGGCCCGTCCGCCAGTGTGGTGACACAGGGTTGGGAGATGACCTTTCGGGGTGCTGATGTACGCGGGAGTTGGCCTCTGGCTGCGAGCAGCTGGTCGTGGTAATGAGATGGCGAGCTTAGATAGCGCAAAGGTGAGCGCCTAATTGGGCGGTGTGGGGAGGCCAGGTGCGGTGAGGCTGCCGGGGGGGTGGCGGGGATGCTGGCGTTCAGGACGGGTAGGTGGGAGAGAGGGAGAGGGAGGGAGAGAGAGAGAGAGAGAGAATGTGGTCGTCAGGAGGAGGCAGGTAAAGGAGGGGTGGAAGAGGAGCAGGGACGAAACCTGGGTGGGAAGAGAGAGAACTTGCACTTAGTCACACCTGCACACTCCCTCTTTGTGTGTGTGTGTGTGAGAGAGATAGTGTGAGAGAGAGAGACAGACACACACATACATGCACACACGCACATACCCACACGTACGCTCAAACCCATACACAGACCTCCACACACATAGAGACTCACATTCACAAGCTCACAGACACACACACACACACACACTAGCAAAGATAAGGGAGGTGGAAAATCCCTACCTTAAAGGTCAGCTCCATGAAATGAGGACAGTGGCTGTACCTCCCCACCTCCCCAACCCCCCACACACACACCCTACCCAACACACACACACACACACACACTGTTCTCCCCTCCCTCTCCAGCAGCTGACTCCTGAGGCCTGGATGTGGCTCAGCTGTCAACAGGTGTGAATGGGGCCAGGCTGATTTGGATCAGAGGCTCTCACAAACGCTTATCTGCAGCCAGTAAATGGCAGCCAGCGGGTGTAATTAGGCCAGGCCGTGAGTGAGCAAGCCCGCCTGTTCTCAGGGAGGCAGTGCGGCACACCGCTGTGCCCCACGCCGCTCACCGGAGTGGTATTTGTGTATGAAAACACATCTGTCACGCTGTAACAACTCAGCAGGCTTTTACTGTAAAATCTACCCACCCCACCTCACTGCTGCCCTCTCCCCACCCCCAGGACTTTTCCCCTGGTCTGCTCTCATGGCAGGCAAGCCTGTACATTGCAGATCAAACTTCCAGTTGTTAGTCTTTGCTGGGTTTTTCCTATGCTCAAGATATCCTGATGTAATACAATAATTTAACTTCATATGAACTTCAGCTGTATGTCTCTTTTCTTCCTCTGATCTGACTGATCTGTACCATGTAATGTAAAGTGGGATAATACTCTGAAACTATTATGATCCTTAGCTAAAACCATAGACAACTTGAAGTCTTTCATGGTTACTACTGATTGTAGTCTTCCTGCACAACACCTGGCAGTTAGGTTAGCCCCTTGAGTCGTGGATCTGTCCAAGGTGTCTTCCTAGACTGAGTAAATATAAGGGAGTTTTTCCTTGCCCCTGTTGTTCTTGGGTGCTCCTTCTGTAAAGTGCCATGAGACAATACTATTGTGAAAGGCGCTGTATAAATGAAATTTAATTGATTTGAATTGAATTGAATTGAATTTACCCTCTATAGACCATTTTAACGGCAAAAAACAACAAACAATACCTGAGCGTTCTATTTTGTGTCCAAACTACTTCCTTTATGATTGTATCACATCAGACAGACATACAGAATGTTAAAACGGAAGCCCTGTGGGTTTATCAGACTCTCATGGAACAATCCTTACTTTCCTGACTCCTGTCCCTGTATCCCTCTCTCTCTCTCTCTCTCTCTCTCTCTCCCTCCCTCCCTCCAGGCTGTAAGCATGTGAAGGGTATCATGCTGTACGGCCCCCCTGGCTGTGGTAAGACGTTGATGGCCCGACAGATTGGGAAGATGCTGAACGCCCGTGAGCCCAAGGTGGTCAACGGCCCCGAGATCCTCAACAAGTATGTGGGCGAGTCGGAGGCCAACATCAGGAAGCTGTTCGCCGACGCCGAGGACGAGCAGAAGAGGGTGAGGAGGAACCCTCTCTCACACACACACACACCAAGGAGAGTGGAGAGGGGATTGTTCATACACAAACATTCACAAACGCCCACACAAACAATATGGTCTTCAGATTCCTTCAAACACCAGTGGCTGGTATCCAGAACATGATATAAGTCTGTTCCTGCACAGCATTTTTAGGGGCAAATGGGGAATTTCCATAACACTTCTAGTATTGCCCAAAACTAAGCATAATCCTCCTCTTTGGATGCAACCCCAAGAATCTAGACTTTGGTGCCAGTCTGTCAGTTTGCCTTGCCATGTTTAATTAAAATATTTCTTGAAGGGTTATTGTCAAGATGTTATTGGCATGTTGTTGGCAATCCTCAACAATGGAGGCCCTGAGCAGACTTATGTTAGCTGCTCGATGAGTTGAACACAATGGTGTACTTTCAGCGTGAGACACTGAGAAATGTGTTTAGTTCAGCCATGGGGTCTCCGGTGCTTGTGCAATCCCAGGGGCTGGGCTGGGTGTGATTGTGTGACAGTGATGGGACTCACTCTGCACCTGACTAATGAGTGTGGCACTATCTCCAGCCCCGGACTCACCCCACCCTATCTACTCACCTGCCACCTCTTGTCCCGTTTGGGGCACCGGGGTGGCCCTGTCTGGCCACCCCTCTTTCTCATCCCAATAACCCCACCTGGGCTAAATGTTATGGTTTTGTCTTGGAGTGGTTCGGGTGGGGGGGGGGGGGTGGTTGGAAAGATAAGCCTTAATTTGAGATGCCACCATGCATGCGGTCAGCCAAGCCGAAGACCAATCTCTGACCTTGGTTGATGGTTTCTCCACATTATTTAGGTTTTGAATCATTAGCAAGAATGTTTACTTAATTTGATCAGGCAGAGACTGATGGTTTGTCCTTGGGCTCAATGTGTGGTTTGGGAAGCTTCAGTGGATAGACGGCTGTTGTGAAAAAAAATTCTTGCAGTTGGGTGCCAACAGCGGGTTGCACATCATCATCTTCGACGAGATCGACGCCATCTGCAAACAGCGCGGGAGCATGGCCGGCAGCACGGGCGTTCACGACACCGTCGTCAACCAGCTCTTGTCCAAGATCGACGGAGTGGAGCAACTCAACAACATCCTGGTTATTGGTCAGTGTCACATCACCTACAGTACTACTAATACTGTGTCACTTTCCAGACAAATCCAGACATACATATATATAGTTCCTATAAGATATGGCCTGCTATTGTTTGGTATAGCAAAAGCCCCATGTTGGGTATATAGAAAATCACTTTCAACTGATGCTTCTTGGAATGAACTACTCAGTGCACAAACAGTAGAGAGTCTCTTTATTTTCATTAGGGATGACAAACAGACCAGACCTGATTGATGAAGCCTTGCTGAGACCTGGCAGGTTAGAAGTAAAAATGGAGATCGGTAAGAGACCAGCTCTCACGTACTGTAATCAAAAAATGCTTTTCTCTCTCTGGTGTGTTTTTGTACAGTCTTTATCTACTCAGTTTTCTGTGGTCGTCTGTGTCCTGTTTCTCAGGGCTGCCTGATGAGAACGGCCGCGTCCAAATCCTCAACATCCACACGGCCAAGATGCGTGAGTTCAAGCTGCTGGCCGGCGATGTGGACATTAAGGAGCTGGCCGTCGAGACCAAGAACTTCAGCGGGGCTGAGCTGGAGGGCCTGGTTCGAGCTGCCCAGTCCACGGCCATGAACCGCCACATCAAGGCTAGTGTGCTTTCTTTCAGCATTCAGAAATGCGTTTCAACAGGTACAGACAAAGTCCCTCTTTCATTCAGTGGCAGCAGTATATAACTTTGGATCAAATTTTCAGCATTTTGAGCATAGTTTCAATTTGGGATTAAATGAAATTCATGGACATACAGCAGTATTTTTCATTTAGGCTTCTATTATTAACTTCTAAGAACTTCTGTTATCAGTATCAAGCTTTTCGGTGTTCTCCTGAAGTTCCCATGCAATTTGGTTCAGTAACTTGAACTGGCTACATTTCTGCTTTATGAAAGGAGAAATGTGTTGAAATGTTTTGAACAAAAATGAGAAAAACAAAACAAAACAAAACAAAAATAACAAAATGCAGAAGTGACATCACTATAGTGACCACTATTACTATTTCCATTGTAAATTTCTCTCTGGAATAAGGCTCAACTCTGGGTCAAGAAAGACCCAGACCATTGAAACTGTGTTCACATCAGAAATGATTTAAGTAAGCTATTCTGCTAATAATGGAATGTAGAGCTAGCAAACTAGCAAGAAAGCTGACTGACGATTCCTTAGTGGAGAGAGGAATTTTAGCCACTCAGTATGCTGAAATCCTGATATGCCCTTTTCACCCGAAAAAACCCTTAGCCCTCTTGTGTGCCCACTGCCCAGTTCTGAAAGCTGGCCAGGTGCCAAACGTGACTGCCATTTGCCAGCATCTCCACAGTTTGATAGGCTGAGCTTCCTATGAGCTTTACGTTTTAGGAACATTGGAAAGAACTACTGGGTTCAGTCTGCTGTAACTGCAGCTAATAAGCTATGTCTGCCTCCACTCTGGCCAGACACTTTCACTCTCTCTCTCTCTCTCTCTCTGTGTGTGTGTGTGTGCGCGTGTGTGTGTGTGTGTGTGTGTGTGTGCGCGTGCGTGCGCATGTGTCTGAGTTTAATCAGACGTGCTGACTACTACAGGCAGGCAAACACACATCTAGCAAAAGGGAGGTGCTCAGCACCAGTAGAATGCTCCAGGGCCTGCTCATATTTGATGGTGTTGAAAACAGATTGACAGGCACTTACACAATTAACTGGGATGACATTAGCTCTGTCCCTCTTGCTCTCTCGTCCCGACTCCACCATCTGTCCAGCTTGCTCTGCCTGTGTACCGCTCCAGTTTGGTCTGAGTATAGGTTTTAATAATGGGTCATGCTAGACTTCAAAGACTCTTGATCTAGTTTGTCCAAAACTTGAATTATAAGAACATTATTATTATTATTATTATTATTATTATTTATGTTTTATACTTATACATATATATATAATTTAAGTGCAGGAACATAAGAATAGCAGCAGTACATGTACTTGTAACAAATATTATTTGAATTTTATTCCACACTCTTTGTAGACTAAAGATTTTCATCTTGTGAGGTGCGTGTGTGTGTGTGTGTCTGTGTCGTCTGCCAACATTGCATGTTTGTCTATGACCTTGTCAAGGGTTTTGTTTCATGCAGTTGACTCACTGAGACTCTTGTAGCTGAGTGAGTGAAGTCCTCTGTCTCTCCATGCAGGCCAGTAACACAGTGGAGGTGGACATGGAGAAGGCCGAGAGACTACAGGTGAGCAGAGACGACTTTCTGGCCTCTTTGGAGAACGACATCAAACCAGTAAGTGTACACAATTCCTCCTCCATTTTAAGCCCTTCTCAAAGTAGAAATATTTTAAATTAATAATTAAAAATTAATAAATAAATATAGTGATTTATTTATGTATTCTTTTATTTTATTTATTTTTTTAACCGTGTTTCACAGGGCTTTATGATATCTTGATGTTTCTCTTGCGCAGGCCTTTGGTACCAACCAGGAGGACTATGCCAGTTACATCATGAATGACATCATAAAGTGGGGCGACCCTGTGACCACTGTGTTGGACGATGGCCTCCTGCTGGTCCAACAGACCAAGAACAGTGACCGCACCCCACTAGTCTCTGTACTGCTGGAGGGTGAGTCACTTAGGACGTGACTACCTTTCTCATAGCCAGTCATCCCTTGTTCTCTCTATCTGCTCAGCTCTCCCCTCTCTACAGTGGTGTCTTCTGTTAGTTCTTACCATTGCCCATTGTTGGGGAATTTTAGTCCTAAAACATCTCTCTATGTGGCTTTTTTTTCCCACCACACATTCTCTCCCTCCCTCCCTCACAGTCTCTCACACTTCACTCACTGACATTCATGCAGTGGATTTATTTGGTTGATGTCTCTCACCCATATTCTTCCCCGGTCCCTGAGAGCCTTTATCTGTGGCTATGGGTGTATATTCGCAGCATAAAACCGGCGTACAAAACATCATAAATGCTGTCTGTCCACAGGGCCGCCACACAGCGGCAAGACCGCCCTGGCTGCCAAGATCGCCGAGGAGTCCCAGTTCCCCTTCATCAAGATCTGCTCGCCAGACAAGATGATTGGCCACTCAGAGATTGCCAAATGCCAGGCCATCAAGAAGGTGATCGACTGTCTGTGGTCATGGTTACTCTCAAAGCTCCGTAATCTCACAGCCCGTCTTGAGTTGTTGGGATGTGTTCTTGTTGTCAGCAACCCCATCAATCAAAAAATTTAATTAGTTCTGGTTGTCTTCTGTTATAATAAGCTTTGGCTGTCTCAAGTCTTTTGTTATAAACTGCATACTGTCTTCAACCCTGTAGATCTTCGAGGATGCCTACAAGTCACAGCTAAGTTGTGTGGTGGTGGATGACATTGAGCGGTTGCTGGGTAAGCAATCCCATCTGACAGATAAAAGTCCCCAGACATGTTCATTTGTTTATTTACCAAACAATGGCTCATGATAAATTAAGTAGCACATCAATGACAGACAGTTGCGTGTTATTCATCTCTCCAGACTATGTCCCCATTGGACCTCGGTTCTCCAATTTGGTCCTGCAAGCTCTGCTGGTTCTGTTGAAGAAACCGCCTCCAAACGTAAGTACAGAGGATGGATGTGAGGCACAGGCAGGGTGTGGGTACGCCATGGAGATGTTGTCAGATATGTGGTATGTTGGTGCCAAGACTGTGTTCTATGTTCACCCATAGATTTCTATTTACCAGACCATAATGAAAAGATCTGAAATGAACTTTTAGCAATTAAGGAAAAAAAAAAGTTTTGAAAACTTTAAAAGGTTTTATTCATCTAGGAGCAGGAGTGTGTTTTCCAAAACTAATTTAGCAACTATGTTGGTTGCAGTGTAATCACATCATAACATCGTTATTGTCAGCTAACAAAGTTGCTAATTCATTAGTTGGTTGGTTTTGGGGAAGGCACCCTAGGTTTACAGTGTGTTTATGAACCCCACTTCTCAGAAGCAGTTGTGTCTTTTGCACAATAGTGGCGACCTTAACAGTGAGTGGTAGTCCTGCAACTCACTGTTGCCCACCTCAAGCCATAGTGCTACTTATGAGAACAGTCACACTCAGTATGAACATAAGGGAGGTGCATTACTGGCCTTGACAGACAGGGGGCAGAAGCTTAGCCTCCCAGATTGGTCTACTGGGAATACCATTATGGGAGGCATTTACGGTATTTACTCCACCGGTTTGTGTAAAAAAGTATCTGCGGTCAGCGTGTGTATGTTTGTCAGCCTGTATGTGTCTTTGAGTGATTACTGGTTTGTCTGTTATTTGTGTTTTCTTGCTGAAATCTGCACCCCATTAAATGTAATTGTATTGGTGGGAGAGAATGTTGTTTTTGTTGTGTCTGGAGATGTATGGGAGTATGTTAAAGGCCATTGTTTATGATCTGTGGTTAACTGAGCTATACTGAGCCCAAAAATGTGTCTGTGTGAGTCTGTGCCTCTAACATGTCGAACATGATTCAGAATAGGTATAGCTGTATATGTAATGTATGTAAGTATGTATGTATGTATGGAGCAGCACTGCGTGCGCATGGTATATTGTGGCCTTGTGAGCGCACCTGGTGGTGTTGCTATGCTGGAGCTGCATTGTGTTGCTGTTGCTGCGGCGCGCTGTTGTCTTCGCCGTTGTTGTTGTTGTTGATGCTGCTGAGGCTGAATGGGGCTGGCTGAGTTGTTACCCCACCCCCCATCCTCCCCTCACGAGCAGGGACCAAGGGGCCCAGCGTGGCCCTGGAGCCCAGCGGGGAGCCAGCCCCGAACAGAATAGGAGACCCAGTGGGAGAGCAGCGAGCTGGCAGAGCCCCACTGCCTGTGTGGTACTTCATCTGCATGCAACCAACGCAATGCCCCGCGCCATAGGGGGTGGAAGAGGGTAGGGAGGGTAAGGATCGGGGGGTGGAGGGGGTTGTTGGTTGGGATGATGGTGTCTCGGGATGGGGGGGCAGCCAGGGGCAGTCCATATGGCCCATAATCCTCCTCTTCACATAGTCACAGGCCTCTGGGAATCCATCAGCGCCTGGCCCTGTTAGACAAGGAGACCTGAGAAGGCAGGTGAGGTAAGGTGGAGTGCAACAGCAGAGGGTCAGATGTGGGCTCTGATTTGTTTTGTTTTTTTTATTGAGTTTGGCAGTTAAAGGGAGAGTGGGGGTGGGGTTCGCTGCAGCAGGCACCTCGGATGTGGTGATGCATGCCACCACCGTGTGAGGTCTGGGCCAAACGGGAGATGGGTCCTGGCTAGAAGGGAAAAGCGATGTCTTGCGTTTTGCAGGTTCTCACTGGTACAGTTACAGTTACAGAACTGAAAAACTATAGCAGGGGGGGGCTTGGGAGGCTTTCCCACCCAATATTGGTTTTAATTTTCTGTGAAAATATTCTTTTCAGATTGTTTATAGATATATATTAGTAGATTGTTTGGCAGTGTTACTAGGTAACCCAGATAAATCCGGACGTACATGTATTCCTTTTAGCCCTAACCCAGGAGATGTTCTGCCATCTTTGGTTCCTCATAAAGTTTCATCATCTCCTTGTTCATCAGTGGTAGGGAGAATAAATTGGATAAAATGCCCTCCTGAGACAGGAAGAGCTTGTCCTCTTTGGGGATTGGATCACTCATCTTCCTCCAAGGGCCAGTAATGTTATAAAGCATTCAGTCCAACTTTTTTGACACAAATCAGTTGAAATTTATTATTACACAGGCATTTCCCTCTTGTTTTTTCCAATTCTAAATGGCCTTCTGAGACAGGAAGGAGTTTGTCAACTTAATCACATCAGGAGACTGTATCAACTCGTTTTCAACCGAAGGCCAGTAACCTTACAAGAGCAGCCAACTTTCTGACATAAATTCAATTGAATCATATTATTGTGCTGGTATTTCCCTGATGGTTTGCCCAATCTTTACAAGTTCTTGAGTTCTTGGTTTAGGCTCAGGGTGCCAGCAACTTTCGCTTCAACATATGGTCCTATTTCTCAGTGTTACTGCCCTGGATTCATCAGGCAATGTAACAGACACCATGTGCCTTTTTTGGGGGGGGGCTTCCTGCTCCTCAGGGCCGCAAGCTGCTCATCATCGGCACCACGAGTCGCAAGGACGTGCTGCAGGAGATGGAGATGCTGGATGCCTTCAGCACCAAGATCCACATCCCCAACATCAGCCGGGGGGAGCAGCTGGTGGAGGCCCTGGAGGTGAGCATCTCGTCCTTGGGGGGTTAGGTTAGGGTTTTCCCGTCCGTTTCCCAAAAGCATAGTTGCTAACTTGTTAGCAGCTTATGGGTAATTGCTAACTTAATTAGCAACTCTGCTTCTGGGAAACAGGCCCCTGCAAATCAACCACCAACTGTCAAGTGTAGTGTGCAAATGTAGTCCACTGTTGATGCTGACCACTAGAGGGAGCTCTCACAATGGCTCATCAACTGGGAGAACAGTATGTTTATGCCTGTTCCCATCAGCAGATGAAAAGCGGGGGGGTGGGGGGTAGATGTTGGTTGCTTACATGGCAGCCGAGGTGCTGACACACAATTAAAATTACAAGAAGACTTGCTAGGCACCTGCAGCCTGATGGAGAGATTCAATACTTGAAAAGCACCACTTGCACACACACGTTTTCAGTGTAATTAGTGGCAACCACATTGTTTGACTGTAGCGAGCCTCCAACCCCGGCCCTCAGTGGGTGATGGCATGGCAGTGCAGGCCCGAGGTGGAGGGCTGAGGCCTTTTATTTTATGGGCTTTCAGGCTTACTGGCACCGACTGATCTGACGGGGCGGCGGTTAATTTATATGTGCATCAGCAAACAGGAGTCATCCGGGGGAAAATTGGCGGCCGGCGAACATGCTTAGATGTGTGTTGTGGTTTTAAGACCTCTCTCTCTCGCTCGCTTTCTCGCTCTCTCTCTCTCTCTGTCTTTCTCAATCTCGCTCTCTCTCTCTCTCTGTCTGTCTCTCCTGTGTCTCTCTGTTTCCCTCTGGCACAGATGCTAGGTAGCTTCCAGGAGAAGGAGCGAGCCCTCATTGCAAAGGAGGTGAAGGGCAAGAGTGTGTGGATCGGCATCAAGAAATTGCTAATGCTCATCGAGATGTCCCTGCAGGTGTGTGCACGTGTGTGTATATCTGTCTGTGTGTGGGGGCGTGTGTGTGTTTGTGTGAAAATGATGGCTGTAGAGAACGTCCATGCGGCCCACCCATGTCTAGACTGCCGCCTGAGTCACAGCACAGCTCGCCATGCCTCGCTCTCTCACGAGCAAGTCGATGTGAATTAGTGTCAGTTAAGGGCTTGGTGACGAAATGAGAACCAGGCTGGGAGTGGAGAATGCTCCAGAATGGTGGGCACGCGGCCAGTAGAGCAGGCAGGAGTTGCTCAACACTCCAGGCAAGGGCTACTGGCCTGGTTGAGATTACCATAAGATCAAGTGTTAATTTTGACTTATTGTTCTTATTTATTTATTTACTTTTAAAGGGCTTTTTTTTCAGGCCAGGCCTTTTTTTTGGTGTGTTGGTGGAATTACATCTGGGGTTATTTTGAAAAAATCATAAATCAGTGATTTGGATATTTTGAAATATCCACCACACATATCTGATGCACATAACCTTGAAACGAAATGTGAAACGTTACTGAATAAAATGTACATCATGTATGTCAGTCACTAATTAATGGTGAAGAACACAATGGAAATTGCAAAGTAACTGGCATCTTGCTTTCATTTCAACACTTCTGGAGTTTTGGCCTTATTTCACTATGCATGTAGTTTATCAGTAAACATGTTAGAACAACTGTATGGCAAAGCGTTAGCTTGGAATTGTTTACACATTTTTTATGGGGGTTGTAGTCTGGTGTGGCTGAATTGACGCTGCTTGTAGTCCTGTTTGTGTGGGATGCTGTTGCTGTATGTAATTGCTGTGGTATGTGTTGAGTGTCCCCCACCAACCCGGAGAGAGAGAGGAATGAACACGAGTCTGCCGAGACATGCTGCTTCCAGCCTCCCGCCATTCTCTCTCTCTCTCTTTCTCTTTACCCCTCTCTCTCTCTCTCTCTCTCTCTCTTCTCCTCTCTCTACCTCTACCTTCTCCCCCCTCTCTCTACCTCCACCTCTTTCTTTCTCTCTTCTTTTACTTTCCTCGTCTTTTTTTCCCCAAGCTCTTAGACTCCTCTGTTTCAACTCCAATGGCCATGGGCGATCAGAGAGATGAGTTATTGCGTGCTCTGCCATTAATTTTTTTTTTTAACTACTCTTCCACCCACCCCACCCCCTTCCCAATCCTAGCATCCTGTAGCTCCAACCTTTCTACTCTCCTGCATGCTGCACTTCTGCTTCTGAAACTGAAGATGTTTGAGTACACTTCAGTCAGAGTCAGGGGGACCTGCTCTGTCACCTGTTGCATGGAGAATTGGGACCATCAGAGGGGTCCTTTGATTTGGACGCGGCCACTGGCCTCTTTGTTTTGTAGATTGGCCAGAGGGCTGTCCCATATAAAGTAGCTCAGTCTTGATGTTCTTGACAATCAAAAAGTTTATCAGCCTGTAATTTTTTTATTGTTTGTGTCTTTGTGTGAGAGATTTTCTACAAGTGTAGGGTAAATCAGGAGTGTTAGAATCTCAAGACAAGATTAGCAATTATGCTAACTATAGCATATTTCCATCATGACCATATCATGATCATATAATCCTATAACATAGAATAAGAAGACGATTAGATTGGCCAAGGATCATTTATCAACCGTCTCTGGTTTAACTAAAGAGTAATGCATACTTTTGCAAGATGGTGTGCCCATCAAATGCATGTAACCTATTAGATACTTTACAGTGTATTTCACCTTCACATGGTCCACCCCCTTCACATCTCCACAGCGCCTTAGCCTCAGCTATGTCATTACTTCAGCCACTGCTCACTGCCCAGCAAACTCCACAAACTTCTCCTAGAGCCTCCTAGTTGGAAGTAGCACCCCAGTGATGCTCATCACCCATCCCCAGCCTCACTAAGCTAAGGCACCAGGTTTCCCCCCGAGGGATTGCAAGAGGCCTATTGCGTCCACATGTGATGTATGTGTGTGTGCGTGTGTGTGTGTGTGAGAAAGAGAAAGTGTGTGAGTGTGGGTGGGTGGCATTGTCAACATGACAGTTTGAGCTATGGAGGGACTCCAATGCAAGACTTGAATTTGGCTGTGGATGACAAGTATTATTCCATGTACAAACACACACACACACATACACATGCGGGTGACTTGGGTGTTCTCAGAGTGAGGTTGCTGGCTGCAGATTATGTTTTCTCATTTCATCTTGTTCTCTCTCTCTCTTTGTGTGTGTGTGTGTGTGTTGCACTCAGATTTCTTTTTGTGTTTGTGTTTTTCAGATGCATGCTGAATACAGAGTGAGAAAGTTCCTGTCCTTGCTCAGGGAAGAGGGCGCGTGAGTACATGTTTTAAAATCTTTTTTGTAATTCGCACATTTGTCCCTCCTCGGACTTGAAAGGCCATCGACGTCCAAGCTCACAGGTGACATGACTTGCAATTATCTTCTCAGGTTGGATTCTGACCTCCATGTAAGGATATAAGGTCACTGCTACTGAAGCAAGAAGCCCTGCAGACATTCATGGTGAGTCCACACTCAACACTCAGGATCAACACTGAAAAAACACCACCAGTCAGTGTAGTGTGTGTGTGTGTGTGTGTGTGAGCGTGATCCTATAGCCCTGGGTGCAAAGGTGTTAACTTTGAAGAGCGGGGACATTTTGCTGGGTTCAAGGGCAGACATTTAGATCATTAGAGGGGTAAAGTGAGCTGAGAGAACTGAGTCAGTGGCCAACGAGTGCCTTGAATGAGGTCAATGAAATGCAGGAGTGTGAGAGAGACCCCACAGTGTGTGGCCTCTCATGAATAGATTTCTACACACACACACACACTCACACTCACACTCACACTCACACTCACACTCACACTCACCAATCAGCTCCCTTTCATACTCGCCTCATGTCTCCCTGACAGTGGCCAAGGAGGACAAGACCACAGGCAGCTTGTGTTGGGAAGAGACCGAGGAAGAGAGAAAGACGGAGAGACAGAGAGAGAGAGAGAGATTGAAGGAGGGAGGACGCTCTCTTTCTTTTCCTTCCGGTCTCTTCGCACAGCGAGACGTGAGTGTTGTCAGTGGCCATCGTGACCTGCCAGTGACACTACCGCTAATGGCATTAGCTCAGTGCTGTCCTGCCAAGCGAGCAGAGCACACAACTCCTCTGTGCAGCTCCTCCATGTTGTCCTCTGCTGCACGACCACCCTCACACTCCCATGAGTCTTTCTGTATAGGTGTTTGTTTCTAGTAGATGGATCAATGTAGTTGCTGTAAAATTGGTGTGTGTGTGTGTGTGTGCATGCTCAAGCATGTATATGAAAAACTTGCTGTGCTGAGTTTAATAATATTTTCCTGTACTTAAAATGAAAAATCATTCCACCACAAAACAAAAATGGTGTATGTTTTCGCTGTCTATCTATATATCTATCTGTCAGTCAGTCTATCTATCTATCTATATCCTTTGTTCTTAATTACCATTTTCGTGCCTGAGTTCAAATGTTTTATGATTATTGTGTTCCTAATTAACACTAGGTTTCCATGACCAAATCCTCAGCTGTCACAGCTGACACTGTTACTGTTGTCATTTGTAAAAAAAAATTTTAACTGAAGTATATCTGGTAATTGTGGTGCCTTTGCATGAAGTAGCATTTCTATTCAGGACAGTTTGACTGACTGGCTGTCATTGCATTTAGTAGAGGTGATGGGCTTGTGATGTTCACAGTTAAGGGAAACTCAGATTTCATATGAGGAGCAAAAAATGGATGTCTCTGTTGCTAGCCTGATAATTAATCTTTCTCACCTTTAAAAAAAAAAAAAAAAAAAGATTAAAACAGCCAAGCCTTTGTTTTCTTTGACACATCTGAGGCTAACGACGTCTAACTGGCCCAAGATTCCCAATCTGGAAAAGTACGGTAGGATTGGCGAGCGAGGCTACAGGAGGTGATGTCATTGCCACGGGGGTTTGAAAGTGCTGTGCGCCGGGAAACCAACGTGCTGACCCAAACTCCCTTGGGCCCAGTGTGTGCCCCCGCTGTGCTAGCAGCTGGCACAGGCTCCATTCTCCTTTTCTTTTGCACACACACTCTCTCTCTCTCTCTCTCTCTCTCTCTCTCTCTCTCTCTCTCTCTCTCTCTCTCTCTCTCTCTCTCTCTCTCTCTCTCTCTCTCTCTCTCTCTCTCTCTCTCCCTCCCCCTATCGTTCCCTCTGTCTAGCTGTCATTCTCTTTTACTCTTTTTTTTACCTCTATGTATCTCATTCTCTTTCGCTGCCTCTCTCGCATTTTGTCCACCCCACCACCACCTGAAGAGCAACGGATGGAGTTGTGCAGGAGGGATAGATGATCCTCACATCCATCCGTTAGTATGGGTCAGAATGGCACCACTCCAGATCAAATCTCTTGCCCAACACTTTAGTCTTCAACACAGAATTATCAGATCAACCTCAAATCTTCTTGGGAGAAGCAGGAATGTTTTCACAGTTTTCCATTGCCTTAATAGAGAAAAAGAATCCAGTCCACAGGCCACCTTGGACACTTATAATCCTGAGATGTTATAAAAGCTTATAGAGTGCTTTCCACAGTGCTTAGTAGTTATATAGTGTTTATAGAGTGCTTATGACCATTGTGGCACTTCCATGAAGCTATATCATCTGTAGCTTGCCTTTCAGTATGAATACAGGGTGGCTGATGTGTCTTCCATGTATCACATAACTAAGCCTGCACATCAGTGTTTCACAGTGAAGGAACAAACTATTAGTAGACCTCAGTGCTGTGTAGTGATTTTGAAAATGTTCACCTGTAGTCTTTTGGAATGCATGGTGTCACAAAGTTGTGAAGCCAAGAACATTACGCGCGGAACAGTGAACACTGTCATTATATAATCCTGATGTATATGTTTCTAACATTGAACTGTTTCATAAAATTAATCACAATGTCGTAGTGTAATTTTATTTGAAATAAAGACACTCTAAAATGAGTATGGATATAACTGTTAGTTGATGATGGAAGTTCTTATAACCCTCTGACCATGTTCACACATATGAACATGCATAGATCCGTAATTAATGGGCACAGTATCTCGCATTTCTTTCACTAAAGTGGTGTGTGGGAGCGTTGCACTGTTCCAGTTCCACCCATTTCTTGTGCTTCGAATCCTCATTGAATTAAATTAGCAGAAGCTTTAATTCATTTTTGCTTGTTACTTTGCAATTTGCCTGTAATTTTGATTTGGACCCAAAGAAATAAGTGGTATTAGCAAGTGATGTCAGGGCTGCAAATTTAAAACAAATTTCGAATGGGCTTTCCAAATGTGCTCCCATCGGAAAGATTTCCCATCGTTTCTAAAAAATCTGGGACTTAGCACATTTGTTTTTGATTGCCTGCTAGAGTAAGTGAACTGCTGGAGGTCTGTCACTGACAGTTTAGCAAGGTTATAGCAGGGACTCATATTCTCTCTTTCTCTCTCTCGAAGGCAGAGACAATAACCATGCAAGTAGGCCTCCCATAAGTACAGAGTGCTCCCATTTATCATTATGTGACCCCAGTATGGAAATGACATTGCAGCTGCCACCATTGTGACATGGAGACTGGGGGGGGGGGTGATTAAGATGCCACCATTTATTACACTGTGGGAGATTCACACACATTGCATTGCCAGGCCAATAAGTCTGCACTTCGAAAGGAAAAAAAATAGTCAAATTTATGTGATAAAGTGTAAAGTGATAAGCCTACAAAACACCAGTTTGTGTCACTGTACAATTCAGTGATGTAATTCAAATCTTAACAATTACAGTGACAATCTTGCACCATAGCTAGTTCTTGAATGTGTAGTTGCTCTTGAGAAAGAATGGAAAACATGAGACAAGTAAGGTCTTCAAATATATAATCTTAGTTCATACAGATATATACATTGTATAATAAATAATATTTATAAAAACATAACTTTTCTCAGATTATAAAATAAAAAGGGAATTATTAACTTTAAAACTTTTGTACAAACCTTTGGATATAGCAGAGGGAAGAAATGGGTTGAGGTGTGGAGATGCAATGCTGTGTGAGGATGGAGTGTGTGTGTGTGTGTATGCGTGTGTTTGTGTTTGTCTGGTGGTGTGTAGAGAGGGTGAAGCCTTGGCACAGGGACCAGCAGCATAGCACACGTGGCTATGCTAGCATCTGCTGTGCGCTTTCATCTCAGAAGGTAATTAATGGGGGTGCAAGCATGGCTGCGCGAACTGTCAGAACATGTTGTGTGGAAACCTGAATTGGTCTGTTCCACCATGTTAATGCCACTCTAACCCCAGCTCTCTCTCTCTCAACTGTCTTTAACCTATCTCTCTGTCACACACACGTTCTGTCATATCTTACACACGCACACTCAGCCTCAGCCACCCACCAACACACACAAATACACTCATAGACCTCTCTAAAACACCACACACACACACACACCTCTCTCACAGGCAAACACACACTCACACACCTCATATATACACACACATACACACACTTAAACTCATTTCCCCACTCCACAGAGCAGCTTTCTCCCCCCCCGCTTACACCTTTTCCTCTTTTGCTAACCCTTTCTTCTTTCTTCCTTTCTTCCCTCTCTCCCTCTTTCCATCATCCTCCCCTCTCTCCTCTGTGTATGGTTCTCCACCTTCTATTCAGACGGGCTGAGATGAATGAAAGTTTCACAGTAGTATGAGACGCACACTGTACCACAGCTTTACAACAGGTTAGGTCATCCACAGATTACTGTCAATCATTAGAGTAACTCCTAACATTAGTATTGTCATTAGTAGTAGTTTTTTTTGTTCGTTTTTTGCTTGCAAGTGCAAGGTTGACTGTTATATGCACCTATAGAGTGTTGTTTTTGTTGTTGTTATTATTGTTTATTTTCTATTTCTCAGAAATGCCCCCTTTTCACCTTTCATGGCACAGAAACTAGTTTTACACTGGTTCTGGAAGTTCTGGAAGTCTGCAGGTCGGGCTAAGAGGGACTCCTGGACTCCCTTGCATCCCTTGGGTTTGGGGGGGAAGGAGGTGGGCAACAAACCCCTGTGGGTGGGCAGTGTGTTCCCCCCACTTCCACGGGACTGAGAAAAATACAACATAAATGAATCTTCCACAGAGTGAATAGAGACTGCTGAAGCAAACGCAGACCGAAAGCACCAAACAGCAAACAGTCACTGTCTTTATCTCTTGTCTTATTGCAGCATACAAGTAGCAGAGACACTGAATAAAAAGTCTGCAGGAATGTGTGTGTGTGTGTGTGTGTGTGTGTGTGTGTGTGTGTGTGTGTGTGTGTGTGTGTACGTGTGTACGTGGACCTTCAACTCACTGACTCAGCAGTACATATCCAAGGGGCCTTGGAGCCGAGCTGACACGAGCTGGAGGAAGGAGAAGCATCGACGAGGACACGCATGTCTGCTGACGCTCGCCGTCTTTTTCCAGTGCGCATGCACGCATCACCCTGTGTTCTTCTCCAAGCCTCGTGCGAAACATTTCAGAAATGTAAGAGGCCATAAAAAACAGCGACAAGAGCTTCCTGGCATCTCTTTTCTCCTCCTCTGCCTCCTCCTCCCTACCAATGGACTGTGGCGATGACACGAGCTTCCATTGAGAGGAGAGGAGAGGAGAAGAGAAGACAAAGTGGTATTGGGGGAGGCATACAGGGAGGTGTTCAGTAGTGAATATATATATACCACAGCTTGTGTGTGTGTGTGCCTGTGAGCGTCAGGGTCACAGTGATTTACAGTTGCTGGCTATAAATCACCTCAACCAAATGTTCAGCAGCACACAGGCCTGCTAGGGTGGAAGAATGCAGTGGAAGTACAGAAGTACACTTAGCAGACTGGATTAGCACTGATTGGCTCTGCTGTGGCTGCTATGGGTAACAAGCAGGGGACAATTTCAAGGGCCCACAGGCTGAAGAGGCCCCAGGCAAAATCAGGAGGAGGAATAAATAATTGCATTGGGGATAAAAGCAAGTTCCTCTTTGAAGGTGAAGAACCACCAACTATAATCCTAACTGCAAGAACAGGGAATTTAGTTATAAAGTGAAGTAGCATTCTGCAGTCTGGTCAGATGGACCATGCAAGAGGTGCAAGTGAAGACCTTTTAAGGGAGGCATTTGTCACATTGTGATTGTGTATGTTTGTGTAGGGGTTACATGTGTGTGCCTACTTTGTTTTTGATCGTTTTTTTTTCTCAAAACACTTCCAGTTTTTTTCTGAGTCTCTCTCTCTTCCTCTTTACTGTCTCTCTCCCCCCGTCTCTCCTCTTCTCCTGATGCTCTGCTATCATTTACACGTGTGCACGTCGTAGATGCGCGTGCACTCCTGGCAGCTAACGTAGCAGCACCAGTGAAAGACGCAGTGGCACTTCTCCTTGCGCTTCTCCGTCCGCGTGTTGTGCCCGCGGCCGCAGCACAGCAGGTCGCAGCCCTCGATGCCGTGAGACGAGACGTTGCAGACGCGGTCGCGCGTGCCAAACGAGCCCGTCTCCGGGTTGGGCTCGCAGAAGTTGGGCGAGCCCTCGTAGTAGACGAGGTCGCGCTCGGTCGGGTGCTTGAAGAAGGCGTACTTGGCGCGCAGTGTCTCCACCCAACCGCGCGACTCCCGGTGCTTCTCCACCACCATCTCCGAGGCGCTGTCGTACTTATCCTTCAGGTAGTCGCCCAGCAGACGGAAGTCGGGCTGCGCCCACCAGCACGTCTTCACCTCGCAACTGCCCGACAGGCCGTGGCATTTGCAGCGCAGGTGCATGTTCTCCAGGATGGTCTGGAATGGATGGAGGAAAGCAACGGATAGAGAGAAGGAGCGAGCGTGTGTGTGTGTGTGTGAGAGAGAGAGAGAGAGAGAGAGAGAGAGAAGAAAATAGGGAAATATTAGCTTGGAAAAGGTTCTAAAACATGCTAAAGGGATTGACTTGGCTGAGGGAGGCGGTTAAGTCCAAACAAGGGTTTATGGCACAGCTTTGGAAAGTTTAAAGCTGCCAAGCACAAGCTCCTTCGAAACCTGACACCCTCGGTTAACCAATGCTATGTAGTATACCGTTTACATTATGTATTTCCTCTGTTACGGCCATTCAGTCATAAAATTCCAGCAACTCATTTCTCTTGACTTTGCCATATTTTGTCAGACGTCACATGTGCTTTCTATCAAACCATTACGTGTAAAGAAGGTTAATTTCGACTTCTCTCCACCTGTAGGGCACCCATCAGTCAGCTTAATTTTGTCTACTTTTCTCCGAGTCATTCCTTGCTTCTCCCTGCTAGCTACAGGTCCGCATTCTACAGGTGCTACACAGCTGTGTGTTGTTGCAGGCGTCTCTCTCTCTCTCTCTTTCTTTCTTTCTGTCTCTCTTTCTTTCTACCCTCTGAAGTCATTGGCGCTTGCACCTTTTTGTTTTGGTTTGTTTGGTTTAATTTACCTCAGCTATATTTAGCGGTAGAATTCCCCAGCTGTGGCGGAACTGAAGGCAGGTGCCCATGGCCCCTAAGGGGCCTATGGCCCAGACCCAGGTGAAACCTAAAGGGGTGCCTCTGACATCATGTCTCGGTCCTTTATCGCAGGCCCCCACAGGTTCACCCCCCCCCCCCTCCTACACACACACACACACACACACACACATACACACATAAGAGAAGACAGGATAAAGACAACTGGGAATGGAACAGGGGGAAGGGGGTGTATGGAGGTGTGTGGTTGGAGGTAAGGTGGGGGTGCAAGCAGGTGGGGTGGCCTGGGGCACCTGACGGAGGAGAACTGTTGCTGTTGCTGCTGCTGCTGGGGCTGCTCCTGTGGTCTCGGGCCCCCGCTCCTGTCTGTCCCAGATCAAAGGACTGCTTGTTGCAGTGTGGTCTAAGGTATTGCCCTTCAGCACCATCAGCCTTCCCAAATCCCCCCATCCACTAAGTCCTGACAGCCCCAGTGACTCTTTCAATCCCAGCAAAACCACTATCCCCCCTACCAACCTCCCTAACCCATCTCCCCCTCAAGCCATTTTCTGCCATTTCTCCCCAACTTTACACAAGTCCACAGTAGGTCTACTCCCTTCATCACGGAATGTGAAAAGGATGCAAGTTATGAGAGGCATGAGAAATCTGTCCTTTCAGGTGGTGGTAATTGCCCCCAAAGGGGCGTTAAGGCACACCACAACAAGAACACAAAAAAACAAAGCTCAGTTGCATACTGACAGTTCCTTTGCGTTACCGTGGCTGCGAAGAGCCAGCGTGAGCCCCCACGCCCCCCCTTGTGCAAATGCAACAAGCACATCATTGTTCATTGTCTCATTACAGTTAATGTGGCGGTAATTAAGTCTTGCTGTCTCCTCCAGCCGTGTTTTATTGCAAACGGATTGTGCTGCGCTGTACCGTCTTGATGGAGTGAGTGTTGTGCCGGGGCACAGTTGAAGGTTTAACTGCTGTATAATAGCAATAATGACACGGCTGTGTTCTTTCACCATCACCCGGACTGGGAGGTGACACCGAAATGCGAAGAACAAAAAAATAGAGGGAAATTATTGTCCCAAGCTCTGCCTTGCATGGTAAAATGGATTTATGTTCGAGAGCACAGTCAAGATTGCCAATGTTAGCCTTTTCTGTCCTTGGATGGGGGAATAAACGTGGAATTTAGTGAGGAAGATTTATGGGACGTAGTCATAAGAACCCGCCTGCAAGTCTTGTGAGGTCATGTTCAGTTGAACTGCATACTCCTTACTGGCAACATGAGCCTATCCTTGCTTCAATTATGTGTCTTAATCCCTGGTTTCAGGTGTAGGCCAAGAGCTATAATGTCTCCACAGGCTATGCATACCATTGTCACAAGCTAAGCATAACTATTCATCCATACGTGTCAACAGCTACATATATCATGCCCCAAATGTGAAGATTTCAAATGCATTGTTATCATTTACCCTCACAGAATAAAGTTTTGAGTTTGAATTTGAAAATGTATTTTGTACATACATGTATTTGGCATTTTGCCTTTACTGTGGTAGGATAGAGAAGAGAGACAGGAAGTGAGTAATTGAATCCTTGCATGTCAGTCTCAGTTGACATTTTAGTTTCTGTAATTTGTTTAGGGTGTTGTTTTTTTCCTGTTGTTGTGTTGATCTGCTGTGTTGTAGTTTTCTCTTACCATCCGCCCGGCTTCGTTGTTGTGCCGGTTCATGGCGGAGCGGGCGTCCGGCCTGTTCTCACGGGCGTCGGCGAACTCGCGCGACACCAGCACCCCGAACTCGGCGTCCTCACTGCAGCCGCCCCACTTCCAGCCCTCGCCCGGCGGGCCCTTGTGGTGTGAGTCGCAGCCGCACATGGTGGACGTGCCCTCAGCACACGAGCGCGTCACTGCGTATGCCACACCGGCCGACGCTATGGCATGGACAAACGCTGATTCTCTCGTGGCTGGAGAACAAAACAAGACCCCGAAAACCCCGAAACAAATATTTAATTCAAGAAGAACCCAACGCAGAAGAAGAACCCAACACAGAATCCACGTAAGTAGTAGCTGCATTGTTTTTGCTACAATACATTACACTAAATTACATTTCACCACATCCATAAGATCTTACCTGTATGAGATATTACTCCATATAAACATAAAGCTCTATCGCCCATAGCCCAGCATGTAAAGGTGAGATGTCTGACTGTTTCTGCTGCCGCTTGGCCTGACTCCACTGAGCTGTCACTGTGCCTGCAGGCCCCAGATCAGTTTCCCTGCTGAGGTTTGAAGTGGTGATGGTGCGCTGCTGCCATGTAAGTGAGAGTGCCACTCCACTCTCAGCTCTATTTGACTAGTGTCTTTAGACGGCGCGGCCTGATTGTTGGAGCCTGTGTGTCACCTGCCTGGTGCTCGCCATGGCATTGCGAAGGTGCGCCCGCTTTCTCTTGAGATTGTGTTTCAGGAATCTTACTCTTTCTTTTCTTCTCCTGCGTCCCTCTCTCCTGCTCCCACCATCCCCTCCCTCCTTCCTCAAAAGCCGCCCTAGGCTAGTGAAAGCCGGCACTCTGTGTATGTATGTAGGTTTGAGTGTATGTGTGTGTGTGTGTGTTTGCTCTGTCTGGAGGCATGTGTTGAGAGATATTGTTACGCCTCCTTTGAACGCACCAGGGCATTATGTAACTAGACACCATTGTTTCACAATCACAGCACACACTTACTCCCAGCGTTCCAGCCCACTCCATTCCCCCCTAGAGTGGCCTAGAGAGGAGAGGGGAACCCTTTAGAACCCTTGCCTTCTCCACAGCTACAGGAGGTCTACCCACTCTTACTCACTGAATACTCCACTACAGCCATTCACTGCCTACATCTACTCGATGCAACACTTGACACAGTGCAAACACTTTTAACCATTTTTTCCCAGTTAAAATAATGTTTTGAAGTGCTGTACTAGAGGTGATTGAGGCACTCAGTCCAGTGTTTTTCTTCTGCAGTTTGTGTTCCAGTTTGTGGTGACATCATGTCCAAAAGTATAGCATATGGGAGTTATACAGACAGATTGATGTCGTCATCAAAGTACACATATTATTTTTTTATTAGTCATTATAAACCTGGAACATTCTGGGAATGATCAAGTAATCGATTATATAGCAGGGGACAAAGAGATATCAAAATCTCTTGGACTAAGGGGGTTATAGGAAGTGCAAACTCTATTAATAGATTTCATCTGTTAAGTGTCTTTCTGTGTATACTATTTGATGAATGCATTTTGGAGTATCTTTTGGTGTTGGTTACAAACTGTGAGTAATCAACAATAACCATTCAGCAGTTTCAATTGATATTGTCTTTTTGTTGAACTGTGCTTGCAAACGCTGGCATACAATACATCAGTAAATTCTGAGTCCTGTGTTAAAGTTGCCATCTGTATTCTCATCCCTTTCTTTCTTCTATATTTTTTCATTCTTCTTCTATCCCATTCTCTTTTCCTTTCAGGTTGTGCTCCGAAGACTGGCTCTAGGTTCTCATTGGCTGCACTGAGTCACATGACGTAATACTCAGCTGATGATATGCTTGTGAAATTTGATCCACTGTCTTGGCAGGCTGTGATGTGTGTCACCCAATCCTTTCTGCTGCTACCATGTTAACTATGGGAAATACTATATAAACTGCTCACTCACAGAGCACACACCAGTCCAGAGACATGATATCAACCTCAACTATTTGTTGTTTTGTGTTTTTTTATACCCCTCTCATTTTCATCTAATTGTGTCTCGTGGTGTGAGTGGGAAAATAAAACTAAAATGCAAACCCACACACACACACACACATACACACACACACAAATCCGTAAAGTTTTCCAGAAGTGTGTGTTGAACTGCAAGAGCACCTTTGGCATTGTGGTGGAGGGGGGACAGAGGAGTGGGAGAGAGAGAGGCTGGCAGGCCCAGCAGGGTTGGCCACAACAGGGGCCTGTGAGCCTGGAGCCCCGGGAGCGGAGCGGAGCTCTGGCGAAGGGCCAAAGGGGGCGCCTCTCCTGCTACCTGCTGGGCCCATGAATCCGCCTTTGTCTCCCTGGTGTCACACTGTATTACGCACACAAAGGGACCCCAGCACCCCGCCAACACCAAGCCCCAACACAGTGCACTACCCAGAGCTGAAGCTGGCATTACCCAAAGGAACCGACCCCCCTTCAACCCCCCCACCACCCCCATCCCGAGCCTCCCCATAGACACACACACACACACACAAAAAGCATACATAAAACACACACACACGCAACCACACACAAATTGGCTAACATTGCTTTTCTCAAATGATCAGCCGCATCTAAACATGGCTTTTTCCCTGAAAAAGCCCCCCTGACTCAAACCAGGAACCGTCGAAAAGGCCCCTCAGACGCCCTCTCTCCACCCTGGATCACAAACCCTAAAACCCCCTTTCACCCCTCTCTGTCCCTTCTTCCCCCTCATCCCCCCTTTCGCCCGCCCTCCTCCCCTCTGACTGCCTTCGCAGTCGACCCATCTGTCTTCTCCCTTGTCTCTCCACTTGTCTTTTTTGTCCTCCTGCTGGTCTGTTTCTACCTCCGCCTAAAACTACTGTTACAGACATTGCTGTTCTACCTCTAGTAATCTAATCATGACTTCTTCAGGTCTACTTGACGTCCTTGTTTCAGCCCTGCAGTCTATGAGTTTGTGAATGACATTTCTTTGCTCAACACGGTGGCCGTAATTGTTGTCAAGTCAGCCAGGTGTCTGCGAAAGAGCGGACTCCGTTCCTTTAGTTTTCTTTTCTTTTCTTTGTTCTCATCTCCTCTTTTTCATTTCTCTCTTCTCTCCATTCCATCTCCACTTGTCTTGTCAGTATTCTCTTTCTCTTTCTCTCTCTTTGCTCTTCCTGGCTCTCCCTCTCTGTTCCTTCACCTTGTTGCTTCACGGAAGGTTCTGGAGCTTCCCTTTCAGGCCGTCTCCATGCCCGAGTCAAAAGGGCGTGTGAATGGGCCATCCGTGGGAGACGAGAGCCCGGGGCACACAGAGAGAGATGGCTTGCAGTGGCCTTCACGCACAGTAGGGGTTGAGCTGAGCCCCCCAGTCCCTTTCTCTCACTTGTAATCTTATTTGGCCTTCTCTATCCCTCTCTCTCTCTCTCTCTCACTCTCTTTCTCTCTGTTTCTTTCGTTCTTACTCATTCATGCTCTTTTCTTCACCTTTTTCTCAAACTTGCTCATGCTGCCTTCATTCACCTCTCTGCACCCCCCCCTCACACACACATACACACACTTTCACCTCTCTCCTACCCCTCTATCGCCCATTCTCTTTCTCTCTCTCTCTCTCTCTCTCTCTCTCTCTCTCTCGCTTCTTTCATTCATGCTCTGCTCATTTCTGCAGGGTTCCCTCCTGACCTGCAGCCCATTTCACAGTGATTTGCTTTCCCTTCCCCTGGCCACCAAATCCCATTGCTACCAGAGGGAAAGAATATAAAGGAGAGCCAACACAAATGCTCATTCAGTACTCCTCTGCTCTCATGCCTCTGTGTGTGTGTGTGTGTGTGTGCGTGCGTGTGCGTGTATGTGTTTGTCTATGTGTGTGTCTTTCTTATTGTGTGAACAATTCACATGACAATGATTTTGCTTACTATGCAACAATGAACATTTGCTGATTTGCTGATTTACTATGATACTAAGAACAGTGGTCCTGTGTGGATAAGTGAAATAGTACAGATTGTTCATCTAGTAACAAACATTTTCTTTCATCAATTCAGAAAAGATTAATTTATTCTTTATAATTCACTTCATCTGTGTACTAACTGTTCTGACAGATCATCCCTAGATTGTGACTGTACCTTTGTCTAACACAGGGCCGAAGATGGCCAGGTTGTTCTTGATGGTGGTGCAGTTCCAGCGACGGCCGCGGAACTGGTGCTGGCACTCCTGGATGCCCAGCTTGACGCCCTCGGCCACGCTGGGCATGATCTCGATGTAGTTGCGACAGAAGCGCAGCTGTTTGGGCACCAGACCCGGGATGGAGCTGCACAGGATGGGCTGTGAGCCCAACGAGGAGTACTGCTGCCCCAGCGCCAGCGACCTGCACAGACCAGACAACCAACACAGACTCAGTAAGAGGGGGATACAGAGAATGAATGAATGAATGAATGAATGAATGAAAGAAGAGATTAGACAGAGAAAGAAAGACAGCAAGAAAGAAAGAAAGAAGGGAAACAGTGGGGAAAGAGGGAGTGTGCAAAAAGATCTGCAGGTGAATAGAGAGGGAGACAGTGAGAGAATGTGGATGGAGAGGTACCGAATACAGAGTGATAATCAGTTGGAAGAGACAGAGAGAGAGAATCCATGAAGGAATGTGTGTGAAGAGACAGAATATTATTTCAAGGTATGTAGCAGACCCCTTCATCCATTTCTACACCCACACCCTAGACACAGTGATACTGCACTCAGTGCAGTGATACCACCCCCGGCCCCCAACCCTGGGCCTTAAGAGCCTGAGGGCAATGTGTTTGTGCCGTCCACTCCATCACTGACATCTGGGGTGCCGTACTCCGTGAACCCTTCAGCTCGGCATGCACATGCCCCCGTGATCCGTGATGAATATTACACGATGACAGACACATGCCTCCAGAAGTCAGGCTTCCAGGAAATGTGTTTGTTCTCCCTGAGGTGCAATGTACGTCAACACAAATAAGCTAATAATAAGGACTGTTGGGCAAGTATTTCCAAGAAAAACAATAGATATAATCATGCACGCATGAGTTATACTGTATGAATTTATGAAATTGCATTTAATCCTTCCGAAAACACAATTTGTTCTAATGGACAACTGGTGCCAGGAGATGACTTCAATTACGTGTGAAGAAGAGTTTACTGAAGAGTTTAAAAGTCAAGAGTTTATTGAAGACATACCACTCAGTGAAATTCGATAAAAACACAGACAGATTTACTAACACAAAATTTGGACAGAGGTCAAAATGTGCTCTTCATAGTCGTTTCAGAAGGGTAAGTCAGCATGGAGTGTGTCTTTATATGTTTGTTTGTATGCCTGTGCAGAAGTGTGCACACTAGGTTTGCAAAAGCACAAATGTGAGTGTACTTAGCTGATTTAAGAATGCATGCTTACATTGATGAGGGTGCACACTGCAGTGTAAGTGCATCTACTGTCCTTCTGTACTGTGACTGTCTGTGTGTGCCTGTCTCTAGAGAGTGCCTGAAGCTCTGTGGACGCACACAGGAGGTAATTTTTCTCAGCTTCTGCAGTGGGCTGGCATTTGCTCCGACATGGATTCATCTGCACACCGAGACAGGCCAGATCTGCCAGGCTTGCCAGAAACCATTATAGTTTCATTGAGGTAATTAATTGTAATTGCCTGCTTTTTCTCCCTGAGATCAGCAGGAGAAAACACACACACACACACACGCACACATTCATACACAGACACACACAATGTTGGTGATGTCCATGTTTTGACATGCATGCCGTTATGACAGGCTCAAACAAAACCACTCCAGCGCCCTCCCAAAACAAGATTGTCTTTGCCATGAAATATTTATGGGATTTGAGTTTGTGTGTCTGTGTGTGTGTGTGTCTATCTACATGTGTTATTGTTTATTTGTGAACACATGGTGCTCTCCAAATGAAAACCACAAACATATGAACACACACACACACACACACACACACACACACACACCCTGTGTACTTCCCCGCCCCGCGAAAGGGGAAGTCACTCTCAGCTGCGGGCTTGTAAATCCCTCCAGTCGCCTGAGACGTGCTGGTGAGCGTCCAGAGATGTCCATGGCGGTCACTTTCACACATCACGCTACCAGTGGAACTGTACAGACAACACATTGTCCAGGGCTGCACATTAGGGTTGGCTTTGACACATGCAAAGACTGTTATCCCCAATACTAACATGTACACAGTAGATGCAGCCTTAGCCAAGAAAAGTCATGGATTCTCATGGATTTTCACATGCTGTCATGCCAATATGCTGTATGTGCATTTTGCATGGGTTGTTCTACGTGTTTAGGCCTAGTTAGTGGGTGTGTGTTTGACAATTGTGTGTGTCTGTAAAAGTGTGTGTGTGTGTGTGTGCATAGACCACAGACTGTGACAAAAGAGTGAGATCAGTATGACCGTTCTGAGGCACAACACAGCGTAGTTCTGCCAGAGATGACGTGAGTGTGCCTCTCTCTCTTACACACCCACACCCACACACACACACACAGAAATATTGAGGTGGCCAGAGCACCTATTGCTGCTGGTGATGGCCAGCACAATGGGTGAGTGGGTGAGCTGTCAGCCCTGAACAGAGCTACCGTGCAGATGAGCTCAGGTCCCCTGCGGGCTGCAACCCTATCTGGCCACAGACGCCTCCGACCGACAGATGACGACTGCACTGCTCCCGCCGCTAACACTAATGCTACCGTCACTAACACAGCGCATACTGTTACTATTGTTACTGTTGCTGCTACTCTCACTATGGTTCTATACTCCAAACACACACACACACAGATCCCCTGCTCTTTCTACTACTTCTACTCTTCTCTATGCCAACACCCTCCGCTCTGCAACTCCAGCCTTCTTCTTCTTCTTCTTCTTCTTCTCTTCCCTTCACCTTTATACCGACTCTGTTTGATCTTGATTTGAGTGTCATTGTTACATTGGCCACAAGTATCTGTGGCTGTGATCTGAGGCTGTGCAGGCAGCAGGGGTCTTTCAGTGCTTTTGTGCTAGAATGAGATCACCTGTGTCAAACAGCCTTTGATATCTGAGAAGGTGATCAGCTGGCTACACCCCCCTCCCCAATAATAGCTAAAAAGTGTGAAAGTAAATGTATGGAGGTGTGTGTGTATGTATATATATATATATATATGATTGATATGATGTGTGTGCAAAAGAAACAGAGAATATGCACAAATGCATATGTGTGTGTGTGTGTGTGTGCATGCGTGTGCAGGTGTGTGTGCATGCATGGCATATGCGTGTGTGTGTGTGTGCATGCATGTGTATAGTATGTGTACCAATGTCATGCATGTGCACCAGTGTTGAAAAGACAAGCTAGATGATGAAGAACGTGATGAACCCATAAAGAAGAAGTTTTTTTTTTCCTTCACTGTTTTCATTACTCCTCTCTGTCCTCGACAACAACAAAAAGCCTTAATGACCGAACAGGCGTGGCTAGCCCTCATGGTAGCATTATCCCCCCCACACACACAAACACACACCGCACAATATAGGGTGAAAGGCAAACTAGTGCTATTACAGCAAGGTAAAGGCATGCAGTCTGTGTGGTATTGCTCCACATAGCTGGCTATTCACTTCTCTCCGAGGTGAACCGACTTAATCCTGTTTCCAGGTGTAGCGAGGGGCTCGCTCAGGTGTGTAATCACGCCTCTTTCTCTCCTCTTATTCATCCACTCGCTTTCCCTACTGCAATAATTATTTTGCGCCGACCTGAGTCAGCTGCCAGTACGGCATCCAGGAATGGCTGAGTGGTTTGTGTTTGGAAGTAGTCTTTTCCCTCCCTCCCTCATTCTCTCTGTCTCTCTCTTTCTCTCCCTCTGTCTTACTCTCCATTTCATCCTTTCTGTCAAGTGACTAAGTGAGTAAGTGGCATAATTACACAGTCTGCTAGCCTTAAACACACACACACGTTTCGTCTCAGTGTCTCACATACAGCGTCTTTCAAAAGCCCATTTAAAATGGTTATATGTATGTCACATCACATATTAAACAGCCTTTCAACCACTCTTTCCTTCTATCATTCTCTCTCTCTCTCTCTCTCTCTCTCTTTCTCTCTCTCTCTCTCTCTTTCCCTCCTACTCGTTCTCTAGATTTACTCTTGTGCACATAGTTCTTAGCTTCCTGTCATTCTTGGGCTTAGTGGAGTGCAACTGATGATGCGGTTGAGGCCCTGACGTGTGGAGATGCGTTTCATTGGAATCAATTACCTAACCAGAGGCTTCCAGGGCGCGCCGCCTGGAGGGGCGTAGGGGTGGGGGGATCTGTTTGTCCAGGATTCACACCGTTGCCTCTCTGGCAGATGAAAGAGGGAATCTCAGTTGACTTTGGCTGCGTGTGTGTGCCAAACAGGAGCCTCCTGAGCAAACGTGAGTGAGGGACTGAGAGAAAGAGACATAGAGAGACAGAGAGAGAGAGAGGATTCCTCACTACTCCTACGTGAGGCTACAGTATCTTAGGCTCTAAATCCCTAAACCTTTTCCCTGCTCCCCACATACTCCATACTTCATTTATGTCTCGAATACAACTGTGAGCAACTTGTCTCAACGAGGTTGGGCACACATACACACATGCACACACACTCATACACATGCGCGCGCACACACACAGATAGTGTGATGGGGGAATCCGCACCACTCTGCATGTTTGTGTGAAGGGAGTGTGGGGTGTGTGAAGGGGAGGGGAGGGGAGGGGGAGACAAGCCTAGAGAAACTCCAGGCCCTCACAGCAGGTGCTTGTCTGTGCAGGTCTGAGGGCCACCTCTAGCCCACGGGCGTTTTCTTGCGTTTTTTAGCTGCTGGTGTGTGCAGGGGAGGGATGGCTAAGGGGTGTGGGGTATTTTCAAGCTCAATGTGATGTGAAGCCCAAAGGCTACTGCAAACCACAGCTATGAGGGATATGAGACAGAGGCCTTGGAATGCATTATGGGAGGAGTTCAACCACCAATGAGCATATTAGATAACGTTTTTTCTTTTTAGGCTGCTTAGTGAAATATTTGATTAGCAAAGCAGTATATGCTGCGGTTAGCATGTATGGGTGGTCTCTATGTCAAGTTGGGGTCACTTTTTGTGCACCTGCCTCAAAGCAACCTCTGTCAACATTTCTTCTGAGCCAGTCAAAATGGCCAGAGGGACCATGAAATTTCAAGAGATGTTCAAAAGCTGTGAATTTACGACGTGTGACCCCCATAGCCCCTGGACCACAATGCCCTGTTGTGGTTGTTTTGAAGTTCATTACCAGGCCAAATGTCCTGTCTCACCTATGATAGGTCGGTAGAGCCATCACTCTGGTTAGCCCTTGAGCGTTTCTCCTGTCTCCCTGGACGTCATGACTGAAGACAAACAGGGAAGAATTCCTAGCAACTATACGTAAGCAGCAAGACTGGAACGTAACAAGATTTTTGTCACTTCCAATTGGATGATAGAAATAATAGAAACTGGAGCCATCAGCAAATTTTCTTACAGCCTTTTAAATATGTTTAAATAGTCAATAATGCATAGTCAATAGCCAATAACTTTAACAAATAATACTTAATGTATAGCTTGACATTAGGGAATTTGGGCAAGAAAACACACGTGCAACAGGCAGGACGAGTGCTCATGCATCAGCGAAGAGGTAGCCTACTAAATACATTGCAAAATTTAGAGATAACAATGAGTAGGCTTAGGCTACAACTGAACAAAGAGATGCGGAATAACAACACCTTGCAGACACTTTAAAGGAGAAATTTGGTGTGAATCAGTCCATAGCCCTGTTGTACGAGGCCAGCAAGTACGGCCAGTAGGAAAAAGAACGAAAAAAATTTGATAAACATAGACCGAATAGTGAACCGGCAACAAACACTAAGTAAATGGGGCACAGAAACTTACTTTCAGATTCATTTCGCTATGCCCCATGCAGTTAACATTAGTTATTGGTTTGTCTTTCGGTCTATGTTGCATCAAATTTTCTGGTTCTTTTTCCTATAGACAGCATTCAGACCTTGAACAACAGGACTGATTCACACCGGATTTCTCTTTTAAAGATGAAGTTTACTTCATCCGGTGATGGTTCTGAAAATTCCAAAGGTCCTGTGGGGTAGGCTGAAGAAAACATATGAGTGGTGGGTAGGCTACATTTACTGAAGGCAAACCCACATTTGAATGGACTTAAACCAGAGATCGTTGATGAACAACCACCTTGGCTTTAACCTTTGCTTTAAATTCTTGTAACATTGACTTTTTTGGGATGTTGGTTTTGGGTTTTGTGGTATTGAGATCACTTTAAATGTTGTATTTTACTGTGAAGGCACACGTTTGACCTGTGTTTGGAGCTATACATATTTTATATTAGAGTTTGTTTAAGAAACAAAAAATTGTCTTGTCTTGCCAATGGAACAGTGCAACTCAGGCTAACTGGGAACTATGGCCATTCACATCAGCAAACCCACCAACATCTACCTCATCCATCTTGCAGTGCCTCATAGGCCGACTTGATGCGTGTGGATTAGAAGGGAAAGTTTAGCATTTTTCGGCAATAACGTATCTCTTTATGTGTTAAAAAAGAGTGAAAAGCATGTTTGCCCATGGCACCATGACTGAAATGGGGCCCAGAGAGTGAGAAAAGAGATGAGAGGGATTAGAGAGAGAACCGGCCTGTCACAATCCATTCCTCTCCACTTTATTCCTCAGGCACTGTTCAAAGACTCATGGAAAGTAGAGTGGTGTGTGTGTGTGTGTGTGTGTGTGTGCGTGTGTGTGCATGTGTGTGTGTATATTTATGTGTGTATGGTTCCCTGTTGCTACTTGCACTTATAACTATCCCCATCTCCCAGAATGCTTTGCAATATAGTTTCTTCCCATGATACCTTTGCCTGTGCAGTGTTCTAGTGGCATATTTGTCTCCTTGCTCTTCCAACCAACTACCAGAGAACCAGTGAACCAATGCACAACAGCAATAGGAAAGAAATTCTATTGCTTAGCACTAGACTAATTTTTGGGTAGTGACTCAGGCTGATGCAGATGTATTCTCATGTTGACATAGTGTAGCCTAACAGAGCCAGACATTTTTTGTTTTGTGATTGATTCAGGTAATTTGGTAGTGTGGTGTGCATGGGAATCTTGTCTTTCCCGAGCAAAAACACCAGAGCTGTTTTTACATTATGGGAAAACACATGACTTCATCCCACCTGGCCGACGCAGGTCTACCTGAGCAAAAGCCTGTGTTGTCAGAAAGAACACTGATATACCTCACAGAGTCCTCCACTGCATGTAGGGTGCTTGTTAATGAATGCCAGTCATTCTTTAGGTTCACCCTACATGTGTACACTAGCTCCTCTTCTCCACGGCAGCACATCCCAAGTGCTATCTTTGGCTAAGTAATTATTCAAATTCATTGAAGATCAGAATTGAGGACGATCAAATGGGTGCTGTCTTGTGTTGCAGCTGAGAGAGGACCTATGGGAGCCTTTGATAAAAATCCAAACAATTCAGCCGCATTCACAAATTCACACAAAGGCGACATTTAAGTAGAGTTAGTTCCTCAAACCCACTAGTCAGAGTCATGTGATGTGTCTGTGTTGCTGCATGGCGTTTGTGTTCAGCGTTGCTGTTGTGAGCTGGCGTCAGTAATTGTAGCTCTGGAGCGGCTCTTGGCATGCTGTGTAAAATGCGGGGACTGTGTACTTTCATTACAGACAGTGCGAAGAGGTGATGGGGCATGAGGACCAGGCAGGGAGGTGCTGCTCAAAAGACGTTTCTTATACCTTCCTCTCTCTCTTTCTCTCTGTCTCTCTCTCACACACACACACACACACAGACACACACACACACACAGACACGCGCACACACATACACACATGTTCAAACACACACATAGAAAGACATACCTACATATACGTCAGTCCTTCTCAAAGACTGTAGACCTGCCCCCAAGGGCCAGTTCTGGAACGTGTTGGGGAGTTTGTGATGCACCGCTTTGTTTTGCATTTTCCCCTTTTTGTTGCACTTTTTGTTTTTTGTTTTTTTGAAAATCCATCCAACAGCTCAGGGCTGATCAGATAAATAATGACAGCACTCCTTGAAAAATGTTCTAACCTGTTTCTGCTTTCTTTCTTTTTCTTCTCTCTCTCTCTCTCTCTCTGTCTCTCTCTTTCTGTCTGTCTGTCTCTTTCCTGTACTCAAGCCCTCTGTTGAGACACAAACATAGACCAGGGACGGGGATCCCCTGCAGTCAAAACAGGGAGCTGTAAACTTGTGAACCTGCCTGTCAGGAAGCTAACTAGCGAGCGAGCGCTAGCTGCTGGGGAGAGTAGAGGGGCTGGGTCGAAGCTGACAGCCTGGATAGCAGCCTTTGTTTTTTATTCTTTTTTTTTGGACAAGCCGCACATCACTCACACTGTACGGAAAACTCCGGAAACTGGGGTCTTCGTCTGCTATCAGCCCCTCAGACTGAGTCAGGAAGTGTGAATGTAGGCCAGGCAGCTTTGCCATGTAATTACTGCTGAATGGATCATGTCCTTTGCCCACCTCCATCTGTGTGGAGTTAGCACTGTGCCACCCCATATGGAAAGCATCACAATTGTATTTTAGTGAAACCAAAAGCATGTGTTTTCAAAGCATTTGTCTACTCATCAAAACACTGTTCATTTTAACGAAAAAGACTTGCTCTTCCCTTTTGGCTACTACTATTTTACACCATTCAGGAAAGCATTACATCCAAATACTATTTGTTGACAAACGCCAGTAATATAAGAAATATCAGTACCAAAATAAAAGTTACCCTTTGACATGTACTGTCTTTCTATAGATTCTATAGATTAAAGCTGACACTAAGCCACTGCACAATGTTCATGTGTAAAAAATACCCATCTTACCACAGCCACCTGACTGATAAGTAAGTATATGCCCCATGTGTCCTCCACCTATCCATCTCCAAGGCATGTCGAGATCAGACTGATTTCAATATCTGTCTGCAGGTCAGGGGACTCCCCTCTGAAGACCATCTCTCCCCCTCTGCCTCCCCTCCACGTCTGTCACACTCACCCTCTCTCTGCCTGTCTCTCTCTTTGTGTGGGATGAGATGGGATGACCTGGAAGATAACCTGGGAGAGGTCCTGGGTCCCAGGGAGGGAGCGCAGGTGTTGCTTTCACCCCAATGACTCCCAGTTACCTGCACTTCAGCTGGACCCTACAGAACTATCTGAGCCTCTCTCCCTGTTTGACCTTTCATTGAGGTCATTGTCTGGTATCTGGCGTCTGATTGACAAGACAAGCATTTGTATATGTCATGTAACGTACACAATCTGCTATGCTATGCTACTGCCTCAGTGCAACTCAATGCAGGTGCTAACCCTGTGCTCATTTCAACATCAAGACAGAAGAAAGTTCTAATCCTAACGTATGGGACAAAAAGTGGAAGCAACTTGCAGTCTTTTTTTATTAGCCAAGCAGCCTAAATCTCCTTGTTTTTGAAGCATCCCCCAGGCCATATATTTGTCCTGAGCCCCTTCAGAATGCCTTTGACCCTATCCAGAGCACAGGGGCAGCTCTTCAGATACCCGTTGCTATTGATATTGAACCCGTAAGTCCCAAGAATAACATTCTTTCCTCCCAGCCCCTCATTCCCCTTTCAGGACTACCCTCTTAAGTGGTCACCGTAATGCCCCCCGAACATCCTTGATCTTTTCACACAGTGCCTCGTAGACAGGGCAGGATTTTCTCGCACTGAGTATCATTAAAGTGATCCCCCGTGTGTGTGTGTGTGTTTGTGTTGGGGAGGTGTTGGGTGGGTCTCTCTCTCTCTCTCTCGCTCTCTCTTTTTGGTGGGATAATGACATTCCTGAGACTGGGAGATGGGTCCCACAGTGCCATTGAGGGCGGTGGCGGGGAAAGGACTAACGGCCGGAGCAGGTCAGAGTCCCCACTGGCCTCCCAGCGCAGGTCCTTTCAGCGGGCACCACAGCAGGGCTCAGGGAGAAAAAGAACCCCACGAAACATGCACACAAAAAGACCAGGAAAAAAAAACACAACTGCTCCCCCCTCATTAGATCTTAGTACTTCGATGTGTCTGTTTTGCTTTCACATTCTTGGTTTTGCTCTAGGCATGTTTTTCATATTGTAATTGTTATTATGACTTTTAAAAATTCCTTGTAATTCTGCAAAAAAAACATTGTGGTACCACCAAAATACTGAGACATTTTTTTTATCTTTCAGAATACTGTTGGCAACAGCTGATAAAATTGACAGATCCTAATTCTTATTTATTTATGTGTTATTAATCAAGTTACATTTCAGTCATTTACAATTAATTTTCCCCTCCAAGATCATTTTCACACTTTCATTATTACTTTCTTCTTTTTATTGATTTCAGCACACACTAAACACACAAAAGCAGTAGATTGTCTGAGGCTGCTAAAGATAAACCCTGTCTAATAAGACTTTTTAAAAACTGCTTCCAGGTCAAATTGACTCCATAATTTTGGGTCACACACACACACACACACACAACTTGAGCTGCTGTGTGTAGTGGTAGTCAAACAGTAGTTCTGATGGAGAACAGATGGAGCTGATAGTTTGGAAAGCCAGCTGGATTTAAATGTATGGTGGTTTTTGCGGCACCGCTGTGGGAGCAAACCACAGATGGCATGTTGCTCTTTGTCTGGTATTTGTAGAGATTTTGGAGTGATTGCTTGATTGAGTCTTAGCATTAGGGCTCACTCATCGTCTTTAAGGCGTGTGTAAACGCACCAAGCACAACAGGCTGACAGGTTGGGATCCCTCTCGTTCCTATGAATCACATGTCGATGGGGTGCTTGCTTGGGAAACCCCACACGGGTGCATCCTCATTGGAGTCTTCACACTACACAAGCACAAGTGACCAGTACATTTTAGTGTGCACAATTCTCAAAGATGCAGTCCTCACGAACTCTGGTAACGGATAAAACATTAACAATCATCTTCCTCTGTTGGAATTTGCTATTGAGGTTTTTTTTGTATTTTGGGTATTTTTGTGTGACATGGTGTGCTGTTTTTGGGACTTTGGGGTTTTGATCCGACTACTAATCTCTTTTTTCTTAATGTTGTTTCAATTGCATAACTGCGAATTGGTGATAGATTTTTACCATGGAAGATATTTAAGCATTGTAAGTTTGGCACAAAGGAGTGGTTGATTGTTAGTTCAGAAGTTGTTATCGAGAAATGAATTAACAGCATCTGGCTTGACGTGAAAATCAATAGTTCTGTAATTCGCATTGGTTTTCTCTGGCCCTGCCATGTTTCTTTTGACTCTTGTTGATGTAAGAGTCAATTTTTATCTTTTTTTCTCTATTCTTTTATTTCAGGGGAATTTCCCATTTTTTGGTTTTGTTTTGTTTGGTTGAGAAAAGGGCTGGGTTTTTCTCTAAAAGCCAGATTGTCTCTTCCCAAATCCTGTTGGTTGTGTGATTTATGGCTTTTTCAGTGTCTTGTGTGATCAACTGTCTCCGAGAAATGGCAGTAGTCAAAACTTAACTCTGCTCTGTGGGATGGAGAATTTATGACCAAATGTTACCAGTGTTCCATTAAGGTGGCGATTGTGTGTTTGTATATGTGTGTGTGTCCATGTGAAAATTAGGTACTCTGAGTGAAACCCGGCACCATTTGACTCTTTAACACAGCTCATAGCCGTCTCATTTTGTCCCTTGTGGCTCTGCCTGACACCCCAGGGTGACGTGCGTGTGTGTGTCTGTGTGTGTGTGAGAGGGAGAGAGAGTAGTGTTGACGGCCGTAACGACACCCATTCCTCAGCACCTGCCTATTCACCTCGAGCCATATGCATACACCTTTCCTTTTCATCTCTACCCTACACTACCCCTTTCTTTATCTCTCTCTCCCCCTCTCTCTTTCTCTCCCTCTCTCTCTCTCTCTCTCTCTCTCTTACACTCTCACTATCCTATCCCTGCTCTCCCAAATGTGTTCCCCCAAATCAAAGCCCTTGTGCCTTGTAGGTGCCTTTGAGCATTA
This sequence comes from Tenualosa thibaudeaui, assembly GCA_027481765.1. NCBI lineage: Eukaryota > Metazoa > Chordata > Actinopteri > Clupeiformes > Clupeidae > Tenualosa > Tenualosa thibaudeaui. Next base: position 13,391,189 of record JAIFZK010000002.1, read on the forward strand.
CAGCAGTATCATGTAAGCCTTACTTAGCAGCACAGCTGCAGAGGCCTTCAAACACAGAATCCCTCTTGTCTTTGTCATTCTTGTCTAGTGGTACTGGATGCCAGTGGTGGGGTGAGACCGTCCTGCTTTTAACTTTACACGCCCATGACCTGTATGTTTTCATGTGTACATGTGTAAATGTCTTGAATGTATCATAGTTTGTGTTTGTATGTTTAAAACTGTGTGTGTGTGTGTGTGTGTATTTATGTGTGTCTGTGTAAGTGCCTTGTATGTATTATTGTGTGTGTTTGGCAGCGTTCACATTGGTAAGCGAAACCAGAAGATGCTGGTGGTTTGGAAAGCCGTGGGACCACATGCTAACTGGGGGCTACCAGAGCCCGTTAGTTCTGACACGTAACGCATTGTAAGCCAGTAGAGGCTTCTTGTCACACGCCCACACAAATATTTTGTTGAAAAACAGCCTCACGCTACAAACATGCACCAACGAGGTCGCTCACATATATCAAGATTCAGCGATTCCTGAGCATCAGCGATTTGAGGAAGACATGATCCCTTAATATTAAAATAAGGGGGTGAAACCCTCACCAATAAATTCAGCAACTTGGCAGTGTTAACAGTAACTCTTAGATGGAGGCAGGCAAATCTGAGATTTTATAAACATTGAATTAACCAGCAATACAAGCCCAAGGTGGCTATATTCAAATTTGTTTTCTCCCAAACCACTAATAACAAAAACAACTCTCACGCTGTCACCTTTATTGTGGGTATTTAGCATTGTTCTGACCAGCCCACAGAAACACATACTTAGCCTACTTTGACATGATCAAAATGAATAACCAATAATTGTTTACATGTGATTGAAGTTCCAAAAAAATTTTTATCTGAAGTAAAAAGTAGATAGTAATAGAGTACAGTGTTTGGGCCGATGGCCCCATACAACAGCCAAAATTAGGCGAACAAGCACAGCAAACATAGTGTTGAGTCAGCTGGCAACATAAAAAACTATCCACATATCAAGTTACTACTAATGTCAGGTGGAAGTCTGTGAAATTTTGATGACTTTTTATCTTTCATCCAATTGCTCTATTTTAAAGAGTTACTTTTAACTCTGAGCATTGGAGATGAACTGAATGAACAATCCCGCCAATTGCTCAATTAGCAAATTTTTGGTTGGTAGCATTATGGCAGCTGCAGCTGGGACAATAAAACAGATTATCCGGTTTCCTGCTGATAACTCTGACTGCTGCTTAAAACATGGAACCATCTGCGTTAATCATCAAACGTGTCTGTAGTTCCAAAACCTGGAGTTTACCAGCATTTTTTTAACGCATCACAACAATGAACTCAGGAGATGGTGAAATAAAACCTGAAAGAGAAAGTGTAGCCGAAGAGTGAGTGAGTGAGACAGTGTGTGTGTGTGTGTGTGTGTGTGAGAGAGAGAGAGAGAGAGAGAGAGAGAGAGAGAGAGGAGACGGGAGCGAGTCTTTTCCGTTACAGCACAGACTGAGGTTTGGAGTTTTTGGACCTGAGCAGAGGACATTTTTCCAAGCAGTCAAACTGAAAAGTGCTTACTGTTTCTGCCCCCCCCCCTTCCTATAAAATGATCACTGACCACCATTCCTCCCCATACCGCTTTGGAGAAAGTGATGCAGAAAATGGATGAAGAATATTGTACTCACCACCAGATGGGATAGCCTCCAAGCACCCTGGAGCTGGACAACCACAAACACATCATATATCCAATCAGATTCAAATCCATGAGGTATGCCTTGTTTGAGTGGTGAAGGAAATTGATCAGTACATATAATTTCCAGTGAGGAGAGGGAAAAAAAATGGAAGTCCCAGGAGGTACAGGTTTTTTAGAGAAGTGCCTGATTGCTTGACTGAGGGGGGAGGGATTTTTTTGAATTGAAAATTTTTGAAAAAGAGCTAAAAGAAGTTGAGATATCTTTTCCCCCCTCCTCTCCTCTTCTGCTCCCTCTTGTTCTTCTTCTTCTTCTTCTTTGAGTTGGAGAGTGTGTCTGTCTCCTAGTAGTTAAGAGAGTAAGTGTCTCCCTCACACACACACGCGCGCGCACACACACACACACACACGCTCCTACCCGTCCTCTCTATCCCTCCCTCGTTCTGAGGTTCTTCCCCAAGGTAGATATCTTTTTCTCTCTCTCTCTCTTTGCTCTTACTCTCTCTGTCTTTCTCTCACTCTCTCTCTTCTTTTCTCTCTCTCTCTCTCACTCACTTTTCCCCCCTTTGGATGTCTCATCCACAGGGCCGGTATTAGGGGGCGGACAAGTGAGGTTTGGAGATGTCAGCTTGCAAGCCAATCACAGGCAATGGCCTTAGGTTACGAAAAAAAAAAATTATTATTCGTTCCCATCTGTCAATCACACAGCACCCCCTGGTCATGTAGAAAAGAAAGAAACAGAAAGACAGAGTAGGAGGGAGGGAAAGAGAGAGGGAGGGAGGAGAGGAGGGAAGATGAGAGCGAGGTAAAGGGGAGGAGTAAAAGAAAGGTGGTGGGGTTTTTTTGTAGTTGTTTTATCTCTTTTGATTGCAACTGTCTTTGCCTGGCGTGGCAGAGGTAGAAATGGCTGTGTTTCTGGCCCTCATTCAGAACAGGTTGGGACTAAGGAGCCGCTGCTGCTGAGTCCATCTTTCTTTTTTTTAAGGAAGGGGGGGAGTGTTTGCCCTGACTAATTGATCCGGATGTGTATGCATACAGTACACAGACATAGGCACAGACAAAGACTCACAGAGTGTCTCTCGCTTTCTTTCTTTCTTTTTCACCCCTGCCCCCCCATTCCCACCCCCCCAATGCCTCCCCAAGACACACACCCACACACACCCACACACAAATACACACTCAGACACTCAGACTCAGAAAAGTGGAGGGAATTCGGAGGGTGTCGTCCTTCTTGCAACGGCTGAGTACAAAAGACGGAGGGTGTTGGACAATAAAGCCATAAAACGTGGTGGCTGGGCCCGGCATGCACTCTTATGGGCTTCTGTGGCCCAGAGGCGGCATACTTCTTTCCCCCGGCACTATTGTCATTCGGATGGGGCACGGCGCACCAGTACAGCACAGCGTAAGGGAGAGGGGACGAGCTGCCGGCACAAGATGTCACTCTCTGGTGTTTGGTGAACAGCTTATCCCCCTCTAATTCCTCAGAGACAGAAAGACGGGAATGCGTTGTATCATTTGCAAATGTGGCCCGTAAAAATGACTGAATTTCTCTGGGCTTTTTATCCAAAAACATAATGCAACTAGGGGTTATAGGGCTGATTACGCATTACTCACAACTATATTGGACAGACTGCTGATGGGATTGACAGCTGAGATTTAGAGCAATGAAACTGATTCCAGGAGTCTCCTGCTACCCTGATGGCCATGATTTACACTCAGTCTATGGGCTTCGTTAGCATTTAATCCAGACCCATGGTGCTTGGGAGAGAGTATTAATCTCAGCCAGAGGCGAGTGAATACTTTGGCTAAAGTGCTCAATTGGGTTTTTATTGCCACTCACCACCACAGAGGTTTGTTAGTGACAAACGTTAGGGTGACAATTTGCTTGCTGAGTTGATGACTCCAGTGGATCCAAGCACACGGCGTGACATGACTCCTTGCTCTCTGGAAGGGGACCAGGGTGAAAGAGAGCCTGCTGTGTGAGATGAGTTGTGAAAGCTAGTCTGCCTGCTCTCCACAGGTCAGCAGCAGCAGCAGCAGCAGCAGCAGCAGTGTGTGTGTGTGTGTGTGTGTGTGTGCACGTGTGTGTGTGTGTGCATGTGCGCTGTGGGACCAGGGGATGGATCTGTGGGCACAAGGTTACCACAGCAGCAGGCACCCACTGTGCAGGTTAGAAAAGGAGAGAGAGAGAGAGAGAGAGGAAGAGTTTGAGAGAGAAAGAGTGCAGACCACAAGCTCCCAAACCCCACAGGTCAGCCTCTGAGTGACCTCTCTTTCTTCCCCAGGCCTCCATGCTCCCCATATCAAAAGGCCACAGCTCCACAGCCAAGCCGGCTGGAAGCACACCTCACACACAAGACACAGCAGCAGGGAACATGGACACTCAGGGCAGTGGGGGTGGGGAGGGGTGGAGAGGTAAGACTGCATGGTATGGTTAATGCCTCCTCAATGCTGTCAACAAAATTATGAGTTTTTTAAGATGCCATGTCCAAGCATCTTGATATCAGTACTGAAATGATACTGTGGCAAAAAACTTTAAGAAGTAGTGTAGAAGTTATGAAATAGGCCTAGACAATAGAACATGGAAATTATTTTTTTTTCCACAGATGGTAAATCTTAAAAATGTTTAGTAAAACGTGATTAAAATACTATTGTTGAAGTATCAGCACTACACTACAACATTATTAACTGCACAATATTGTGCTACCCCCTCTGGTATCAGTGCATGAAGCACAGCACTCCTCACAGCAATGAACACCTGCAGGTCGTTCACACTGAGAAGTGATGGGAAAGAAGACGTTCATTCGAGCAGATGAACAACAGCTATACTGACAGTGAGTCAGACAGACTAATTGATAGAGCCAGGGAGACAGACAGACAGACAGACAGATGTTAAGGGTCGGATCTTGACGAGATGTGGCCGCTCTGAGATGCTCTGTGGTTGTGACGACGGGGAAGAAGGTTTGGGGAAGTTTTGTGGAGGACGAGGGGAAGGAAAAGGGGGTGGGTGGGGGACGGGGGGACTCTGTTTTCCATCAGCAACATTGTTGTCTCTCAGCCCTTCGCGTTCACGTCGCGAATGTGCCTAGATCAGCGATTTGATCAGACTCGGCGCATTCTTGTGAAGTGACAGATCGGCGGTGCATGCCAGGGGCGGCTGTTGGGTGGGTGGGGAGTTTGGGGCGGCTGTGTGTTGGGGGGGCAGGGGGTGGGTGGCCTGGGAGGGGGGACACGAAAGAGCACGAGCGTGATTTACAATCGCCGCCGAGGAGCGGTCTGCGGTCGAAACTCCTGCTACTTCGACAAAAACAGTCTCTCCTCTTTCCCGGGTCAAGGCCTTGACGAGACAGGCATCACTAAAATAAACCAACAAACATACGATGAATTATCGGGAGAGACGACCACAGAACATCCGGAACACTCCATTAGGCCTGAGGCCCTCACAACACAACACAACACAACACAACACACATGCACTCGCTGCACGGCCGCGTTGAACACTGATTTAGGAGTTTAAGTACACTGTCCCATGGATGACTACCAGAGCGCTAAATTAGCCAGGAGTTTTTTGAATGAATGCTTGTCAGCAAGCAAAGGGGCAGTGCACAGTTTCAGGATTTGCCCCAGAGGTCATGAGAGGCACATCCCTCCTCATTAAGCCCTCTGTGTGTGTGTGTGCATGTATGTGTGTGTGTGTGTGTGTGTATGTGTATGTGTGTGTGTTTGTTGACACACACTGCTTGAAATCAAGGGTCAATTAGATAGATCATCCTCTGGTTGGGTTGTCAGTGCGGGTGTGTACCGGTCTGTGTTGGGGAGCGATGTGTGATTCATGTTGTGATTTGAATTAGATGATAAAGTCATAGACATGCTGTCATTGTGGGCAGACAAGTGCTTTGTCAGGATGGACGAGTGGTGGCGGAAACGACATTGACGAGAAAGCGGCTGGTTTAGATCGGAATGCCACAGAATATGTGCAGCAAAGGCGCACTATCTTTTTTTCTTGTTGTTGTTGTCCATGTGTTTGTTTGAGAAGGGTGTGTGTGTCCATGTGTGTCCATGTGTTTGCTTGTGGTGATGGCAGTACATTTATGTATAAGACAAAAGTCCCGCACATTCACTAGCACACACACACACACACACACACACACACACACACACACACACATATCCACACTCAGGACCCCTGCGGTGCTGGTTTCTACGGCTACCCGAGAAGGGCTGTAACCAGGTCCGGCTCTTTCAGGCCTCTCTCCCACAGGCCCAAGCAGCACAGATACAAAGAAGGACATGTGTAGAGTCTCAGTAACCCCCTCCCACACACTCACACACACACACACACACACACACACACACCCTCTCTCCTCTTCTCCTCTAACCCCCCCACCCCCCGGCCCCCCTCATCCACCCTCTCAATCCGGACAGCATAGCCGGACACAGGCAGCCAATAAAACCCGGATTAGGGGTTGTCCTTACACACACACACACACACACACACACAGCAAATGCAGAGTGCAAAAAGACCCACCATGCCCACCCTCTCCGCCATGCCGTTTGTATAATCCTCCTTTTTTTTGTCTTTGCATTTGTTCTTGCCATCTTCTCCCCCTCTTCACGCCATTCCCCTGCCACTCATCATCCCAAACACCCAGATCACACCTCCTCTGCGCTTCCTCTTTTGCTGAAGAATTTCATTATTTGCCCATGTGGGACAAAGAAGGTCTTATGAATTTTCCTGTCTCCCAGAGAGAGAGGAGGGGTGGTTCTGGGGGAACTGTGAAGATGTCTGTCTGCTGCATGATGCTCATGTGGTCCTATCCTGCTGCTCTTGCTCCTGTTTCTTTTCTCCCTCTCTCTCTCTCTCTCTCTCTCCTCCGGTTTCTCTCTCTTTCCTCTCCTATTGGGATGATGAAATGCAGACCATGACAATGACAGAGCAGTCTGTGTGTATGTGTACATGTGTGTGTATGTGTGTGTAAGAGAGAGATTGACTATGTGTGTGTGTGTGTGTGTGTGTGATAGCGGTTGGGCAAGTGAGCCAGTGCATTAAAATGTCCTGGCCCGGGACATCCCATGTGAAAGGAAATACTTTGGGCTCTACAACCGCTGCCGTTACACCCGTGATTAGCGCGCTCGTCTGCTGCGCCATGTGCGCCCCATCTGCGGCGAGCAGCATTCTGCACCCCTGTCTTAGTCACAAACGGAGGCGCTCAGCAGCGCAGAGGTGTCAGAGAGAGGGGAGCGAGCTCTGCCATCTGCACGGCCTGGCCCGCCGCCTGCCTCGCTTTGCCCCTGTGTTTTGGGAAACAGGGGCATTTGTATAATATCACTCCCTTTGTCCCTACTTTGTAAGCTGGGGACAAAGAACCAGACCCCCCCCCCCTCCAACACACACACACACACACATACACCACACACCCCTCGACCCCACCCCACCCCCAAACAAACCTTTTTCATTAGAGCTGCAAATGTTCTTTCTCCCTTTCAATATTTTTTTTTCACTCTTGACAGCATCCTTAGCATCCTCCTCCCGCCCTTAGCTTGAGAGGTCTGTCTCGCTTACATTCACACACACACACACACACACACACACACACAAGCATACATATTACACACAAACGCCCACATACATCCTCTTAGCACTTGCACAGGGCCAGGCTTAAATCTGCACAAAGAGCCTCGGTTAATTAAAGCACACTTAAGCTGGACAATATGCTTCCATGCAGGTCCAGGCCTACCCACTGTCAGGGCCCAGTATTCATGACACCCCAAAAGCAGAGGTCTGAGAGAGACAGAGAGAGAGAAAGAAAGAAAGAGAGAGAGAGAGAGCAAAAAAGAGAGAGAAAGAGAAGGAAGGGGTGTGTGTGGGGGGGGGGGGCATGGCAGAGACTTTGTTCGTAGAAGATGAAGAGTCAACAGCCCCCCACTCTTGCCATCTCCCCGCTAATAACCACCTTCAGAAAGTGGCCCCCTCCAACCTAACCCCTCAGCCCTCCCCAAACTCACCCACCCCCCTACCTTTTCTAGCCCAACCACTCAAGAAAAAAAAAACAATGCCCTCCCACTCTCCTCCCCTCACTCTCTCAATCACCCTGAGGACAATGGCCAAAGCCCCTTGCAGGCCCTCAAACCCTCTACCCCCAAACAGACACTTCTTTTATTGAAATTCTTTGGTGACCTAATCCCCAGCTTCCTCTATAGGGCAATAATGGAGTCTCACTCCTGCGGCCTTTTCCAGTGGGGCTATGATCAGCCTGGCCTGGGTCACAAGCCCTTTTTCTCTTCCTATACCCCCCCACCCCCAGCCTTCACCTCTTGCTCCTGTGCTAAGGAGCTGCTCTCTACAGACTCTCTGTAGGAAGTACTGTAGGAGAAGTTGTTGAGGCTCAAGTGCCATGAGGTAGTCAGATAGAAAATGGATGTGTTTTATGTGTCTTTAGGTAATATTATGTCATTCGAAGCAGCTCGGGGGGAAATTCTTGGAAATCGCTTTCCCGCTTCTTTAACCATGTGCTACTGCTGCACAAAATCGTGACTCAATATTTTCCTTAGTTGTCGTTAAGAGAAAAAAACGGATAAATAAATGAAATATTAGAGGCTGAAAGTATGCACTGCGGACAGACAGTGCCCATGCCCATGCTTGAGGTTGGCGGAATTAAATGCTTGAGTGTCCAATGTAATATTAGCTCTTGTAAGTCACGTAATGTCTTTAAATACATTCTGTATTTGAGAGAGAAATTATACATGTCAGGGGAATAGGGGGTGTGTAGCTCACAGAGCACTGAGAGTGGAGACTTGGAGCCCTGCAACCCAAAGCACCATGCACACATTCACCTGAGCAGAGATGGCTTCCTTCTGGTAAGCAAGGCCGTACATGCCACAAAAATTCGCCCAAGAATGAACGTAAAAACATTCATTGAACCTTGTGGTCTTTGTCTGCATCCAAACATGTAATAGTGGGTCGTTTAAAATGCCACGATAGTAGTGTAAAACTCTGAGCTGGCAGAGTTTTACACTAGCTGTCTGAGATTGTGTAAACTTGACATCATGTGGTTCGGATTCCACAGAATGTTCTTGAAGAGTTTCATAGACATTGTGCAATCATTTTGAATTGTATGAAGCCTGAATGCCAGAATGCACTGTTTACTTTCCCCTTGCACCAAACAAAAAAACAAAATAACTGTTTAAAATAAACAAACAGATGAATAACTGTATAATGGTTGCTGTAATCAGACTTTTGTCCTCTGTGTGGTCAACTAGTCAAAGTGAACCTTTTCTCCACTCCCTCTGTGTTGGGATATGCTTGTGAGTTCCTGTACTCTCTGAGCTGCAAATAAAGCAATATCTGATTGTAATTAACTTTTGAGGATACAAGAGACACACAGAGAGATAGAGAGAGGTAGAGAGAGAGAGAATGAAATTGTCTGTCACAGTTAAAGTGCCTTATAATGTCACCAGGTTCAATGAGTAGAGCTCGCAGCACTAACACGCTTTTAATCTGTAATGCAAGTAAAATCATAGTACTGAAAGCTCTTTAATGAATCCCAATGAAATGTTATAGTTCATGTCAATGCATTTGTTTTGTTACATAACTTTATATTACACTTAATGTGTAGCTTTTATATTTAAACTCTTTTCATGAGTCCTTGGATCATGTCTCTGAGATGCCTTTGCAGAACTTAGTAATGGCTTTAGGGTGACATCTACTGGACAGCTTAAATAACTACAATGCATGAAAGCATGAGGAATTTGATTGTTGTACATTTACAAGCAGGCAGTGCTCAATGTGGATTGTATATAGTATTATATTCTATATGTTTGACACACTTTATGAACGTGTCATTTACAAAAAGTCACAGTTCTATGCAACTGTTATTACTTAATCATATAATCACAGTTCTATGGCATTGTAATTACTGTGTGATGTCATTCCTTTCCTTATTTATGAAAAATGCTTATAACAGAATAGATATAACAGACCTTTGAGTGAGGACATGCATTGCAAACAGACACACCCTTAACTGCAGTTGCTTATCTGTTGCTGAAGACAAGGCCACAGCCTCAAGGCTACAGTCTAGTCCTCCAAAGCTTGCTGCTCATTGCTGTGTGAGCCCCAGAGGCATTGTAAAGACACACTCAGCAGTGTCATGGGTTCTCTCTCGGGCATTTCACCAGCACAACAGTGATAATTAAAATATTCTGGTTATGACATAAGCCAAATCTATTCCTTTTTTTGTTCCTCAGTAGTGCAGGTGCAGAACCTTGTGGAGGACATTTGTCTCATTGTTGGACAACATTTTCAGGTCTGAAGGTGTCTGAAGTTAAACAAAATGAAGGTTAATTGTGAGCTCCACTAGTATCATCTCCAACATTTTTTGCTTATTCTCTGTATATAATTAGCTGCACTTAATTAACACTTAATCAACCAATCTTAATTAGTTTATTAATTAATGCATGCATGTTAATGCATGATCCTTCAAATGTGCCGACAGACCAGCATTTTAAGACATGATGTTCTTGGCTACTGAGCAGCAGATTTCAAAGACCAAAATGTGCCAAACTATTGAGCTGAGCTTGAGCTTGTAGTCCACCTTTGGATTAAAACGAGGACAGTAAACAGTGACCACAAGCCTTTGAAGTCCTAGCTGCGCATTTGCCTTAGTTAAATCGGCCACGAAAGCCAGTTGCATTAAGGCACAGCTCAAGTTTCCCCAGGAGGCTTACAGTGGAAGGGTGGGAGCCTCGCATCATCACAGGAAAAGGCTGTAAAACATGAAATATGTCCACAGAAGAAAGTTGATGCCTTGCATGCGCTTTAGCCCAAAGGCACAGAACATGAGAACACGATATTTGATCTGGGCAATTCATGTCAGTGTGTTATTGTCAAACCAAAGCTCCTTGTCAGAAGATAACATGATTTTACATTTATGCATTTAGCAGACGCTTTGATAATGGCACCAGTGTTCTGTTAGAATCATACAGATGTCATTCTGCCAGTGTTTAACATTAAATCTCCAAAAGACAACTAATCAAAAGTTATAATTGTAGGCCTACTATTACAGTAGATTCTGTGGCAGTTGTTTTGTCTGATGCTTACATGACTGTAGGCAGATCAAGTGAATAAATCACCACAAGCTTTATTGTATGACATTGTGTAATCTGCCCTATGAATATGAGGCTGTAAAGTTAGGAGCTTAAAGTTATAACAAGAAGACTCAGCCTGTATGAGACTGTAGGCTACTACTACTGTTGTTGGCACACATTGCATAACCCAACATCAGAGTATAACAAAACCAGTTTTTATGCCTTTAAACTTTCAAACCCTGCGCACAAAGAGTCACCATATATTCCTGCGGTGACATAAAACAGGGCTGACCCCTCTGCTTGAGGCCACAGGATTCCTGAAGGAGTCTGAGCTTTTATCTTCACATCTGGAACTTGACACTCTTGATCCCCTCTTTGATCCAGTTTTTTGGCATTCACTGTGTCCGACAGTCGTCCTTGCTGCTTGAGGACCTAACTGCTCTTCACTAAGACGTACTAAGTTTTGTTTTAGGTAAATCTGTAGGCAGATTGATGGTGATAGTAGAGAAGATGACATGTCAAAGAAGATCTTGGCCCCCTAACAATGTAGCTAAACTTTAACATAACTTTTGTGCAGCTATCTAATCTTCAGAACCAACTATTAAGTTAGATTAGAGTTTTTTTCTACTTCTTTAGACGCATACGCACCCCACTTGGAAAAAAGAAACTACACTCCTCTATTTCAGAAGACTGAAGTAGAGAATCTATTGCACATGCCTACGCCTGTCCTTTCCGTTAATCTCCCAATCAAACTTCATTCTTGTTGTGTGACGTTTAAGTGGGCGTACTGTTGTTTCAACAAATGATCGACGCATTAATTTCTGATTGGTGCATTAGATGCATGTGACAGAGGATAACCAATCGGAATTCAAACAGATGGGTTAAAAAATATCACCGTAGCCTCTGAAAGCGATGACGTTTAATTACGAACTCTTGCTGTGTTGTCACACCAGCTGTTTGCAGATGGAACAAAGTGTCAGTGAGCAAGATTGTTTTGCAGCAATTCGGTGTTAAAAATTGGATACCAAAGGCGATCTCTTCGTGAAGACATGAGGCTGGAGTTACGGAATGAATGACAGTTTACAAAAGTGAACAATTTCACACTTAAGTGCTTACATAAGAGTGCAAGACGATATCGAATGGTGGAAGGGGGTAGATGAGCGAATAAAGGTCGCTTTAAATAAAGCCCAGCCTATTTACAAACTTATTGGCTGAATCTTCAGCAAGGATTTATAGCCACACTCCGGTGAGTATGACTCTTGCCTCACTCGCAAGGAAATCCACTCACTTTCCGAGTTGAAAACCTGTACACTTAGGCTGATCAAAGGCTAGAAAACAGAGATAACGGACGCGTATATTGAATAGGCTAGCCTACTTACGAATAGGCTTCAGTTACATTATTAGCAATTTAACTAAAATAATGTCAGTTATCAATAATTATTTATTCTTATGCATCAACATAATACATGTTTCTCGGTATTCGTGGTGGTCCAGTATGACAACATAGACAAGTGGAATAGCCTACTAGGCCACAATCAGTTTGTCAGTAGGCATTTGCGCTTACGTGAAATATGAATGCCAACTTCGCTCCCCATCTTCATGGACTTGGTTAGATGTCTACTGCTACCTTGTTGCCTGCTTAGTACTTAGCCAGTTTTCTGGTGGCTCGCAGGAAGTGTGCGCCAACAAGTGGCGTGACGTTGTGTGCGAGCCATGAACGTGGGCACGGCTCACAGCGAGGTCAACCCCAATACGCAAGTGATGAACAGCCGGGGAATATGGCTCTCGTACCTCCTGGGCATCGGGCTACTGCACGTCATCCTGCTCAGCATTCCTTTCGTCAGCGTCCCTGTGGTCTGGACTCTCACCAACCTCATCCACAACATGGTAACTTCCTCTCCATCTCCACCACATACATTTAATTGTGGTGTCGACTATCTGTGTCCGGAAGTTGAATTTTGTAATGGCCTTGTCTGGAGTAGTGCAACAACAAGCTCAAAAGCTGATACTTTGACTTAGAACTTGTCCACCAACAGGCTGCACACAGACACACAATACATTTGCACTTTCACATTGTCATCTAACTTAAAGTATTTGGCCCATTGCTGACTTCAGTGGTTGTAATTTCACCCAGTGGAGGAGTTGGTGTTACAGAGCCATCCTGTATCAGCTTACCACCATCCTGTGCCTAAGATGTACTAACCTTCCACTCGTGTCCGTGCACATTAAATGCTGACACCAAATGGGCTGTGTAGGCTAGAGGATGTCCAAACTTGCCCTATCTGATCATCGGCAATGTCTAGCCAACACTGTGTGCCTAGATGTGTGTGCTCAAAAGCAGTACGATAGAGATCTCTTTGTTTGTTTTGGTGTCTAGACATCATCTGCAGCCACTGCAGCTATTTCTTGGCAACTGGCATTTAAAACCATAGAAATGGTTTCCATTAGATAGTGCCATTGCTAGCTTCCCTTATTAGGGCAAAAACCAGTGCTTCTAAAGTCATGATTCACCACCAAGGAAAGTGATCCAGGTGATGATGAAACATGCTGGGTCTGATAGCATTCCAGTGTTGAGGATGTGATGATGCCATCAGCTGAATCCCTATGTTCCCTTTAAGCCTCAGCACTGAATAGTTAATGCAACTCTCAATACAACTTCATGATTGGCTGATTCATGCCAGTTAAGTCAGCATGCTGATTCATGCCAGTCAAGTCAGCACTCGACAAACTCCTACAACAGGGCTATGATTGGAATGACAGCAAACTATCACTTTAAGTCTTTGAGGGCTCAGGGCTTATAGAATTAGGGTGAACATGGGGATTCAGTCATCGTCTTTTCTTCCAGTGCATGTACCTGCTGTTGCACACGGTGAAGGGCACGCCGTTCGAGACGCCGGACCAGGGCAAGGCACGGCTGCTCACGCACTGGGAGCAGATGGACTACGGCGTGCAGTTTACAGCCTCTCGCAAGTTCCTTACCATCACACCCATCATCCTGTGAGCATAGATCTCCTATTGAAGTTCACACACACGCACATAAACACACACACACACGTATTAAATGCAAAATCAGTCAGTCAACTATTGAATCGTTGACATTAGATGGATTTCTTATTTTGAAATGATGCAACCTAATTTCTTGTCATGCCATTTTCTTCTGCTTAACAATTGCATTCTCTCTGAATTTCACATTTGTATGAGTAGTACATTTGTGAGCATTGTAGAGTCAGCATTTTAAAGAAGAATGGACCTAAAATAGTTCACCAGTAGTTCTGTAATGACATGTCTCTTTGCTTGCAAAATAAATTGAAACAAAGCAATTTAATGCAACCAAATGCAAAACTCTGTTTTTCTATCTATAGAAATACATACAAGTATGAATTGTCTAAGCAGGGAAAAGCAGAATTTAGAATACTGTAGGCCTGCATAAACAAGTGAATAAATAGTTGATGTCAACACTGCAGTCAAAGGATGTGGAGAAAGAGTCCTTAAGCGCTGCTTGACATGACCAAAGGAGGCAGAGAAACAAACAGTAGCTCTAGGTTAGCAGGCAGGCTATAAATATTCATCTGTAAAGCACTTGTGTTACTGTACAAGTAACAGAGAAAAGGAACAGATTCTGTCTCTTTAATTAGCAGGAGCTTTGATTGGTGTTTTTTATGATTCTCCTTCTCTCAGTGTGTGTGTGTGTTTGTGTGTGTATCTGGCAGTTGTTGATGCAGGACTTCCTGTGGTGTCTGCTGGCACAGGCAGCTTTATTTAGAAACACTTAGGTCACCTGCTCTGTCACTTAGCCTTTATTACCATGAAGCAGGAGCCAATAAAATTGCCCCTCTCTCATAACTCTCCACCACCAATCAACTTAACAGACCGATCTGATATCATCAGGCCTTACACCGATTTTTCTGTTCACAGTCTGAAACCTCCAGGCATGACAGGGTGTGGACGACTTACAGGAGTCTTAGTTTGGTCTTCTTTTGACATTGTCACTGGTGCTATTATTGTCTTTTTGAATATTCTTAAATAAACATCAGAACAATAGCTCAGCTGTAGAGCACTATACAGTGTGAGCTTCACTGGGTTGGGCCACACTGCTGAGCAGAGCCTCAACCTGTTCTCCCAGTGGGATTGGGTTGGAGGGAGGTTTTGTCAGTGACTAGTTCTCCAGAGTGGAGTGATGTGGTATGTGTGTGTGTATTTGTGTCTTATGAGTTTGTGTGTGTGTGTGTGTGGTATGTGTCTTATTAGTATTTTTAGTTTGTGTGTTTGTTGGGGGGGGGGGTTGTGTCATGAATTTGTGTGTGTGTTTATGTGTGTGTGTGTGGTGATGGCACTCTGCCCTTCGTCTGCTGTGTGGTCACCCAGTCTCTAGCCCCATCTGCTCTGGGGTGCTGATTAGAGCTGAGTACGTCTCCTGTTTCCTCCCGTTGACCTCTGCCAGCTGACGTGCCCTTCACTTTCTCTCACTCTCTCTCCCAAGCTCTGTTTCTCCCTTGATCCCTCCCCTCTCTCTCTGTCCTCTTTTTCTCTTTCTCCTGCACTCTATCACTCTGTCTTCCTCTTTCTCTTTTTTTCGCTTCATCCTTTTTCAACCTCTCTTGCGCTCATTGCCTTTCTCTCTCCTCCATCCTTCTCATGATGATCTCCTTTGTTCTGCTCACAGACACTTTGTTGTACTATTTTATTATATTATTAATGCAGAATTAAACTTAGGCGCTCCATGGACACCTGCCGGTTTACGATACAGACACTGTAGACCTCTGTAAACTGCTAAACTGTCATTGTCTTTGTTTCATACTCTCTTCTCTCTCTCTCCTGTCTCCCTGCAGGTATTTCCTCACCAGTTTCTACACAAAGTATGACCGGATCCACTTCATCATCAATACCGTGTCGCTCCTCACTGTCCTCATTCCCAAGCTTCCGCAGCTGCATGGTGTCCGCATCTTTGGCATCAATAAGTATTGAGGAGCAAAGGAAGTGTGTGTGTCTGTGTGTGTGTGTGGTTTACCTGGATTTAACTCCCTCTTAAACCAAACAGTCTTTGGTTTGGTACTTGGGAATATGTTGGTGGACTCTTACTCAGACTTCACGGCACAAGGCAAAGAAGGATAGCCCATCCCCCTCATCTGCCCTTGGCTTTCAGTGACCATCTCGTCTGCAGTGGTAGAGCCACTGGGGAACTGGAACTGTGTGTCTGTGTGTGTGTGTGGAGTAAGGAAACAAAGAGGACCTGACAAACAAGAGTACAGTGGTTTGGCCCTGCCAAATCGAAGTCCCCCTGGATTTCTTTCTTCTGTGTGTGTGTGTGTGTGTTTGTGCTGCTTTCCAAGCAAGCAAGAAGAGAAGCCCCAAAGGCCGTGAAAGTCAGGGGTATAATTGGCTCCCAGGACCCCTGTCAGAGGAAGCCAGACGTAACCGACTGTGCTGGCGAGACGTTAGCAAATGGCAGTGTCTGAGGAGCCACCCTCAATAGCCACCCTATTTTTACACAGCGCCATCAGACTTTGCAGCAGCAGTTTGGGTACTAAGCACATTATAATCTCTGCTCTACTCCAAGCACTCTCTTTTTGCGCTCTTTCTGTGTCCGTCTATCTCTCTCCTCTCTTCCTCTCTCTCTCTCTGTGTCTTTCTTTCTGTTAGTCTTTCTTTGACTGTCTTTTGTGTATATAAAAGAACAAGCAGTGTTGGAATGGTGCACAGGTTGAGTGGGGCCAAGGTAGAGGCATGGTTTGGGGGTTGACTTGTTTATGAACTGAGGAAGTCAGTCTGAGCAAAGAGATTATATTTAGCCTTGTTTTTAGCTTGTGGCGCTAATTGACAGGAAACATTGGGGAAAATCCAGACATACTTATGATTTTGTCAGTATTGTTATTATTTTTACCCCAACGCCCCTGTGTTAACCTGAGCCTCATTCTGTCATTTGTTTGAGACACCTCCATGCCACAGTCATTCCCACACTCAAAACTTCCCACTCCTCAATGACATGTCATCTTGGTGTTCTTTTAAGAGAGCATTAAGGTGCTAGGAAAGGGACTTTTTTTTTGCATGATCTTTGCACTCTTCAAATATTTCATTAGCTGAGAGTAGTGTTGTTTCTTTAAGTACATTGTGCCACCATGACTAATGGTTATTGATTGCCTTGTCAGAGTGTTGAGAAGACGAGATGGCAAAAGGTGCCTGGAGGATTGAGAAAGGAACATTATGATGTTAAACTATGTGCTCTGGACAGCCTCAGAAGAAAAGGCATGCCTAAAGGTTCAGATAAAATTTGTCTTTTAAAAGCCTATGCAAGGTCCAAACCATTCAAACTAATCTCACATACTGCCGTTATCTCAAGTGTTTTGAGCATTTTGCTATGCTTGCTCAGACTTTGACATGGTAATGGCATCAAACACCACTATGTGTAAGAAGCCTTAAAGCATTAAATGGTTTGTAATGAGGGAAGTGTTATGTTTTCAAATATTTAATGCAGCATAACAACACAACACAAAAAATGTGAATGTTTTATGACCATAAAATGTGCCTCTCAGTTCAATTTACAACTACTGCGGTTCCTTTGCCAGGGACATTATCTTTGATGGGGCTGATATTATTATGTGGTGAAGTAGGTCTATGTAGCAGTGTGATGCCTATTGTGTATAGGCATAGATCAGCAGGCAGTCGGTAATGACACAATACAACCATAATGTCAGCACAGAGTCGGCATTGTTTAAGCAGATGTGCTGTGCCAGAAGAAGGGCCTATTTTCTTAAAGTCCAGAGTCTGAGCCTAATTTGCCTGGAGCCTACACTTTGCCTGCATTATCTCCCTAACTGATTTGGAAACAGCCCAGAGCGACTCCAGGGTGCCTCAATGACATTAATTGTCAAAGCGGAGACTCGCAGCACAGTAAGGGGTTTTGATTTCCTTTGGGCTTGATGCTGTCTTTGACACATTACGACATAGCTAATTTTGGTGCACTGAGGCAAGATTTTTTTTTTTTATTATGCCCTTAACCACCCGATGGCTTTTAGAGTCATTATTTTTTTTTTTTTCATTTTCTTCAAATACAGCTTATTAGATTCTTCCCATAATAAACAACATCCATGATGCTCCAGAGATCATTTGAGTGGTATTTGGAAAGGATCTGTATGACCTTTAAGGCTTGTGTTTTTAAAGGGTAGTATCTGAAGTTATTTGTTTGATCCTTGTTTACTGTGCAGATGAGGGACCTTACATGTAGTTTCTATTGGCAGAAACTGATGGGAGATCAGTTGTGACCTCCTGTAGTCACCTGAGAATGACTGTGAAAGTGGTTTATGGGATATGGGCCCATATATTATGTATAGTGTATTTGTGCAAAAATGTGGTGCAATATACCACCCATTTGTATGCCTCCAGCATCAGAAAGTCACATGTAGGCTGGGAATTATTAGCTTGTACATGTGTCTTTATACACAAGTCATATGACCATTGTAACAATTTATGTGGTTTTCAGAAAGCAATTTTCAGTTCTTTTTTTATATACAGTTGTTTACCTGGCATTGTTGTGACATAATACTGAGGAATGCTCTGGAGGTCATGAAACTTGCAGACACTCAAAACCCAAAGTGGTCTGTTGTCACTCAGCTCTGCTGCACAAGTTTGCAACGTGAGGCAGGACCATGTGTGCCGGCTCACTGACCCTAACGGGGCCACTTGTTAAACATTGAGAAGGTGAGAGTAGATCCAGGTGAAAGAGAGAGAGAGAGAGAGAGACTGTATGCCCCTGGTGTCTGATAGCTGAGTACTGCTGTGAGAGGAAGTGATCTGTTACTGAGAGTGGCTGAACTGCACCTGCCTGGTGCCTCCCTCTCTAGCTCCTTCCACACATACAACCTACACACACCTGTCTCTCCCTCCTTCTCTCACTCTCTTTTCTGTCTATCACTCTCCTTCTCTCTCTCTCTCTCTCTCTCTCTCTCTTATTCTCTCTATGCCTCCTTGTTGTGTTCTCTGTGCCCCTGTCCACTCCACTCACCCCCCCCACACACACACCCAACCTACACACACCTGTTTCTCCCCCTTCTCTCACTCCCTTCAGTCTCTCTCTCTCCCTTGCTCCATGCCTCCTTGTTTTCTCTCTCTCTCTCTCCTTTGCTCCATGCCTCCTTTCTCTCTCTCTCTCTCTCTCTCTCTCTCCCTTGCTCCATGCCTCCTTGTTTTCTCTCTCTCTCTCTCTCTCTCTCTCTCTCTCTCTCTCTCTCCATGCCTCCTTGTTTTCTCTCTCTCTCTCTCTTGCTCCATGCCTCCTTGTTTTGTTTCTGACAAACAAATGGTTAGTTTGACAAGTGAACTTTGACATGTTTTGAGTCTTGTCACAGTGAGGTGTAATGATTTCAGAAAACACTTTTGCCAGTTTACTTACAGTGTTGAGTTTTTTTAGTGGTTAAACGTCAACGTTGGTTAGTCATGCACACGTACTGAAAGAAGGGTTATCTGCTTGTTGTCCTGTTCATAACAACGGATGTTCTGAACAGGACAACAAGCATGATGTAAACATTTAATTTCATTTCATGAAATTTATTCATTTTATTTTACAAGCTTGCAAAATTAAGCATAGAATGCATTTTAAACCAGATGCACAACCATATACAAACATTTGATCAATTTCTTCACTGCGTTGAAAACAAACTTGGCAGAAAATTGGATTAAATTTAAATGTGGTGTTGGTTAGTCAACAGATAGCACTTAGGGCATGATAAAGTCAGTGCTAACACTGCACTGCAATCATATTTACACTGTCAATATTGAACCCTTTTGATTTGAAGAGAACTTTGATTCAGCATTATTGCCCACAGAATCCACCTGAACTGGGATAGCATCCTGTATATGGTTTGGGTTCTAGTCTGGGGGACCTTAAACAAAGCTTAATCAATGCAGGGAAACTGGCCTTGAGATGTTACAAGTTTGACACAGCAGGATGGAAATGGTATTTTTACTACTTTGTTCTTTAGTACTATGGAAAATAAAGCCTATTCACGTTAACAAAACAGCCTATTTGTTGTTTGTTTCGCTTGTGACAGACATTTATTGCTCAGGGTGCACAAGTCTCCCTACTGTAATTGCACAGTGACACTTTATACACACCACTTCAGACACAAAATGACACATTTTGCTGCAGTACACACAGTGACCTTGTATCTTCTCCTAATCAATATTTTAATGTTTGTTTGACCGTCAATGCATGACACACAACTCTTGCATGAGAGCCTGGCTTTGGCAACGGTACTTGACATTATGACATACCATAGTTAAACAGTCCAGATTCTTGAACAATTCTTGTGTTCCAGTGCCCTTTGCACTGCAGTCCAATACCCCATCTTAGCTCTACTGTGGCCAGCCAAAGGATGGGAATAATAGAAATAAACTTGATGTCTGTAGTATTTAATTATTTAATTAAACATGGTATATGTGTATATACATTCGAATGTGTGGTTTGTCAGCAGTTTTTCTTGGTGCATTTTGTAGTTGAGTGGTATATATTATTATACGTTATCCCATAGCTTTATTATTTAGTGATAACAGAAATCCTGTTGTTACAGAACAACATTGGCTATTTTGGCTGCTTTGTAATGATGCCCATAGGCAGCAGGGGGCGGCAAATGCTAGTGGTTGATAATAATTTGAGGTGGCGTTGTGCCCTATAAATAGGAACTGCCGCTAGGTAAATACCGTTGGCCTGGTTTCTCTTTCGAAGCAGTACTCATTGAATCGACACTGACGTAGACTTCTGACTTTATGTGTTTTCTGTGTAACCTTAACCTTTCAACTTAATACAAATAACGTGTCAGTTTCGCCTCGTTCGTTACGAAAAGGGTTTTGCAGCCTTTGTTGTTTTATCTGACGCTTACAACCTTGTTCATATCGCAACACTTTGTTCATCACTGCGTTTGATCTTTCATTCTCACACTTATTGAGTGTCAGTCTCTCTCTCTCTCTCTCTCTCCCTTCATCAGGTTGTTAGCTGTCAGCCCGTGAGTGCAGTCATCTGAATGGAGACATGAGTGAGGTGCAGGCAGCGGAAGAAGACAGCGACCCTCTTGAGGGTTTCAAAGATTCCTCACACTTGTATTTCCACCTCTGCCTGCTTGGCTGATGGCGATGCCATTTGAAGTTCCACCTCCTGTTTCTGGAGAAACTTAATTAACCGTCCCTACCCTTTACAGTGGCAAAAGCACTTGCCATCAAAAGCAGCCCACTTTTAGAAACCCTCTTCAAAATTCAGCCTGTGAAATATAGATGCTCTGTGGCATCCGAGCTGCTCCTGCTGCATATGCTGAACCCTTTTTCCCCTCCCTGTGAAGAACAAGTAGATTGATTGCTCAATAACAAGAAGAGAGCAACGGGACTGAAGAACAAGGAAGGAGAGGGGGGTGAGAATGAAGAATAAATTATGTGTGAAAGAAACAAAGTGTCTGGTCGAATTAGCCCTACCAGATCGAGTCACTCCTACGCCCACCAACTCCTCCACTTTGGTGCCTTGAAAGGCAGCCACATTAGATGTAACTCACAGCGTCGATCTAAATATCTCATGTGTTCCTGGATCTCTTCTTTTGAAACCCCAGTATGGTACCCCTTCAGAGAGCCGCCCCGCTAACAGGGAGCCACTCTATAAATAACCAGAAGCCCTCCCTGATCAGATGCATTAAATATTGGGCCTGGAGATCCGTGGACCCCCAGGGAGAACACTCCTCCCAACCCCCCCTCCGACACACGCACACACACAAACACACGCCCCACCCCACCCCACCCCTAGGAGCCTAGAGGCTACCCTGGCCTGGCTAGTCTCCTGTCAGGAGGTGATGGGTGGGGGGATGAGGTGTTGTGTGGGGAAGGCTGGAGGCTGCTGCGGGGAAATACTCCAGAGAGCTCCCTGATGGGCCTGCCGTGTGATGCTGTCAGACTGGATTTGGTGGGAATACATGGCCACCGTTAGACTCAAGAGGGGAGGACATGACAGATAGGCAGCTAGATGGATGAAGGAATTGAGGGCCACTCTCTGGATAGAAGGTGTGTGTGTGTGTGTGTGTGTATATGTGACTGTGCATGTGTGTGTATGTGTGTACTGCATGTGTGTGAATGTCAGTGGGTGTATGTAATGTGTACGAGAGAGTGGGTGAATGTTTCTAGTCTTTTTAAGCCCTGTCATACCATTTTCAAATATTCAGCATTCATATCTGAAGAGGCTTTTAGCAAGAAGATGTGGAATATGTAACACAGAGTGACTTGTTGATTTCCAGACGTAAGCTAGACTCTGACCCTGTTTTTTCATTTTGCTACTTCCTGATGTGTCTGCCCATCAGAAAGCCTTCATGCTTCCTGACATCCTGTCAGATTTCAATTCAGTTCTTGTCAACATCTATAAGCTAAGAGATACACTTTCAAAACACTTTCAAAGCACTTTCAAAGCCAGTGCTATTCTTAAACTTACTGACAAATTAACTGTTTTGTACACTGTGTGGAGCAGTATAAAATCAAAATATTTAGATTACAATCTCTCATGAACATAATTTTTCCCCTGAGCTTTTATGAAAAATTGCCTCTGTAATATTTTGCGCCTACCCTCCTCGTTGAAATCTGTCAGAGACACCATGTTTAGATTTTATATGTACTTTATTGAATCCAGTCTAAACAGTATTTCATATTGTGGATTAAATAGTCTCCCCATGATAAATGCATGTAATATCGAGACTATGAATAATGTCAGTTACTGGTTCCTAATGGCTCTTCAGCATCAAAGAGATCCATCATGGCTCTCATGCATATTCACACATAGATGGTTTCAGACTGATGAGCTCCCATTCATAAGTGTCTCACTATGATGTTGTGCAGATGAGAGTGATATTTTAACAACACTGCATGGCCCCTGCCTCATGTTTTAAAAAAATGCATTACAGTTTGCTATGATGGCACCACTGATACAGTTAACAAAACAAAAGGTACCCAGACAGAGATTCCCTGCTAATGAGTATCAAGGGCTTTTGTGCAGATTACAGTCATGCTAACACATATGTAGGAATGCATCTCAATGATGACCATACTGACTTTAGTTAGGAGCCATGTTGTGTTTATTAGCGCCTCAGGTCGAGTCTCAAGGCCCTTATTCTCAGGCCACCGGAGTGTGTGTGAGTGTGTGTGTGTGTTTATGTTCTGTGGAAATAGGGCTGAGTAGCCCATACAGTGGAGCAGGAAGCACATACAGCCCTTTCACCATAATTCCCTTCTGAGAGGATCAGTGATCTTTCTCCCCCTCCACCCTTACTCCCCTATTTCACACCCAACCTTCCTAGCAGCATACAAAGCTGTCTGTGTAATTACATTGATTTTCATTGCCCCCCAAAACACACACACACACACACAGAGAGACACACATATACACACACACACACACACTCAAGAGTCATGAGGGATGAGAACACCATGCCAGACATATCTCTTAGGTGTTCACACATGCTGTCATGTGGCACTCCAGGCTGTGGGGGACCCAGTGGCTAGTGTCTCTTTCCATGGGCTCTTTCTCAACCCCTCTCTCTCTCTCTCTCCTTTTCCCCCTCTCTCTGTCTCTCATCCTGTCTCCATCTCTCTTTTCCCCCCTTATCTTTGACTGTGGTCCAGGAAAGTGCTGAAGGCATTGGGACACTCACCCCAGTTACACTGTCGCCTCCTGCAGGTACCAGGGAGAGCTGCGTCTTACACAAGGAAACGCCTGTTCTCGCCGTGGCCTTTTGTTGATGTGGTGCAAATCCAAGTCCTTTTAAAAGATCAAATTGTTCTTCCGCCTAATTTATCACCAATCTGCTGCAAAGTGGCTGCACACCTGCATAAATATTGATCTACATTCTCTCCCGGAAGGAAAAGAAAAGTTGCATAAATGTAGCATAGAACTAAGCAAACAAAAGCTGACGCTTGATAGCACTTTATTTAATGACCAGACCATAGCAATAATCAGCATACAGATATGCTATGGCTGTTTAAACTCGCCCCAGAACAGGTATATATGAAACGCAAGCTAAGGGTAAATACGGCAGACCGAGGGTAAATATCCCCTGGTGATTTTTTTATGCATCGTCTGGAAAGCCTCAATTACAGATTACTTATTAAACACCAGGAAAAGGTCAGATAAGAACTGTAAAAAAAAAGAATGAAATAAAACTGCACAGACACATGAGCCATGTGGTTCTCGATGTGATTTTAGTAGTAAGTCTTTTTCAAGCTCTGTCGCAATACCCTTCCTGCTTCCCGTTCAGTTTTCATAATTAACTTGTCAATGGTTAGCATGTAAATGATGTATGCTCATGGAGGACATTCACCCACGGATGAATCCTTAGCAAAACGAATGAATTATGCACAAGAGCGTGAGCTTCTAGAAGAGGCCTCCTCCACCCCTCAGAGTCCCAGGGCTTTCGCGGAGCGAGCAGCATGCTCAAGATGCAGCAGAAATGATTCATTGTGTTTGTGTTCCGTCTGTGCGGCCTTGTGCTGGCTGACATGGTTCACTCCAACCCCCTCACCCCTCTTGCAGGCCCATGGCAGCAAACTGTCTCGACTCGTCTTCTCCCTGGTCGGTGATTTATGAGTTCTCATCGTGGTCCAGACGTCGGGGTCCTGGATAGTCATAGTTTGGGAGTGGCAAAAACTGCATGGGTGCTGACCAAGGTATATAGAATGAACGCACCGAGTGGAAGGGTCATGCACCTCATACAGAACAGGTATGTCCTCAGAGCCGAAGCCACAGGGGTTATCTCTGTGGTCACAACACTGGCTGTAATTGCTTTTGAAAAGATGTTTTTTTTTTCTAGAAGGCTCTGTGGCTGTGTTGTAGCTACCGGGTTGTTTTCAGTCTGATTGAGGTGATGTCTCCTATTTCGGCCCACTGCTGGGGATCCTCACTCAGTGGCTGATGGAATAAGAGTGGAGTGCAGCCTGTCGTCGAAGGCCGGAAGCGAGGGATCACCTCGGGGAGAGTGAGAATTATCGGCGTGGCAATGCGGTTCGCATGTCAAATGGGCCGCTTTTGTTGTGGATGCAGTAGAGCTGTCAGGTGTGGCTGTAGAGCTATAGAATTATAGGGTGTGACAAGTATGTGTGCGTTGGCAAGGAAAAAATTACAGAGCCAGGGCAATTCCTCTCCCAACTCAACGGGCTCCATCCACACACACACACACACACACACACACACACCAGGAGACATTCAAGCTCTAATCCCTTCCAAGGAAGTTCTTTGAGGCTGCCGCCCTCAAGCTCACTACTGTGTGAGTGAAATGATGTGACGAGGAGGTGGGGTGGTGTCACCTGGCAATCGCCTCAGGAGGCTGGCAGTCAATCGCCTCCAGGTGTGCCAGCCCAAGAGCCAGAAGGGACAGAATGCAGTGTGAAACACAAAACACACACACCAAGAGATATTCAATCTCACACAACAACACAACACAACAAAAAACGGTGGCGGTGCAGGAAGCCCACCACGACCAATTGGTGTTTGATTTTTCCGGCGTAATGACAGCCTGTGGGGCCGTAGATGTGGGTTTCATTTAGACTCCCAACCTGGAGGAGAGATCAGTGGGTCAGCCATGTCACCTCTCATTAGTGAGACCCCCAAAGAAGATAAAGACAAGGATCAGGGCGGAAGCATCTCGTCAGCGCACCCCCGCCTGAGTCATGACTGCCGGAAGGGGTGAGAGAAGCAAGTGGTGTTGTGGGGGGGGTGTTGTAGTCCGAGCCTGACCGCACACGTCTGAGTAATGTGGTCATTAAAGTCATAGAGGCGCGACGTTTAACGATGCATCACCCTCATAAGCGCGGCTTATTAACACCATTAACTATGGAGCGAGCTAAAGTGGCTTGTCGCAACAGCAACTGTTGTGTTTTCAAACTACAAAAGGAGAGGCTTAAAGCTCATCAGTTTTCTTATGGTTTTCTTTTCCTTACTTTTTTGTCTTTCTTCACCCACAACCCCCCTACTTCTCACCCCCACCCCCATCTCCTCTTCCCTTCATAGACTTACTCTGATCCGAGGCTGCAGGGTAGTTGTGTGTGGTTGATGGCTGGACTGTCAGCAGCAGGACCAATGTCTTTCATAAAGCTCCTTTGTGCCCCCCCCCCCCCCCCACACACACACACACACACGCACATGCAGACCTCCTCAGGCAAGACGGGTGGCCATATGTCACCCAACCAAACCCACCCCACACCCCCTCCCCGCCCGCCCGCAAATGGCTCCACAGCGGGCGCCAGCGCAGACAACCATCGTTTGCCACGGGAGCACAGGCAGGCGCGAGGGGAGACGGGTTACTCGCTCGTTCTGCCGGCATGCATCATCCGGGCAGACGGTGCGGAGCTTGCATTTGCGGCTCCATTAGAGATAATTTACGGTCATACTTCACACACACATGTGTGTGTGTGTGAGTGTGTGTGTGTGCATGTGTGTATGTGGGGGGGATCGATGGGTGCTGATGGGGTCCTTTGAAAGCGATGTGTGAGTGCTTGCATGTTAGTGTGTGTGTGTGTGTGTGTGTGTGTGTGTGTGTGTGTGTGTGTGTGCGTGCGTGCGTGCGTCTATGCAAGGCGGCATTTGAGGGGTTCTTCCTTTGCTGACTCACATATTGCAGTCATGGAAGGCTGTCAACCCTCATACCCTACAACCACACCCCCCCCAAACACCCCCAACACCCACCATCACCACCACCACCCCCAGTGTATAACACACACACACACACGACTGGTGGGAAGAGCCAGTAGTCGTTGACCTCTGATAAGTGAATTTTGCGGATGCTGCATCGATCGGACGGCATCTCATCTCCGCATGAATTAATGGGCACTCTCTCTCACGTCCCCACCCCACCTCCTCTCCACACACACACACAGACAATATATATATATTAATCCTTTCCCTTCCCCTGACACATCTGCACCGTCATTTGCCATCAGGTGAGGGGAAATCTCCAGAAGAAGCCGACATCAGTGACCCCGGCTGTCCCAGTTGCCTGTAATGGATGTCTTTGCTCACTTGCTTTTTCACTTTCTTTCTTTCTTTCTCTCTTTCCTGTGCTGTTGCTTTGAGGGGAGGGGAGCTGAAAGGCGTTGAAAGACAAGCGGGGCGAACACAAGTGCTGTAATGTTATTGCAGGTCTGAATGTTCTCCCCTGTGTGTAAACAGTGTCTTGCAGAGGTTTGTGTTTTCCTTAAGCTGGCTTGACATTGACAGTTGGCAGCAGCATTGACACGGAGAAAGAGAGTGAGAGAGGTGGATGTGTGTGTCTGAGGAGGAGTGTGTGTGTGTGTATGTGAGTGGGTGTATATGTGTGCATGTGTGTCATTGTTGCCGTGCATGTGTTTGTGTGTATTAGGATAGAGGTGTGGAGGTGATGTGATGCAATGAGGTGTGTATGTGTGTGTGTGTAAGCGTGTTTGTTTGCTTGCATGTGTGTGTATGTGGTTGTTGGCATTAATGTGTTTGTGCATGTGTGGTTGTGTGCATCAGGGTGAAGGTGAACTGACGCAATGAGGAGTATGTATATGTGTGTGTGTGTGTGTGTGTGTGTGTGTCAGGGCAGATGTTCTGGATCCTCCTGCTCTCTTCCTCTTACCTTTCTCCCCCTTCCTCCTCCTCATCCTCATGTCCTGTACCCCCTGATGTGTGGATACACACATGGCAGCATGTGGCACAGTGAAGCTCAACACCGTTATGATAATCAGCTCTGTGTACACTCAGCACACACACACACACACACACACACACACACAGCACACAGCACACACACACAGCGGGCGTCTTTGCGTGCTTGCTGGGGCTCAGCAGTGATTTATGAGTAAACAGTTAGTTATTTTTGACTCCTGTCACTCACAGCGTGTCGCGTCAAAGACAAGAAGGCCTATTTAGTCTGTGTCGAGTTAAAAATTGAAGCATGACAGTGTCACAGTGTGCCCTCCTACATCTGCGTGTGAGTGTCTGTGTGTGCATGTGTGTATTGTAAGCCTGCAACAAGGCTCAATGCTCTCTGCTGTCTATAATAAATAGGCAACTCTTTCTTGTAGGACTCTCATAATCATGTTATGCATGTCATAGCAGACAGCCCGTTTTCTTATTGTCATGACATTCATGTCAATATCCAGCAGTGATAAATGTCAGTCTGTGATATGTGACGGTAATACGTCATTTGTCAGGACTGCCTTCAAATGTGATATTGTTACTGCTTTTAAGTATAGCCTGTGTGACATAGCACAGCATGGTTATTGCGTTCACTTGACTTACAGCTGTCATGTTAATTAATGATGGTGCAGCTGTACTGTCATGTTATTGGGCTGTTATTGGACGCCATGGCACTGGCCATGACATGTTTATGACAAGGCTATGCGAGTCATTTGACAGCAGAATGAGGTGTTACCAGCAAGCCAGTTTGACAGCATACTATTCCACCTAGGCATTAGATATAGATAGAAAAATAAGATTACACACCATATGAAAACTATAATGTACTGCATATAGGTCAGCATATGTCTCTGGTTTGACTGAGATGTTTGTACTGATGAGAAAGGACAGTAATACAACTGCATACTGTTCTGGTCTAAATGTCTAACTCAGCCCCCACCCCTACCCCTTTGGTTGTGTGTGTGTGTGTGTGTGTGTGTGTGTGTGTTGCTGGTTTAGTTGCTGCTGGGGGGACAGGAGTTAGCAGGGGCCAAGTCAAATTTACATGACAGGCGACATGTGGGTGCAAGAGTGCGCCCATGACGCGGCACCTTCCCACGGGGCATAGCGAGCCTATCTCTCGCCATGTAGGGGAATACCACAGAATTAATTCACAGCGTCGAGCTGACAAGCGCGGATAGGGTCAGGCCAGGTTGGAGCATTCAACAAATTACAGAGCCCACGGCGCTTGTGGATGAGCAACCCCTACCCCCCCAATCCCCATCCACCGCACACGCCACCTACCCCTCTACATTCCCCCCACACCCGCTTCCTCAATCATCCATACACCGCCTGTCGCTCTGCATGAAGATGTACTGGAATGCATTCACATTCACCGCCTGACACACACTCATGCATGCACACACACGCAGACACACAAATACGCATACACAACATTCTCCTCAACATGTTTTATTGGGAAAGCGACAGCGTTGGGACGGCGGGCGATGTCGCTTCAGTGTTGATGGGCGGCAATAAAGCAGCCCATCATTGCAGCTTGTGCTTAATGGTCCTGCAGAGGCCTATGGATCACTCTGTATGCAGTGGGGTTGGAAACCTCTAAAATGGGGCTGCTTTAATTATTCCTTTACTGCGAGCACCAAGGGGATACGCCGACGCCTGCAATCTGTAATGTCACGGGAGAAGGGAACGGGTAGGAAGGAAGCTATATTGAACGGAGGAAAAGGAGTGTGTGTCTGTCTGTGTGTGTGTGTGTGTGTGTGTGTAATCTTTGCATCAAGTAGCAGAATGCCATCACGTGAGATGGGAGGAGTTCTCTGCTGTCACATGAACCTTTTGGTTAATCGTCGTGTCTTGTTTCCGATCGGCAGTTATCTCTAACGCACATCTACCAGAAGACATTTGTCTGGCCGACTCCTGTGACTTTTGCGTTAACAGTCTGGGATAAGGTCAGCATAGCAGCAGGCATGGGGGAGGAAGAGGAGGAGGAGGAATGGGAGACTGTCTGATGGCTTAAAGTGGTTTGGTGCCATGGAGCTCCAAGTCTGAGGGCTATTACACCGTTAATGACATTACAGGAGAGGAACATGAACTCTGCGTGTGTGTGTGTGTGTGTGGGCCTTGTGCACCTGTGAGGGTCGCCAGGAGGTGAGAGGGGCGGTGAACCTGGCCCCTGGGATAAGCATGGGTCTCGGACAGCCAATTGCGGTGCCATAAAACTTTGTGCATGACTGAGCTCATTAGCATGCCACTCATGCTCACAAGGGCAGACCCCCCTCCACACACACACACACACACACACATGCACACACACACCACCCCCGACACTCGCTCTGACATAGCCACTCAACATAGCAGCCAGCCTCTACTGAAACTGCCTTCCACCTCTCTCTCTCTCTCTCTCTCTCTCTCTCTCTCTAACTCTCTCTTTCCCATTCTCATTATTGCTCTCAAACTCTGGTGCTCTCTCTATCTCTCTCTGTCAATCATTTTCTCCATTTCTCTCTATCGCTCTCTCTCTTTCCAATCTCAGGTTATTGCTCTCAAACTCTGGTTGTCTCTCTCTCCGCCTAACACGCAGTTATGCTCACTTTTGTCATCTCTCTCCCTCTCTTTTCCAAGACTTCTCTCTCTCTCTCCCTCCCCTAATCATTATTGTTCTCAAACTCACTCTCACTCTCTCTCTGTTCATTTCTCTCTCTCTATCCATTTCTCTCTCTCTCAGTTTTTCTCTATCATTCCACTTTTCTCTATCACTCTCTCTGTTTCTCTCTATAGCTCTCTCTCTCTCTCCAATCTCACATTATTGCTCTCAAACTCTGGTTGTCTCTCTCTCCGCCTAACATACAGTTATGCTCACCTTCGTCATCTCTCTCTCTCACATACACAGCTCATGCAGACACACACATACACACCCATACACACCCACACATCGAAGCAGAGAGGGGTATATCATGTAATAAGGCAGAGATATGTTCAAATCTGTTTTAACATGTTTAACATGCTGTATGTGAGCTCTCCATGAACTCTTTCTTACGGTTTCCATCTCATTTCCCTCTAATCTGGCTCACAGGTTGTGGCTCACATTGTCACTCCATGTGCGTAGAATCTTTGTCCTTCCGCTAAGCTCCACTCAGAGAGCCTCATTCTCTCTCTCTCTCTCTCTCTCTCTCTCTTTTCAGTCTCAGCTTTTCACTTTCATCCCAGTCTCAATCACGGAGTCCCCAGCCACCTCCCCATGCCTCTCTACCATCCTTATCCCCCCCCCCCCCACACACACACACACACTATCCTGTCCTTGGTCCTACACATCACCTGCTTCTCAGTGGCTCCCAGCAGCTCCCAGCAGCCCTTGCTCAGACAATCCCACCCATTACCCCCCCCCCCCCCCAAAACACATGCATATACACACATACACACACACACACGCACACATGCACACATTTACACAGCCCACACCCTCACCTTCCCTCGACATCTTTCCTCCTTTCGTCCCTCACCTCCTCTCTTCCCTCGCTCTTATTTATTGTCTACCTCCCCTCCTCTTTCTGTGCTCTGTCCTTGAGAGAGAGAATGAAAGTTAGAGAGAGCGAGAGAGGGAAAGAGAAAGAGAGGAGAGAGAGAGAGAGACGGAAATGCCCTCTGTAATGATTCTGCCATGATTCATATTTAATGCTCCTAACGACTGGTCCTTCTGCCTGCCTTGCTCACGGGGGGCCGCCAGCGACAGAGATGCCCGCCAGGGTTTGGGTGAGAGCGTCTGCTCGGAGGAACCCTCCAGGAAACACACCCCTGGGCTAGGATGTCATTTTTGGAAGAGTCTTTCCAGAAAACTCTCTCTCCTCTCACTCTCTCTCTCTGCCCTCGTCCTTTTCTTCTTGAGCACCCGGGCACCCTTGTTCGCCCACACAAATCCCTTGCACAATGAGAAGCACTATTGAGTTTCAAGAGTTTTTTGCATTCTTCAAAAGCAATCTGTTCATGGCTTACGTGAAACTTGCTTGTGAAATATGTCATACAAGTGTGCAGTAGCCTTCTCTACAACATGTTAAATTGTTTACATTACATGTGCACATGTACACACTAATGTATGTGTGTAACTATTATGTAGATAGATACTGTATAGATAGATGCATGCATACATACACACCACATCATATGCAGTATATGTTTTTTTTTTAGACCAGCAAGCAGCCTGAGCCAGCTGCTGTTGTGGTCTTGAAAGGCCACATTTGTTTAAGAGTTCAGCTGCCAATTGCAGTCAGAGGGCTGCTGGCGGCTGTACTAGTTTTCCCCGCCGAGGCCTAAAGTGGATCCCGAGTGCCGCCTCATCTGTAATGGCTGAGGGAGTATGAATGTATGGGCAGTCAGCTGTGACATCAGTGCTCCAGGTCAGCGCACGGTCAGTTCAGCTCATCTGTGTGGTTGCTCGCATCTAGGCAAGGCCCCTGTTGCCCGAGGGCCAGCAGCAAACGTGGCTGCTGTCCACAGAGCACGCTGTGACCGCCATGGACCGCGAAAGTTTTTTGTCATTGTTTGCGGCGAAAGTGACAAGATGTCGCCACCAAACAAAACCCCAGAGACCATGGACGAGCAGACAGACACAGTGCCAGCAATGGAGAAGCTGTTTGGAAAATGACTCTCCGTTGGCAGCTTTCCCAGATCAGTATTAGACCTATTGCTGGACTTAATTATGTTAAGGCCCCTATTCAAAATAGTAGGTAATTCTGGGCAAAGTCTATTCCTCAGCTGGGAACCCTGCCCTGTGTGTATTATAAGGCCTAGTTGATTGGAGCCCAATTAGAAGGCTTAAATTCATCTGATGTAATAGACCATTGCAGCACTGAGATTTCAGCAAGGCAGCTTTAAAAGCTGCTCCCCAAGAAGGTTAAAAAAAAGTGCACAGAATGTAAAGCAGTCTGCTAGACTGCTGTTTCAGATTTTGACAGTGGGTAAGGACAGTGGCACGGGTTATCGACAGTTCAGTGAGGCTGAGCATTGGCGGGAATGCCCAGCTTTTGTTATTGATTTGAGGGCTCTCATGCATGTAATCCATTATGATGGAGCCGCGTGAACGATGAGGAAGTTACATTTCACTGTTCAGTGATCTAATTATCCCGCAGGTACGACTAGGAGCATGTGTGCTTTCTCTTTCTCTGGCATTACCAGGGCACAGAGTGTCACTTTATACCCACTCTCCAAGGCTTCTCTTATCAGCAATTAGGTGCCAAAAAGCTGTTGCTTTAAGAATGTTGTGTACCAAGGGTAACATTGTGCAGTTAAGGTGTTGATTACATGCTGTTTTTTTAAGAGTGAGAAACTGTGTGTGTTGGTGTGTTTGCACTTGAGAAAGCATATTAATAGCTTTTAATCCCCACTCCGCCTCACCTCGATCTCAGCACTAAGGCATGGGTCGATTTCAACACTGAGATCATAGCATGCCCAATTTATTTGGTTATTGAATTAATCAGTCATTTAGATCAACACAGCCGCCCCCCATCCCCAACCTATACAAAAAGAGATCAAATTTCCCCAGAAAAGCGTATTTACTTAAGAGAGCCACTTCCAAAACATACAACCACAAAGCTGGGTTGCAATTTAAATGTTACCGTTAATACACTCACAGTAGAACAATGCTAACGTGCAAAATTACTGTGACTTTATAACTACCATATACTCTGGAAGGAACTCTATAGGGAGAAAGAGTCAACAAATAGGGAAACAGATTTCAACTGGGCTGTATGTTTTCAAGGTTTAGGTTTCAGGACAAGGCCTCATTTATCCCAAATCTGCTGGCTCTAAACTACCGAGGTTCCGCTGGAACGCGATTGTAACTGCAGGAGGAGAGAGGGGAGAGTAAAGCACTTGCCATGGGTGTGCACTTCTTCATGAGGCTGCGGCCTTTGAAGGGGTTTGCATTTTTAACATGTTTTTGAAGATGAGCGTCGCGAAGAGGCAACGCAGAAGACGAAGCCGAAGAAGAAGAGGATGAGGAGGAGGAAGAGAGGAGGGGGGGGGGGGTTGGGGGAGAAATGACGAAAGAAAAAAGAGGGGAAAATGCAAAAAAAAAGAACAAAAAAGAAAAAACTGAACTCATTTTGCCGTTTCAGATTGCTACTGCATGAAAGATAAGGCCCTGAAGATAGCAGCGTGGAGCTTCACAGGAAATTATTATTTCAAAGTGCAAGTGAGGTGGAAGGATGACAGATGTGTGAATCACCTCTCTCTCTCTATTTTCACACACACACACACACACATTCACACACACACAGACACACACAGACAGACACGGGTACGGGTACATACAAAACACATATACAAAGCACAGTAAAGACACACACACAAAGCACAGTAAAGGCACACAGAGAAATACTCACCCACTCACAAACACAATAAGAGAAAGTCACGTGCAGATATACGCACACTTCTCTGCAAGCAGCAAACTAATGCAAGGTCACTCGCATCCTCCAGGTACGACCACTGCCAGACTCACATACACACTCTGAAACACTGAAACACACACACACACACACACATTGGCAGTCTGAGCCACGTGCTGCTGCTGTGCTGATTGCATTTATCATTCGCTTTTCTGGCTGCTGTCCTGACATGTACCTCCTTCTTCTTCTCCCTGGCCTTTCCTCCAGCTGTTGCTTTGATATTAGCTTTATGAAATCTGCGTGAATGGCATATACCTCCCTAATCTGCCTCGCTGTGCTGCGGGCCATGGTCTCTGTCTTCTCCTCTCTTTCTCTCTCTCTCTCTCTCTGTCCCCTCCTCTCCCCCTTCTCTCTCTCTCTCTCTCTCTGTCTATCGCCTCTCTCTTTCTCCTCCGCTTGCTGATGCTCTCTTCATCTCCTGGCTTTAATCCTCCATGCTGAGGTGGTGTATCTCTCTCCCATTTGCACTCCAATGCTATTTAAATACATTTTTCATTATTGAAATGAGCGCGAGGTAGTGACAAGTTAATGCACACCCGTCTCCCCACCCTAACCTACCCCTCCAAACCTCAATTCCTCACTACCTCCCACCAGCATTAATCACCCCCCCTCACACACACACATGCACAAACACACACTTCCTCTCTTACCCCCTCTTTCTCTCCCTTACTCCCCTTTCCGTCCATCCAACCCTATCCCCCTCTTCCTTCCTTGAAGTCGTTTCATTAATTTTCTGTGTGGTGTGTCGTCCTCGTTTCCTGCCTGCTCTGGCCTCGCCTGTCCTTCTGCCCTGCCTCAGGTGAACCAGCTTGCTATGATTCGCCGCCGGTCACAGCGGCTGTCTCAGCACGCCTCAGACTCCACCTCTGTCTGAGCTAAGACGTGTGTCTGAGTGCGTGTGTGCTTGCGTGTGTGTGTGTGTATGTGTGAGAGAGAGAGAGAGCATCTGAGGTCTGCAGCTTTCTCCTCATTTGCATTGGTTACCTCTCAGTTAGCATTAGGCAGGCGTTGAAAGCATGGGGAAAGGTGGGTGGTGGGGGTGGGTGCTAAACAAAGTGTAACACACAGCTGCACTGCATTATTGATTCCATTGTAAGATCTCCACGGAATACACCAAGTCCATAATGAAGTCTCGCCCCGAGCCACAGGCTTAGTCGATTAACTGATTGATTCAGATGCATCACTGTTTGTGTGTGTGTGTGGGGGGGTATGACCTATGTCTGCTACTCCTCAGACATAGGTCAGTACAAACGCATGTACATATGTATATTAGCGCGAGTTCATCTGCGTGGATGTGTGTCTTTCTTTTCTCGCTGTCTGCTTGGCATTAAACTGCAGGTGTCAAATGACTACTGACACACTGGAGGTTAAGGAGACAGGGGCTTCGCACACTGTTTACGATGTCTAATCACCACGGCCATCATCAGCGCTGTCGTTATCCTCAGCTGCGTGAAGTTGATGGCATCTTCTTTATGAAGGAGCCAGCGATGTCACATGGCAGCATGTTAAGCAGCAACGCTGTTTTGTGCTTGTTCGCCCATGGCGTGTCGGGTCGCCAACGTGACGCATCCGAACCAGTCCTGTGAGCTTTACTGCAGAACTCGAGGAGGTTTCCACTTCAACCTCTTCCCTGTAGAACACCCCACCAGTCCCCGCCCCCGTCACTGCTCTGTATCTCTTCCTCTCTCTCTCTCTTTTCTATCTCTCCATCGCCTGCAGGCTTTCGCCCCATTAACTTTCCATTATTTACACCACCATGACCTTCTCCTGTTCTCCTGGGCAGCCGTGGCGCGGCGCCCAGTCTCCCGTGCATGCCCCGGGAATACTCAAGGACACTGATTCATGTGGTCACCACGGACGCCACTGCAGCATCGCAACGGTAGTGCACAGCAGCAGCCATGACTTCTGAGGCCAATCTGGACAATCTAGAATGGGAGAGAGAGAGAGAGAGAGGGAATGAAAGCTCGGTTTGCTGCTCCATCACCTCTGGGATAAAACTAAGTCATGCAGTCATGGAGGAAGTTTATGAAGGCTGATGGGCAGGTGGAGTCTATGCCTGGAGGCAGCCTGCCCTTCTCTCCCCTTCATCTCAAGGCTCCTGTTTGGCAGTGGGAACATATTAAAAGAAATAAAAAACACAGCACACTACATGCCATAAGCCTAAAGCTACAGCAGTTCTAATCTTGCTAATGGAGAATGGCCACATTAGGCTTTACAGTGGGGGTTGCATGGCATACTAATGACCCAGTGGCCTCCGTTGCCCAAGGCTGGCACAGGTTAAGACCGTTTTGCCCCGACCAGTACATCGGCATTCAATGGACAGCCATGAAGATGCAAAGCCTCCTCTCACTCAGACTAAGTAGCCTTGGCCAAGGCATTATGTCCTCGATGTGCAATCTAAAGGCCACTCCCCATGGCAACAAAGACCATTAGGTAGGGAATGAGACAGCCATGGGGCAGGGTAGGTGGGGAAGAGGTGGAGTGTGTGTGTGTGTGTGTGTGTAGGTGCGTGTGTGGTGGCAGTGGATGGCAGTGCAGTTTATTTAGTACCCACAATCCCTTAGCCCAGCAGCTTCTTGCTTAGCGCTCCTGTGAAACTTTATGCTGAGCATGTAGCCTGTGCGCGAGAAAGAAGAAGAAGAAGAAGAAGGAAAAAAAAAGACACATCCAGTGGAGCCCTTTGTGGTTAATTCCGCCCTGACAAATGGCTGACACTTTGCAGCGCGGCAGATCATTACGGAACCGCTGCAGCCGCAGCTCGCTTGGGCCACCTTGCTCTGTAGGTCATGCACAAAGTCTGCTGAGTGATGGGAAGACCTCCGGGGCGCTAGTAATTGAAATTTCATGTTAAACCTTGATTATGGCAGGACTGTTAAAATACCTGCTAACGAGCGCTCATCCATCTGATCCTGCAGGTTCTTTCTTGGCGAAAAAAGAAAGCCGGAGGGAAGACCTGGGGAGAGGGGGAAAAAGATGGGAGCGAGGGATGTATAAATCAGGGAAAGAAGAAAGGGGAGACGGCAGAGTGAATGGAAAGAGGGAGAGAGAGAGAGAGAATGTGTGGCGTGATAGCGATATAAAATGAAATCAGCGAGACTTACGAAAGGTAGATGATGTCAGGTGGAACGTGAAAGTCTTTTCTGTGCGATGAGAAGACAAGTGGTCTTCATTTGAGATGGGGTTGGTGCCTCATGAGCATGAGGCAGAAAGAAAGAAAGAAAGAAAGCAAACAAGTGTGAGAGACCAAAGACAGAATATTGGCTGGCTTTAATTTGACCGTTGCCTTCTGAGCTTGGGGGATATCTGAGCCTTGATCTTGTAGACTGTACAGATGCTCTTAAAGAGGGCTGTGGATTACAGTGATGGATCCTCCCTTGCCATGTGTCTAGCGTGTGACGGCACGGTACAATCCCCAAATGTAAACTTATATAACCCCCTTTGAATAAGAGAAGTGGGTGCTGGCTCCGACCGGGGGAAGAACTTGTGGATGTCTCGCCTATGTATACAACACAGAGCACTGTGGAGTGGTCTTGTCGCAAGTGGAAGAAGTTTTTTAAAGTCTTCTGTCCTTAGCCAGTGGATGCAGAATTTCCTAATGAACCAAAAAAAAAAGAACAAAATGAAATGAGATCACGAGTCGGACAACAAAAAAACGAGACAAACGGATATTAATTCTGAGAGTGTTTGCGTTCGCGCGTCAAAATTTGTTTGAAGATCCATGTTGATACATCAAACATCTCTCTTTTTTTCGGTGTTCAAACAACTCCTTTCATCCATGTTTGACCCACATATTCTTTCAAAAATGTGTATGTTCTTCCACAAGCAGAGGCTGCCGCATACCAATGCTAACTTATATCTGTCTCCCAGGAGCGTCTCTCGCAAGGACCTGAGTGATGTTTTTCAGGTTTATTGATATCACGGTTAAGCCAAAAGACATAAATAATGTGAAGTTTTGGACTCGCTTTCCCTTTTCCTGTCATGGAACATTTTGTATTCTTGCATATTTTATTTATTATTCCCTTTTGTCTGCATCTCTTCTCACAGCTTTGTTTGGTTTTCCTACTTTAACTTTCCTTCAAAAAAAATAAAATAAAATAAATAAATAAAACGTTTTTTATTTTATTTTAATTACACAAGCATTTAACCGTCTTTCCTCAGCAGGCTGTTATTTACATTACATGTCTGTCCTCTGTTGACTGTGTGAATTATTATTGAGTCTTTGCCAAGCTGATCTCTGTAAACAGAGAACAACCACTGAGTCCTTTCCAAGTTGCCCATTTTTCTTTTCCCTGTCTTTCTTCCTGTCTTTCTCTGCCTTCGCTTGGTCAATCTCTTTTTCTTTCCCTTGTCATGTTTTGTTACATAAAGAACATTCTGTTTTTCCAGAACATTCTATACACAAGGTAACACTCCTCCATACAGGCCTCCTTCTCCTGGTCACTGAAGTCCTCAGCAACACGACGCCCACCTCAAAGCTTTCATAACAGCCTTGATGCTGTCACAAAGCCATCAAGGACGATGACTGAACTCCTGCGTTTGTGGCTTTCTCTGAAAGTGCTTATTTCCTCGTCTCCTCAGGAAATAATCCCAGGATGTCCTTTCAGCCAAACGCTCTCCGTCTCTCCTTCACACTTCCATTTTGTTTCTCTGAGAATGTCTCTCTCTCTCTCTGCCTTGGTGAACCACCTCTTATCCCTCTCCCTGTTCTGCTCTCTGAGTACCTGACAGTGTCTGGTGTTCTCCTTCACTGAAGCGGTATTCAATCTTCTACCTGGGTTATTATGTGGCCGTATCTGTTTCTCCCTCCCTCCCTCTCCCATACATTGTCTTCTTTTTCTACTGACTCTCTCTCGAGTTCACGGTTAAAGGCTCATTTCTCTGGAGAGGGTTAAGGATGCAAAACCTAATATACGACTATTAGTCCTATCCACATCCCCATTAGTCAACCACTCTTGGCTTGGGGACAACTATTTCTGAGAGCAAAAAAAAAACAAAACACCCCATGTTGAACTTTTATTAACAGCCCAATGAACTTGGACAAAAAACCCATTAGTCTAGCTTAGATAAGTCACCATTAATGAAACCCTCACGATAAGGCCCGGTACGCAATCCCTCCTCAGACTCCTCCGTATGGATTTAATGCGCCAGTTGATATGGTCGTATATAATATTAAAAGGAATGTGTCTGGAAGCCGTCACCCAAAATAGCCTGAAGGAGGTTTGAGCATGCAGAGTCCTTGAGCAATCCTGTTTCTCGAAAGGCTTCAAATTTACAAGGCCAATTTTACAAGTGTAAGAAGTACCAAAACCCCCATTGACTGTGTCTCACATAAACCAGGTGATGTGTGTTCTGCAAGTGCTGAATGGGAGCTAAAGGCTGGTTTTACATACAGCATAATGGGCTGTCTTGTCGTGTGTGTGTGTGTGTGTGTGTGTGTCTGTGTGTGTGTGTGTGTGTGTGTGTCTGAGCTATGTCATAGGGGTCAAGTCATGAGATCACTTATTTACACTGCTGTGCTCATTCAGAGACACAGTCATGATGTGATGCCTCCTCACATGGCAACCCCCACAGCTGTAGTAGTTGGGCAGCACACAAGAGCAACATAACACTAGTAAATAGTTTAGCAGAACAAAGAGCGTCTTGTTCTCTCTCTTTTGCTCCTGTTGTCACTGCATCGCTCCTCCATTGTGGCTCAGACGAGGGAACTGTGCCAAGCTCCTCGGCAAGAGTGTTGTTTATCAACAGATCAGATGCAGCCTAATCGCATTGATCTGCGCGGCAGACAGGAACTTTGAACAATGTCATATAGTCAAAGTAGTTTTCAAAACCTCTTTTTTGTTATTGTGTCTGGCACACAGTAGTTGGCACCTTTTCCCTTGACAACTCCAGTCAGGCCCGCCGTGGGTGCACACACAGATACACACGGGTGCCTGCAGAGACACACGCGACCTGCCCTCTGCGCGTAACGTGCCCGTCTCTGTCAAACTTCCCCTAGCAGACAAACAAATCAGCAGTAATCTTAGTGAGTCATGGTGCTGATTAACGTAATGAATGCATTCCCTCTCTGCATAGGCACCGCCACCACCACCGAGTGTCTCTGATGTGCCCTCTGCGTGCCCACTCTGCGCGACGATGCAACTGAATAATGCAGTTGCATCCGCTGATTGTTCCCCTTACATGACAACTCTGGGTAATGGGTGGAAGGGGTGGAAGTAGATTTGCAGATTTGCAGATACATTTGTCTTCCCCCCCTGCACCCACCTCACCACTGCCCCCCACATCCATCTCATTTCAGTTCAATGTGCTTTATTAGCATGACTGTCAGTAATGATTGTGTTGACAAAGCATAACAATAAAGCAGCATATTAACTTGTAAAATACTATTAAAACGCTGAAACCATTTAGGAAGAGGAAAATAGATGTACAATGGATGAAAAACACAGAAATCAGTTGCTTGTGTTCAAGCAGGGCTAAAATTAGATTCATGAAGCAAAACTGTTCTGTGGACAGTTAATTAGATCATTGGTCCTGTGACTGTGGACATTGTGCTGCTCTTCTGTCCACTCATTGCCTCTTTCTTGACCTTTACTTTCTCCCCCTAGTGTGGACACACACATAGCCCACCCTCACACACACACACACACATCTAATCAAGTTACCTGGTGGCTCCTTGACCCGAAGGAACCAAACCTGTTCTGTCTGCAGCATGCCAACACACTTGAACACAAAGTTCTGTTTCAGATAGCCCCCCACCCCCCACCTCCCCCCAAACACACGCACACCAATTTCACCAGAGGATCAAGATACAACCCAGCACAGCACATACTGAGATATTTCATGTACTGCCTGGCCTCTCCTGCCTATTTGGAAAGCCAAGAGCAAAGCAACCGGAACACTGAGGATCAAGGTGTGAGGATGAGGATGATGAGGGGGAGGAAGAGGAGGATGAAGGAGGCGGGGGAGGGGGTGGGGTGTTCTCCTTTCCAGATAGGCCAGGCTACGTCTTTGCGCCCTCCACCCCAGCTGTCTAGACCTCTGATTTGTGAGTCCACTATGCTTCAAGGCTGCTGTGCCCCTAAACATTATGCTTGCCTATGCCGGTCTCATCTGGTGTGTCTGGTCCTCAAGGTAATAATGTGCCAAAGATGAATGGGATGTGCAGCAGTTTGCCGGGGCAAGGGGTGCTCCATACATCTGCACTATAGCAAGCTGCGAATCCACCCCCCACAGACCCACATACACACACACACACACACACACACACACACACACACACACACATACACACATGCTTCCCCCTGTCCTTCCCCAGTGACCCTCGACCGAAACGAGAGACTTAA
The DNA here is from genome assembly GCA_027481765.1 of Tenualosa thibaudeaui. Lineage (NCBI taxonomy): Eukaryota > Metazoa > Chordata > Actinopteri > Clupeiformes > Clupeidae > Tenualosa > Tenualosa thibaudeaui. The sequence goes on from JAIFZK010000002.1 coordinate 13,432,403, forward strand.
ACTAACACTACCCCCACCCCCACGCCCCACACCCATATTTGGTCCGATCTGATCCCAGGACAGATGAACAGTCCCCCCAGCCCCCCACCAACCCCTGCCATACTTGAGATTTGACGGCTTTATGTCCCCCGCGTGCTTGCGGGGTGGAATGCTGTCGGGCTGTAAGTCGTGCTGGGGGTTTTTATGGCCTTCTGTTCTTCTTTCGAAAGGAGAGAGCGTAATCCCCAAGCTCCCTTCTGCGTTCAAGTCTGGATCTGTTTTTCGAAGGGGAAGCTAATCAGAACCAGTCGACTGGCGGCGGAGTTTCGCTGGCGAGGAGGCAGGATCAGCGTTTGAGTCTATACAGTGATTTTTATGTTACGGCATGTCGACGCGGATGTTTGCACGCCATGCCTGAATGTGCATGTGTGAGTGGGTGTGTGTGTGTGTGGGGGGGGGTGTTTAGCTGATATGGCTATGTATGCGAAAACATGGTTTACATCCTCCAGAGGTCAATGGGAAACACTGGCCTTATGTCAGCGGCATGTCAAATCATCAATAGCCAGTTCTAGTTGCGCCATTGGCATTGTTTTCCATGGAGTATGTTGTAATAACCCACAGAGACCTTACAGTATGAACCGTAATGCAGCGGTTTGACTCAGCTATCGGCTATGTGCTTTCTTGTACATGTTTTGTAACAGGCAGTTAGCTGTATATTCAATTCTATTCATTTTGATGGTTTACAGTCATGGGAGAGGCAGATAGATATTCCCACTAGCATTTCCTCATGTAGTTCTCTGGTCCAAGGCAGGTTACCCTGCAAACCAGCAACTGTGGCCGACCAGCAGGAAAAATGTTGGGCGAGGGAAGGGCTTAAGCACTGCTCCCCTACGCCCTCATCCATGGTTGAGGTGTCCTTGAGCAAGGCTCCTAACCCCTCACTGCTCCCTGGGCACCCCTGTCGCAGGCAGCCCTCTGCACCGGTTCAGTGCGTGCTTCAATCACACCTGTCTTCTGTGTTTCACTAATTCACAATTAGGATAAATGCAGAGATCGAACTTCCCTCACGGGATCAAAAGAGTATATGTACTTATACTTACAGTATGTACTTATACTTGCATACTATAGGTGTCAGTGTTTGCAGCATCCAAACAACATCACCATACTTTAGCACGTCACCATGATTTTATTTAACACTGTTGTGTGGAGTATGTATGTGATGGCTTGAGTCTTAATGGCTATGAATTAAAGTCTCATGTACCTAAATATACATGCAAACCCAGAGCAGTTGTGTGTACTGTTTGCTTTTGTGTGCCGCTGTGTATTTCTTATGAGCAGAGGTGTGTGTGTGTGTGTGTGTTTGTGTGAGCGTGTGTGTGAGTGTGTGTGTGTGTGGCCATATGAGTTTCCACAGCAGTGGAGCGGAGCGTGTGGTAATGGAATGGGTAATCCCCGCGAGTTGCACTGACCTGGCACCCATCAGGCCTGGATTCCTCCCCAGTCTGCAGGTGTGTGATTGGGGCCGGATTGAGAACCTCTGTGTGAGTACAGGTGTGTGTGTGTGTTTGTGTGAGTGTGTGTGTGTGAGTGTGTAAGTGTGTGTGTGGGGTGGTGGTAGCGTAGTGGTTAAGGAACCTGGCCGGCGTGCAAGTAGCCTGAAAAGTTGTGGGTGCCAGTCTGTGTGTGCTCTTACACACCTTTTTTTACACACCTGCTCTCTTGCTCTTCTATTTCTACCCATCCCTGTCCCTCTTTCTCTTTGTTTATTCTTTCTTCTGCCCTAGTTATCGCTTTCTCTCTCTCTCTCTCTCTCTCTCTCACACACACACACACACACACACACACACACACACACACACACACACACACACACACACACACACACACACACACACACACACACACACACACACACACACACACACACAAACACACACAAACACACATACGCGTGTGTACTGTCTGTTTCATGTCTACTCTGGATTTATTTATTTTTGTGTGTAATGTCTGTTGTCATGTCTATTTTATGCATTGCAGTAGCTGTAGCCCAAGACAAATCCCCCCCCCTGTGGAACAATAAAGTATACCTTACCTTACCTTAAAATACCTTACCTTACCTTGCCTAACCTTAGCTAACCTTACTTCTTAACACTCTTCATCACTGTCTCTCTATTTCTCTCTCTCTCTTTGTCTCTCTGTCCTTTTGAAGGACATAAAAGGGCCATTTACACACAATCCACACTATTATGATTCAGTATTTACACACTATTATGATACAGTATACAGTCATTGCAGTATTGAATGAATACTCTACAAGCTATTGACTTCTGGTCCATACACATGGACTCAGTCACACATAGTACATGTACACACATACACACACACACACACACACACACACACACACACACACACACGCATGCTAGCACACACACACACACACACGCATGCTAGCACACACACACACACTCTATCTTAGTCTCCAACATACTCACGCACAAACAAAATCCAATCCCAGCGACCCCAGCCTCTATTGGGTTCACCCAGCGCAATAAAAACTGGAGGCGTGAGCAGACCAGGGATCAGAGCAGCTTTCATTTGTTCCTCACCACCCCTCTCTTCCTCCCTCTCTTTCCACCCCTCTCTTCCTCCTCCTCCTCTCTCTTTCTCATTGCCTCCCTCATCTATACCCCCCTCACCCAAACCAATTTAAAGGAGGCACAGAAATAAACTGAATTGTGAGGCGAGCAAATTCCTCAAACTCAAATAATGACACATTAAATGGCTGCAGGAAATGTCAGCGGGGATTTAGGGGAGTCAGGTGGCTTTATTGAGAGCTAATAAACCAATATTTGAGGAGGAGAAGAGGAGCAGAGGGGAGAGGAGAGGAGGAGAGGAGAGGATCAGGAGCAGGTACTCTAATAGAGAAGTGGCACACTGGCTCAATGAGTGAAGTGTGTGTGTGTGTGTGTGTGTGTGTGTCAGTGTGGATGGGAGAGGAAAGGCCACATGGATTTAGGAGCTTTCTCCTTTTTCTCTTTATTTGCTGTCATGATGTATGTTCTTCATTTCTCTGCCAGACTCTCTCTCTTTCTCTCTCACACAAACACACACACACGTCCACCCATACAAATTTTGAGAGTTATTCAAAACATCTTGGTTTTCAAGAAACCTTCTGTGCCTTCTAAGAACGCTTATTTAATTACACCATTGCACATAAGTCCAAATTGTACTTTCTCTTTTCTGTCTAAATTTAATACTGATTAATGAAGCCTTACTAATGACAAAAAAATGGTTGTATGTAGGCCACTGCTAAAGCATGAGTGAGTCAAAATAAAGTTATATATGCAAAACAGACCTCACAATATCAACAAATACTTTTTATTATTTTTTTTTTTATTATTAACTATTATTTCCTGATCCACGAAGGTCAGTACACTTTCTCTTTATTTAAAGTGTTCAAGCTCTAAATAATACAAAGACACAAAAGTCCCTCATGTTTCACTCACTTTGCCTTTTTTCTTTACACCATTTGCTTTCACCAGTGCACTTTCTGTGGATGCATATAGGACTGTATATGTCCTGATGCAAACACACGCCATCTTGCCTGCTCTCTCAAAGACACACATATATAGTCTTTCTCTCTTTCTATTTACCTCACTCACACACACACACTTGCACACACACACACATTTTCTTAAACACACACACACACACACACACACTCTTACATACACACATACACTTAAATATATACACACACACACACACACACACACACACACACACACACACACACACAGTAGGGGAGCTCCTGTCTGCATGGTGAGCTTGGCCATCTAGGTTTGTAGCCACCTCCTATTCATAGGCTGGCGTGCCTGATTTAAACACAGACGTTAGCCAGCCGCAGAGATTCACTGAGTGCCTTCCATAATCACTAACTGGACCCACTCCAGCAGCAGGGCCCGGGAATAAAGAGCAGTTAAAAGCCTCTGCATTGCAGTCGGAGAGAGAGAGAGAGAGCTGCCTGATTTATATGGACCCAAGACCTGCATGAAGAGGGAGGACACAGAAGAGGGAAGGCTAAAAGGTGATGGAGTGCTGGAAAGAGAAAGAAAGAGAGAAAGAAAGAATGAAAGAAAGAAAGATGGAGAGAGAGAGGCCAGGAGCGAGTGGAGGGCAGATGGGGGTGGAAGGTGAGAGAGCGTAGGCGAGAAAAAGAGAGAGATGGAAAAAGGGAAAAAAGGGAAAAAGGTTAGGGTGCAGGAGAGGAGGGATAGAGTGGGAAAACACTGAAAAAAGGAGAGAGAGAGATTGAGAGAGGGAGAAGAGAGCAAGAGACTATGGTGAGGGGTCACGGAACATTGAAGCAAACAGCGCCGGGAGAATGTGCTATTGAGATGGAGGACGTGCCAAGACTCCTCAGTGATTCTAGTTGAGAGCCATGGGACATTATATATTGCTTTTTCAAATACACACACACACACACTAACACATGCATGTGCGCAGACACACACAGACACATATATAATGTTGTCTGTGCTGGACATAACTACACCTACAATACACACAATCTCTCTCGCTCTTTCTCACAAACACACACACACTCACACACACACACACATGCACATGTACCCTCTTATATCTCGCTTAACACAATCTTTCTCTATTCCTCTCCCCAGGCCCAGCAGTCTATTTCACTCCTGACAGGATGATCAGGGCTCAAGAGATTCTGATAACACAGCAACACAGGCACAGGCTAGCCCTGCCACTGGCCATCACATAGTCTCTCTCTTGACCTCACTTAACCACACACACACACACACGATGAAAGACTGTGTGTTTGTGTGTCTGTCTATCTAAACACGTCCTCCTTTCCGTGTACATGAATGTATGTATAGTATGTGTGTGTGTGTGTGTGTGTCTGCATGTGTGTATAAGCCTCCCATGAGATCACTCCCTCCGTATATCCACTAACCCAAACAAACTGCCGCTCCCAAAAAGGCCATCTGGGGTATTGCCACCAGCCTGGCCCAGCTGCAGTCACTTGGTCCAGCCAACGTCTGAGGAGGACGCCACGCCACCCGAAAACAGGTCAGAGAGAGCCACTGAAACAATG